>VXBS01002643.1:7791-46009 GCA_013400255.1 Sitta europaea
GTCATGATCTTGTTGTCTAAAGGGAAGCAAAGTCCAGAGGATGCCCTTTGGAAGGCAGGGAGATTTCTCATGGTCTGTGGATCCCCAAGAGTGCCCCGTGCCAGGGAGATCTCTGTTATTCCTCAGTCATGCTGGGACTTACCCTCATCAGGGCTTGGATCCCTTCTTCCAGGTCCTTTAGCTTTTCATACACCCTGTCTGAGGTGCCAAAAACCAAGTTATTTGTGAACACCTTGCTCAGGTACTGCACTGGGGTCAGCCAGGACTGGATGAGAACCAGGGAAAACCGGAGAAGCTCCATGTCCTGAAATTGAGGCAGGAAAGGGTCAAAGCTGAGTAGGTGTGGTGTTTGGTAGAGTGTCCTGCTCCCTCTGGAACAGCCTGGAGTGACCCAGAGAGGGACACTGCTCCTGCAGCTTCAGTTTGCAGGCTGAGGGCACCATCCAGCCCCATGTCCTGTGCAGACAGCAGTGTTCTCATCCTGGAGCTGGGAATATGATTTATAGTGTAACCCAGAAGCGACTGCAGGGTTTAAACAGCAAAGAAGAATGAGGAGGGTGAAAACACCAAAGGTCTCACAGGTGGAAACCCTCTGATCCTGCAGTGGGGACTCTACAAACAGGTCTGTGCCTGCCCCAGGTGAGAACTCACCGATTTCTGCTGAGCATCCTCCTTCCCTGTGGGAGCAGGGATGGTTTCTGAGTAACAGTAGGCTACCTGGGAGTTCTTGTTGGTGTGCCTTTGGTCCTCTGGGATGTAGCTGCGTTCCTGTGGAGACATCCCAGATACACTCAGGTCTGCTGCCTGTGGACTGGAGAAGAGCACAGAGAATTCCCAAGCTGTCCTGCACGGTTTCTCTTTGTAAGGAATAAATGGGAGATGGGAGGTGCCTCTGAACAGGGTGGAGAGCTGGGGAATGGGAGTTTGTTGTTAGCACAACAGCTGCCATGAAGGGCTCCCTCTGCCCAGGGCAAGGTGCTGCTCTCCAGTAAGGACCAGTTGTGCCCATGGACAGCAGGTGACCCAGTGTCACCACAGGGCACAGGGTGTCACAGGGTGGGCAGATGCTGCTCCAGGCAAAACTGCAGGAGGAGGAGGAACAGAACACACCTGGGACAGGTTCTTCCAAGGAGGAGAAGATCCCCAGGGACAGTATGTGCCAAAGGGACAGCACACGCCTAAGGGAGAGCCTGTGCCATCTCCTGGCCAGCAGCTGACGCTTGCTGGGTTTAAGCACTCAGACTCTCCCAGGGACAAAGGTGACCAACACAGGGAAAATATCTGCAAAATATCTGTGCCACCTCCCAGCTGCCCCTGTGCAAGGGGTTTGGACACAGGTGGAAATGGCCCCAAGGAGGCATCAGAGAGGGGACAAGAGGTGACAGTGTCCAGGCTTGTGGGACAACCTGCCCTGTCCTGTTAAGGTTCTTTCTCCTCCCTGAGAGCTGGCAAAAACACCAACAGCTGGGAATTCTCTGGGAAGTTCTACAGTCCTGGAGACATCAAGGAAACACAGAGGAGATGCCCTCAGGCCACAGCACTCACAAACTCCTTGTAGGTCTCAGCAGCCAGGAGGTGAAGATGCTGAGCCCTCAGCACAGCGTTGGCAAACAGGCTGGACAGGGGCATGGCTGGGAAGGTGGCAGCTGGTTGTGGCCACTGCAGTCCCAGTGTGATCACAGCAATGGCCAGAGGAGAGAGCCAGGACCCTGCAAAGTGGAGAGGAAGGTGTTGGGAGTCCTTGGGGACTTTGCTGAGGAGGAAGTGGCACCTGGAAATTCATTCCCAGCCTGTTCTGCCTGTGCTGGATCCACATCCACCTTCTGTGGTAGACTGTTGGACACTGGGTGGGCTCAGCCCTCCCCAAAATCGAGGGAGACCCTTTCACTGAACCTGCCCTAGGGGCTGGGGCTGCTCCTGGTGTGACCAGCAGTGTCTTCCTGGCTGGAATTGTGGTTACTCCATGAAAACTAAGGGGTGTCCCTATGGGTTTCCCTGACACACCCTAGGCCTTGTTCCCATCCTCACTGGGATGAGAGCTGGTGGCATCACCTGTGCTGTGACCAGCTGCTTTTGCTCTCTGGGTCACACCTTTAGGATTTGGTGATCTTGGTTGAGCCTAAAGGTTTTCAGTCCATGACATCCAATGCAAGTGTCCACCTGTACTCACACAGACCCCAAAGCTCATCTCAAACAAAGACCCTTAGGAGGAGGAATGCCCTGGAGCCTGTAGGACTTGGACATTATAAGACATCATCCTCATCCCAGTCTGAGGTTTGGAATATGAGTTTTATTATCCGTGCCAACATTTATGGTAACAGTAACTATTATAAATGGCTTGATCTTGTTCTTCAAGCTCACAACACTCTCCTTGCCCACTTTAGGTTAAAGATTAATTCATGGATTAGAGTCACACTGCAGGGAAAGGTTTTCTTTTTCATGGGTTTAGAAATTGTCATATTTTAATTTAGGGATGGCAAGGAGTGTGTGTAGCCCACCACAGAACCACCCCATCATCATCATCATCTCCTGTCACCCTACACACCCAGCACTGGAAACCCTTTAAAACTGAAATAAAATGTACCTGGAGCCATTTCTGCTGGTGAGTTGCTCAGGTGTGGCTTGGTTGGGAATGTTTCCTCCTTTCAGCTGGTGAAGGAAACTGTTGAGCCCCCCTTTATATAGCAGGGGGTCTGTTTAAAATGGATCTGTGTGTCCATGATCACAACAACAGCTCTGCACCTTCCCCCTGCATAAATGCACAAGTGTTCACGGTGGTGCTACCTCATCACAGGCATTTTCACAGATGTGCAGCTTGGGGAGCTTTGTTTGCCTCAGGATGAAACCAGTGCTCCATGATTTCGTCATATTCTCCTGTTTATTGCAACTAAAAGGTTCCTCAGCACAGCAAGACCCATCTCAAATCAGATTGTGGTGGAATTGGTTGTGTCCTCCAGATGTTCCTAGCTCTGCAGCCTTGGCCCACAGTTCACAGGGCTGACTGGGCAGCTTGGGACTGGCTTAAAGCAGGTGGTGAGTGGCACCAGGAGAGGTTTAGGCTGGATATTAAAGAAAAATTCTTCCTGAAAGGGGTGTCCAGCCCTGGAATGGCTGCCCAGGGATGTGGTGGAGTCCCCATCCCTGGAGGGATTTAAAGCTGTGTGGATGTGGCACTTGGGGACATGGGTTAGTGGTGGCCTTGGCAGTGCTGGGGGAACAGTTGGACTGATGATCTTAGAAACCTTTTCCAACCTAAAGGATTCCATAATTCTGTCATGTTTTCCTCTCTATTGTTTGTGAGGATAGAGATTGCTGGATGTTGTCAGGTGAATCCTATTTCTGCCAAGGAATTTCTTCCAATTTCTCCCAAAATGTCGAGTTCAGCAAACATTTTTGCTGAGCTGGTTTGTCACAGGTGTGACAGGGAGTTATCCTGCCCTGGTGCTGGTTTGGATTCCAACCTGCCCAATGCAAATCCAGAGCTCTGGAAGCTTTCTCTGATCCTCAGCTGGACAAGGCTGTGGTAAAACCTGATCATGAGCATCTTCCTGTTCCAGCCTGTGATGCAAATGTGAAATACTGTAGGATTAGGGATAGGGATTGTATGGAAAGGAGATAGGAGGGATGGGGAAGAGGAGATGGGGAAGGGAATCAGGGAATCATGGAGTGGTTTGGGTTGGAAGGGACCTTAAAGCCCATCCAGTGCCACCCCCTGCCATGGGCAGGGACACCTCCCACTGTCCCAGGTTGCTCCAAGCCCCAGTGTCCCTCCTGGCCTTGAAGAAGAGAAGACACAGCCTCTCTTTTGAGAGGCTTTTGAGAAAAACAAGACAGAACCCGGGATGGGTAGCTCCAGGGGGTATTTAAAGGACATTTACTCTTCATAAAGCCCTCATTTTCCCAAACCACAGTCGTTTGACCTTTGTTTGGTGTCCAGGGGATGTCCTGTATCGGGAGGTGATTTGGCTCCCCCAGGGCCCCGGCTTTGCTGTGCGTGGCTCTGATTTCCAAGCGGCAGCATCACCCCCGGAGCCGGTGGAGCTGCTGGAGTAGAGAGAGGAGAGCTACTCGATAAACATGAGGGAGAGCAGGGCTGTTCTGAGAAGCCCCCAGGTGTTGCTGCTGGAGACGCGGTGGTGTCACATGGAAATGTCAGTCCCGGCAGCAGAGGGAACAGCGGGTCCTGCCGCTATCAGGTGTCCCGTCACCCCACAGCGGCAACATCTGGGCGTGTTTTTGTGTTTTCTACTCCAGGTCGTGTTTAAATCTGCCAGCGCTGCTCAGGGACGAGCCGAGCCGCAGCTCCGCAGCCCAGCCCTGAATGACGCTGCTGTGTCACTGCAGCTCCGGTGGCGAGAGCGGTGCTAAATCCACACGATCTGTGCCGCAGCCAGCACGGCGGGGCCGGGGTGATGCGCTGCCCGGGGCTGGCTCTGTCCCCGCCGCTGCCTGGGCAGTAAATGAGGCAGAAGCGGCGCATGACGAGCGCCGGGCGGGCAGAGCCGCGGTTGCATAAGCGGCTCCCAAACCTCAGCCGGGCCATTTTCAGGCTCTCCAATTCCTGCATTTCCAGCCCACAGCATCCCATTTAAAGCAGCGTCACACTCCATGATTTCCACATTCCTTGGAAGAGAAAAAAAACCCTTCATTCTCTTCAGGATGGCTCCGTGTCTGCCCACCTTTCCCTGAGGTTTTAAACAATTGAAACAGCTTTTCCCGGAGGCACCGTGTGCTCCCGGGGTCCTGGTGTCTCGGGGGTTGCTTTGGTCAGGATGACCCCGAGATATATAAATTCCGCTCTCTCCAAACTCTGCTGCTGAAAGAATCAGTCGAAAGTCTCCGGCAGATGCTCTCAAGGTTGCTTTATTGTTTCTTATCTCAGATATTTTCTGTCTGGGCTGCAGAGGTCTGTTCAGCAGGGCAGCCCAAGGCACACTCTCTGCCCCTGAGGCAGGCACTAACTTTTATACTACAAACTATGTGTTACTTACTTACAGTTATGATCCAATGCCTTTCACCTGTGTTAGACAGTTCCATTCTATTCTAATCCAATCCCCAAGTGCCAACATCACCAAGAAGATGGGGTTAGGAAGAAGGAAGGAGAACAGGACAACACCCAAGTCCCTCCATCTTACCCCCTAAGCCCCTATGGTAAGATGCCCAAAAATTCCCTTTTCACTCTATAACTACTACTATCATGCTATCTAGAATTTTGTGACTTTTAGTTCTTCATTCACAGGTGATCATTTGTTCCATGGATCAAACTCAAAGCCACAGGAGTCCCTGGCTGCTGCCAGGGTCTGTGACCCCCCTGCCAGGGTCTGTGACCCCCCTGCCAGGGCTTTGGAGCCCCTGGCTGGAGCTGGGATCATCCAGGACTGTCATAGAGACATCCTGGGTTCCGACATCAGTGGGAATCCTGAACGAAGAGTTGCTGCTGAACCACAGCCCAGCTCTGCAGAAGGTTTAGGATGTGGGGGAATCTCTCTCCCAACTCACTGCTCCGAGGGGACATTCCATTTCAGGTTTATGGGGATTATTTACCAAAGCTGCGACTGCTGGGTCTCACTGAACTCCTGTGGAAAGTTGAAGCTGAACACCCAGCTTCAGTTCCCCAAGCAACCCTGCCTGTCTGCCTGAGCATCCCGATGGAAAACCTCCCTACAATTACCTGGAAGGAGGTTGTAGCCAGGTGGGGGTTGGTCTCTTCTCCCAAGGACAAGAGGAAACAGCCTCAACGTGTGCCAGGGGAGGTTTAGGTTGGATATTAGAGAAAAATCCTTCCCTGAAAGGAGTGTCCAGTCCTGGCACAGCTGTCTAGGGCAGTGGTGGAGTCCCCTTCCCTGGAAGGATTTGAAAGCTGTGTGGATGTGGCACTTGGGGACAGCAGCTAGTGGTGGCCTTGGCAGTGCTGGGGGACACAATGGTCTTTGAGGGCTTTTCCAACCTGTGTAATTCCATGATGGAAATCAGGACAAAATACAGAGCCTGGGCTATATAGACTGATATATTTATTTACATTAAATGTGTTTTAAACACAGACCACTCTCAATATAGAATGAAACCAACCCACAGATCCAGGCTCCTTAGAAACTACTCCAAGCATTTCAAATAAACCAACAACACTACAGAAATATTTATTTGCTTCTGGCATTTTAAAGGAGGCTAAAGCTCTGGGCTGAGGGAGCAGCTGCGCAGGATTGGGGTCACAAACCCTTGGTTTTTTGCTGGTTCCTAACCTGTTGCAAACAGCAACTTTTCTTTATTTTTTCTATTATTCTGTTCAGTCACTTGAGTGATTTGTTTACACAGGACTGAGGAATCTAGAACTGGGAAGGCCAGAAAAATCTTCCATCTTCCATTTGGAGGCTGAAACAAGGAATGGAGGGATGAGCTCTGCTTGTCCTAAAATCTTGGCAAACATGGAAACCAGGAACAGCCAGTTCTTTTCTATCTCTGTGAACGCTCCTTTTTAAAATTAACCAATTCTATGAGTAAAATATGCTTAAATAACTTTTAACAGAACTAATTTGGGGCACTTTTATTTAACTAGTAAAAATTAATTCTAAAATGCTGGAGTTTGTGCTGTTTAAACTGAATTCCAGTTTTCCACAGAGGTGCTTTCCTGGTAAAGAACTATCCTGTTACTTCTGAAAAGCCCCTTTTGCTTAGAATTTTACCCTTCTCTGGCTGTTTTTGGGGTGCAGAGCAGTTGCAGGAGTTGCTTGGACCCCAAAATGTCATGAAACATCAGGACACAGAGGCCTTGGGCTCTCTGAGAGGGGGCAGTTTGAGTCACCCTCGTCCAGCCAAGCCCCCTCCCACTGTGCCCCCCCAGCCCTGTTTTGGGTGCCCAGCTGGCCCCAAGCTCACCACCCTCAGCTGCTGCTACCATGCCAAGATAATTTAATTACAAACCAAATCTCTAGATGGTTTTTAGCTTCTCCTTCAAGACAAGATCCGATCTAGCTGGACTGCTGTCCTGGGCCCCATTCCCCTGCTTTGGATCCTGGTGATTCTCTTTGTCCCGTCCCAAGATGATGTTTTGGGACTGTTGAGGTCCCCACAGAGAGCTTCACATCTTGGTTCTCCATCCCTGCCTGTCCTGGGGTTAACTTTGAAGAGGTGAAGTTTGGTTTCCAGCTAAGCTGGACCCAAAAAGCTGCACATTATTCCCAGGAAATCAGCACCAGGGTTACAGGACAGCCCTGGAATGGGCACAGCAGGAGGGAGCAGGATGAGAATTTACCCATTACCTTTATTAGGACTTCAAAAGCAGTTGGAGGTTTGTGTCCCACAATTTACAACCTTCCCAGCTGTTCTGAGGTCACACGTGTCCCTCACCATGGGGATGACCTTGTGACAGGAGCCAGCTCTTGCCTTGGGAGCAGTAAGCCTTTGGTTGAGACCTTTTTCCCCAGCTTTTCCGTAGTCTTTGGAGAAAAAGAGGTGCTTTGAGGGGATCCTCCACCTCAGACCTCTGCCAGTGGGGCCTGTGGACACACAGCCATGGCTTTGACAGCTGAAGAGTGGCCCAAATCTGCTTGTCACAACACCCACACATGCTGTTGGCAGTGTCCTTGCCTGGGCCTGTCCTTCCCAGGTTGGTGGGGTTGGAGTAGACCCCTCATTCCCAGTCCTTCCATGGCACTGACCAGGCTGGAGCTCAGTGCTGGCTGTGGGGCTGCCCAGGCTGTGGGACCTGTTCACTGCTGGGGGGTCACAGGTGGCTCCTAATTTCTACAGAGGCTTTAGGGGTTGGTCAGCAGGGTGGGGACAGTGACAGCCGGGGTGGGGCAGCCTCAGGGACACAGCCTGGACACGTGAGCACCCCAGGGCAGCAGGCTCCCAGCCCTGAGCTGGGCTGGGCAGGTGTTTGCAGCCTGGGATCCGGGCAGAGCCGTGCTCCAGGAGATCCGTCCCCAGGGGGCTGGCAGGGCCTGGTGGAGGGCACAGGAGCCCTCACTCTTCACCTGGGTGCTCCCCCACTGTCCACTTGGCCTTCACGTCCCGGAAAGGAGTGATGTCCTCGTAGGTGGCCATCTGCTCCACCTCCAGCCCCTGCAGCAATGACAAGGAAGGTGGGACATGGGAGGAGGTTCCAGCCACAGCACATCCCCTGGGACACCCAGCTGGGGACCCTTCCAGGCTGTTCCTCCTGAGACTGGAGCAGCTTCTGACAGGGGGATGGTTGGATGTTGGATGTGCACTGGGTGTTGCTTGGGTTAGCTCAGCACAGCTGATGCATAATTTGGGAGGAAAGTGCCTGGTCCTCCTCCCAAGGAAGGGGCTGCAAGGTGACCCCCAGCAGACACCCAGCAGGGGCACAACCCCCTGTGTCAAGGCTCAGGTGATGTTAGGAAGGTCTTGCTATCATTAATTACCTCATAGGTGTGGTCCTCCTCTGGGCTTTTCTTGTCTTCACCCTGTGGAGAGTCACAGGTTGGAGCCAGCACCCACAGGATTCCCTGTCCCCAGCCTTGGTCCCCCAGGCTAAGTCCCACCACTTCCACATCCATGGAATGACACAGCATTTGAGCTGGTTATGTTCCCACTTCAGATACCCAGGTTCCCACCCACAGCCCCAAACCCATCCCATGCCCAGGACTGGCCTGCCTGGGATGCACTGCAGGACACTGCTGTGAGCCCAGCTGGGGACATCCCCTCTGCTGGAGGCACTGTCACTTGCCTTATCTAGGAAGAGGAGGATGGGGATGCTGATGAAGACAACGAGCAGGATGGACTGGATGATGATGATGGCATCTTTCAGCGTGTTCCTGTTCTGGACTTGCTTAATGCTGCTGGTACCTGGGAGCAACAGCACAGAGAGAGCGCAGGTCTCACCTCTGTGCCAGGCTGCAGGGGAGGCATGAGCTCACCATGGCCAAGGTGTGTCACCACAGAGGGATGTGGAAACCAGGGTGACCTGTCCTCTGCACTGGGAGAGGCCAGAGCACTGCAGCTGCCCCCAGGATTGGCATCATGGACCAGGTCTGGGATGGGACACCTTGGGCAGCACCCAGCAGTCACCAGGAGCAGGACAAATCTGATTTATTAGAAGAACAAGTCCCTAGTTTTAGCAGGATGGCCATGGCAGACCCATGGAGGTTGTCCTGCTCCTTGGGGTGGCAGGAACAGAACTTCTGTGGTGCCACAGAGCACCCACAGCTGGGTTGGAAAGGGTCCCACCAGCACAGGGAGAGGAAGAACCATGTGGGGTTCATATGGAGGGGGAATTGGGAGAGGAGGAGAAAAAAGCATCTCCTGGGGTGCAGGGGGATGGGAGCTGCCACTCACCCATGACCCGAAGCTCTGTCCCACATGAGTGCAGCTTCTCCTTCTGCACCAGGCCCTTCCTGTCACACACGTAGATCCCGCTGTCCTCGTAGGTGGCCCTGAAGAGGGTGAGGTTGATGGAGGTGTTTGTCCTCTCAATGCGGTAGCTGGGCATGTTCTCATCCAGCACAGAGAGGTCATCCCCCTTCTCTGCTGTCTTGTACCACTGCAGGTCCTGGGTCTTCTGGGAGTAGCAGATGAAGTAGATGGGCATGTTCTTCTTGACAGCCACGTAGCGCACGTTCTGGTGCACAGGGGAACACCTGCCTCCTGCAGGGGACAAGGCTGTCACTGCAGCCAGGAGAGCCCCCCTGCACCTCCCAAATAAAACACTTTCCATCTTCATGCTGCTTTTGAGCAGCCAGCTTGGTTTTGGTGAATTATCCTCATCCCAAACTCCCCCAGGGAATGGTCCCGGCCCCGAGGCTGCCAGAGCTCCAGGAGAATTTGGACACTGCTCCAGGGATGCCCAGGCTGGGATTGTTGGGGTGTCCAGGGCAGGGCCAGGAGTAAGACTGGGTGATCCCTGTGGATCCCTTCCAATCAGGATATTTTGTGATTCTATTGGTGGAAGTCTGCTTTTAATGGAAACTCCAATTTTCTGTGGGAATACCTTCACTCCAATACTTCTGTCCTACCCCTCTCTGTGCACATTTAGTTAATCCCAGCTCCAAAATGATAGCCTGTGGAATCACAGCTGGTTTCTATTTTGCTTCTACATTTTTTGCCCTTTTCCTTTATTTTGTATTTTTTTGGCCTTGTTTTATTCCCAGAGTGGTGACTTTGAGAGCCCCATGGGTGGTAATGGCACAAAGACAATGGCACAAGTGCTGTGGCACAAACCCAGTGCTGTTCCCAGATTGATCATGTGGCAAATGCAGAGGGAAAACCTGTAAGTGCCCAGGAAAGAAAAAGCAGATCCGTCTTTGCAGAGGGAGAGGAAGGTACAGGACTGGGGATGAGCCATGGGGGATGTCACAGCCTGGGAATGGCCTTTGTGGGGGGAAAGGCCCGTGGGTGGTGGGACAATGGCTGTGTGGGGACAGCAGGGACCTTGGGGGGGACACACAGGGGAAGAGCTCAGCAGGTCTGATGGTACCTGTGCTGTTCCTGGTGTTGTTCTTGTCTGCTGAGATCCCACCTGCAAGACAGGAGAGGGGCCTGAGATCGTGGCCAGGAGCCCACGAGGATGTCCCCAGTGGGATGGATGTGCCCCAGGCCCTTCCTGCTCACTCCATGTAGGATGGAGCTCTGAGGAGCAACAACAGAGCCCTGCTCAGAGGACCTGGGGCAGCACAGATTTGGGTACAAACCCTTCCATTTCTATCCTGTCTCCTGAAAGTTTTCCAGGTTGTTTTCTGGTTGATACCCCAGTGAAACCTGCTCTCTTTAGTCCCCGGGCTGGTGCTTCTCAGGAAGGCTCCTGTTACACCCAGCTCTGCATTTCCACTCTCTGCACCGACCAGAAACCCTTCTCTGCTGGGATTTCCTGGGCTCAGAGCCCTGTGATAGCCAGGGGTGTTCCCAGATCCTGTGGCCACACAATCCCTTGGGACAAGAGCTGTGAGTTGGTGCTGAGGGACATGCAGTGCA
Source organism: Sitta europaea (assembly GCA_013400255.1). NCBI lineage: Eukaryota > Metazoa > Chordata > Aves > Passeriformes > Sittidae > Sitta > Sitta europaea. The sequence continues at coordinate 18,721 of VXBS01002643.1, forward strand.
GGAAGCAGAGTGAGGTGAGGACCCCCCAGCACCTGTGGGTGCCCTGCCCACAGCTCCAGTGCTGATGGGCCTGGTTCCTCTTGCTGCACCTGGGCAGGAAGCCCCAGCCCTGTTTACTGCCCCGCTTGAGCACCCAGCTCCCTCCTCTCAATGGAGATTCACCAAGCCCCGTGGAGGAGCTGGCACAAAGGTGGGGCTGCAGCACCTCCCTGCAGGGCAGCTGCAAACCTCCCCATGCCCAGAAGGAGAAGAAGGAACAGAAAAAGAAGAAAGGTTCAATTCCCCAGCCTGAGCTTTGTGCCACCCTCCTGCAGACTCCCAGCCTGCAGGGATCTCCAGGCTTGGACAGGGGCTCCTCTCATTGCCCCAGAGCCCCTTCCAGGTCCCTGCTACCCTATTCACATTCAGCACCAACACCTCCGCAGGCAAATCCTGCCTTCCATCCCCATTCCATTCTTTTTCAGGATGTGAGATGCCCTTTGTTCTGGCTGTGCACTGGCTGTGTGTCCCCCTCACCTGCAGTGCCACCAGCCCAGCTCTCCAGGTTCTGCTGGTGTTTCTAAAGGAAGAACAGGCTGGTCCCGCCCCTGAAACCCTCACAACCCCTACAAGTCAGGAGTTCTGCTGCAGCCACAGGTGGGATGAACTTCTTCTGTCCTCCCCCAAAATCATCATGAGAGCCAAGTTCAAACCCTGCAGCCTTGAATCCATGCTGGACTTGTGTGGCCACCACAGGAGCCCTTTAAATGCCCTTTTTCCTGTGGGCACATGTTTCCCTCTGAGGGTGGGATCTGCTGCAAGGGGATTCTCTTAGCTGTCCCTGCACCAGGCAAGAGGAGCTGGAAGGGGACAGAAGCCATGTCCTGGGTTTTGCTTCTGCTTCTCCAAGGGGAACAGCGCAGGGATGTTCATATAGATCCCACAAATCACTCCAAAAGCCTTTTTCCTCCCATTTCTCCTTTGCTTCTGAGCACTGAACCCCACAGAGCAGAGATGTGTCTTGGCCATGGCCTTGGCAAGGTGCCAGCCCATCCTCAGGCCTCTGAGAGTAATAAATGGTTAAAAAACCTCAACAGCCCTTCTTTCCTGCCACCTGCAGCCCCAGCCAGGCTGGCTCTGCATCCGCTTGTCCAAAGCCACCTGCCTGCCCTGGAATGTGTGCTGTCTGCACACCTCCAAGGGAAGCAAAACCCAAACCCGAAGCAGGCACTGGACTTTGAGCCCTGTGTGCCCTCCTGGGCTCCCTGGGAGGTGCCCAGCACAGAGCAGGACTGAGAGAGACCAGCACAAAGCTTAAAATTATTGCCCCAAGAGGCAGAGCTGGGGGAAGCCCCCGAGCAGGGGACACACCCCAGGCCGTTATCCTGGGTGCTTGCTCTAAGTGCAAACCCCTCTGGGTGCCTACCTGCGAGCAGAGCCAGCAGCCAGAGGGTCACCTGGAGCAGCCAGAACCTCGTGCCCAGATCAGCCATATTTCAGTGCCCGGGGCAGGGAAACATCCAGCCTGTGCTTCTGCAGAAAGAGCAGCTGCTCCCACTACTCTGGCCCCTGTACCTAAAAATGGCAAGGCTGCTGCTCTGTGCGTGGCCCCTTTCCTGCTCATGTAAATCCTCCCCACTGGGGACTTTCCCTCGGGGCTGGTTTTGAATGCGGCGCAGACGCCGGGGCGGCTGTGCCTGTGGGCTGGGCACCATCCAGCCCCGGGTCCCTGGGCATTGTCCATCCTCATATCCCTGGGCACTGTCCACCCTCGTGTCCCCTACTGGCTCCCTGTGGTGCCAATATTCCCTGGAGGTGGCCAGGACTGGTGTGGACCTGCAGCAGAGCTGGGGATGAGCCCATCTGCAAAGCAGGAGGTGCCAAACCTGGCTGAGCATGAGAAGTGCCCAGGGAATGGGATTGGTGGTGCCTGGCCACATCCCTGTGGGGACAGAATTGGTGTGACCCCAGGGTTTCTCCCCAGCTCAACAGAACCCCTCAGGGTGTTTGGCCCTGAAGGGGATGGGCAGGGATTGATGGTGGCCCAGAAGCCAAGAGTTCCAGCAGGAATGGGATAGGGGATTTTTGTGGGGTTGCTTGTTGTGGGATGCAGTGGAATAGGTCCCTCAGCTCCTATCCCTGCATCCCAGGGAGTCCAGAAATCTCAAATCATAGAAACATGAGTCAATCACAAAATCATTACTGTTTAGAAAAGACCTTTATGATCATCAGCTCAGCAGCACCACCACAATCACCACTAACCCATGTTCTCAAGTGCCACATCCACACATTTTTTGAGTGCTTCCAGGGAGAAGATGAGGGGGGAAATGGCCAAAATAAGGAGTCACTTGGGTGCCAGCCACATCCACCCCTTCTCCACACCCCATTTCCAGGAGCCTTCTCCATGGAACCTTTGAGACAGCCAGGCCCCAGGGAAGCACAGTGAGGCCCCCCAAGGTGAGCTCTGGTGCAGAAACAGTTCCCCCAGGTTCTGCCCCCCTGCCCCGGTTGTTGCTCGTTACTGGTTGTGTGTGAGCACTGAACTGTAACTCCAGTGAAAAACATCTTTAGGTACTTCTGCCAGTCGTGTTGGTCCCCAGAGCCCAGTGCCACTGCCTGGGGCCTCCCCAAACCTTCATCTTCTGCAGGCTGGGTGGGTTTTTTGCCAGTTCTGAGCATCTGATGGGTGCTGGGAACCAGACCCAGCCTGACTTTGCATGCGAAGGGACAGGAAGCAAGAGAAATAAAGTTTTCTACAGAAAAGCTGGCTCCATGAGGGAATGATGATGGGAGATGTGCCTTCTCCCTGGTTCTGTACATAGGGACAGTGCTGCCAAGTCCCTGCTGCCATCACCCCTGGGTCTGGCCAGAAGAGCAGAGCTTGGCCCCGATATCCCAGCAGGGCAAAGGGAAAGGGATGCCCACAGGCTTGGCAGGCATTGGAGGGGTTTCTATGAGGCTCTGGGGCTGCAGATGGGAGCTGGGATGCTGCAGGTGCCTGGGAAAATCCTGTGATGTAAAACCATGAGTGGGGCACAAACTGAAGAGGGTTTGCAGTAGCAGTGGCCAAATCAGCCCCCATGCTGCCTGACGGCTCCGTGGCACCCTGGAATGGCACTGAGGGGCTCAGTCTCGCCTGGAGACCCCTGTGCTTACAGCAACCACGATGTGGGGTGTAGGGGAACCTGGTGGCCCCACGGGGAGGGTCCCATGTCCCCACGCCTCTTCCCCTGCTCCTGCTCCACGGCTCCCAGGGCAGAGGCACTGCTGGCAGCTGCACCTTCCCCACCTTCCCAGCCCTTCCCTATTCATCGGGGTTTGGGTTTCACGGTCCCAGGCGGGTGGGCTGTGCCCCGTGCCCTGCAGCCCCCGCCTGGGTTACAGCCCGGGACGAGCTGTTCCAGCGGGAGCGAAAACAGCGCCGGGGCCGAGCCGGGACCCGGGGGCGGCAGCGGGGCCGGGGGCGGCTCCTCCTCGCTGACGCAGAACCCCCCGCACCCGCCCCGTCCTCTCCCAGCGATGCTCGCCTGCACGCAGTGGCTGCTGGGGTGGACTGGGAGCCTGTGTGGGGCAGCTCGGAGGCTCGAATCCCTTCCAAACTCTGCTCTGTCCTTGGTGGATCCCACAGCAGCGTGTCCTGTGGCTCCTGTTTGCAGCAGGCACCGAGGGCTCCGGGAGGTGGGATCATGAGCAGAGCAGAAGGTCCGGGAGCTGGGCTGGAGGTCCCAGGGGGCAGCTTTGGGGCCTCCTGTGCAGGACGAGACCCCCAGGTCCTGCTGGGGGTGGCAGGTCCAAGGCCAAGCGCAGGGAGCCAAGGGAAGGGATGTTCACCCCTCCCAGTGCAGGGAAAACATTCCTCCCCCAAGACACCCCAACACGCTTGGTAGCATACTAACAGACCATTTACAGTTGTTTATTGTAAGAAATGTACAAAGAAAAACGGCTTTAGCTCGCACAAAGCCTGCTCTGGGGCATTTCCCCATCCCTGACAACACAAACGTAGAAGCAGCATCGATTGTGAACCAGGAATCGGGCAGGGACTGCCATGCCAGGGCTGCTTCCCATGGAAACGCCAGCGGCAGCAGCTCAGGCCCCTGCTGCAGGGAGCATCGCCCTGGAAATGAGAGCACAAGGCCACGGGACGAGCTGAGGGTCCCTGGCTCTGCCTCCTGGCTGGCAGCTCATGGGTCCAAGCCAAGCTCAGCACCGCTCCTGGCCAGCCTGGCTGTGATGGCAGTGCCCAAAGCAGCCTGGGAGAGAAGAGAATCATCAGAGTACAAAAAGAGCCTTTGGCTTCAGGAACAGCCCTTTTTTGAACTGGAAGAGGTTTTGCTTCATGTTTGTTTTGATCTGAAGAGGGTTTTTTTCCCTTTTGAAAGCAGAAGGTGGTCAGAGGTGAACTCGGGGGCCTTTTGCCCATTTTTTACAGAATTTCAGGATGGTTTGGGTTGGAAGGACCTCAAAGCTCATCCAGTCCCACCCCCTGCCATGGGCAGGGACACCTTCCACTGTCCCAGGGTGCTCCAAGCCCTGTCCAGCCTGGCCTTGGACACTGCCAGGGATGGGGCAGCCACAGCCTTGATTTACTTTCCTTTCACTCACCTGTGTGAAGAACAGCAAATCCCTTTTCCCCCTGGGGAAACGCTTCCCTTTCTGGAGGTTTCCTGGTGAGGATCTGCCTGGCCCATCCAGAATGTGCCACTGGGGCCCCTCTGCAGCCCTAGCCTAGGGAAGGATGCTCTCCTGAGGATTTTGGAATTCACACCCCAGTGGGGTCGTTTATTACATGGAGTCACCTGGGGCTTGGGTGGGATTTAGGGCACCCTAAAGCAGCTCGTGGAAAGGATTGCTCAAACATCTGCTCCGATCCCTGGGGGTGTGTCTCATTAATTAACATTAATGAAGAGGACATTTGGAATGCCAACCAAGAGCACTCCAGTGGGATGGTTCCTCTTGCAACAGGGCTAGAAAAAAAACCCTGGAGAGTTTTGTCCCAGGGACTGGGGATTCTTGGAGGATGTTTTCCAAACCCTACCTTTGCCCATTGCTTTCCTGCCACAAAACCTGGGTGGAAATGGGAAAACAGAGTAAAACCTGGCTATAAATAGTTTACATTCATCCTACAGAGATCTGAATGATTTCTGGTTTCAATGCATATTCAGAGACCTTGAAAACCTGATATTTAACCCTGAGAACAAATCTGCAGATGCTTTGCTTTGGCTTTGCAAACCAATTTTTAAGACATAATTGCACTTTCTCTTGTATGTAACAAAAAATAATCATCAAGCTTATTCAGAGGTTCAAAAGAAAGGTGCTACTTTAAGACTTTGGAGATTTTTGTTCACAAAACCTTCTGTTTTCTGTAATTATTCTTAATATTATTTCACTTGGCTCATCTTTCACCAGTTGCTTGGCTGCACTCTGAAAGAATAAAATACAAGAAAATATCTTGTGAAATAACATTAATAAATAATTACTTTAAGTGAAAGGACAATCATACTCTTCTGTTCATGCCTGAAAACCATTGTTACCGTGATGAGATCATTTCAAAACTAACTTGTTTCTCTTTCACCAACAACAGATTTCACATTTGAGTTCTCATAAGAAAAAGAATTAATCTCTTTGCAAGTGCAGTGGGCGGTAAAACCCAGGATCAGGAGGAGATCCTGCTTTGAAAATCAAGTTGTTGGTTGCTTGAACTATCTGAAATTAGCTCAATATCTAAGATCTAGAGATCTGTGCATGGAAGAGCTTTGAACAGGAGATACAAATGAAGTCTCTTCAGGCTGGGCCAGAGGTGGAATCTCCTTGTGTTACACCAGTGACTCTTTCACCACGCGTTCCTTATCCCAAGCCTGTGCTTCCTCAGGAGCATCCTGGGGTGTCTCTGAGGTGGGAATGGGCTGGAGGCCCAAGGCAGGGGCTGTCTGCACATCTGTCCCAGTGTTCCCATAGATCTCCTGCATTTTGGTGGCAATCAGCCCTTCCTTCTCTGGCGCGTCCTCGCCCAGGGCGTCCTGGCTGTGCCTGTACATGTAGGACGCCTGCTTGACCGAGCGCCTCAGGAGGTACCTCCGGAAAGCCCTCTGGATCTTGGTAGCACAGACCTCCTCATGCTTCCTCTTCAGGGTGGTGGTGATGGGTTCATAGGAAACCTTCGAGGGGTTGGCAGCCATGAATTTCTCCTCCATGGTGGCCTTCAGGGCATCCATCTCTCCCGAGTCTCCCAGCACTTCCTTAGTCAGGGCAAAGAGGATGTCTAGGCAGTGGATTTTGTCCCCAGCAACCATTGGTAGATCCATGGTGATGAGTTTGATCTTGTTGGGCTTGGGAACTCTGAGTGGCTCCTGCAAGGTGTCCACAAAGTCAGACAAGGTGCTGTAGGCGATGAACTGCGTGGCGTCTGGGTCAAACTTCTCCCAGGTTTCATAAAACATTTCGAAATCATCTTCGCAGAGGGGCTCGCTGCTCTCCTCTGTGGCCACACTGAAGTTCTCCAGGATGATGGCGATGTACATGTTCACCACGATGAGGAAGGAGATGATGATGTAGCTGCAGAAGAAGAAGATGCCGATGGCGGGGTTCCCACAGTCTCCTTTCACTGAACTCCCGGGGTTCTCCAGCTCGGGGTCGCAGTCTGGGGGAGCGCTGTTGAGGATGGGGCTGAGGAGCCCGTCCCACCCTGCCGACGTGGTGATCTGGAAGAGGCAGATGATGCTGTTCCCAAAGGTTTCAAAGTTGAAGATGTCGTCAATCCCTGCCTCCTTCTTGACGTAGGCAAAGTTGGACATGCCGAAGATGGAGTAGATGAACATGACGAGGAAGAGCAGGAGGCCGATGTTGAACAGGGCAGGCAGGGACATCATCAGGGCAAAGAGGAGCGTCCGGATGCCTTTGGCTCCTCGGATGAGCCGGAGCACGCGGCCGATCCTCGCCAGCCGGATGACCCTGAAGAGGGTGGGGGACACAAAGTACTTCTCGATGATGTCCGAGAGGACAATACCTGTGGAGGGATGAAGGATGGATGAGTTTGCTGTGCCACAAAAGGGAGGTGAAGGGAAACTGCTCCACTCTGTCTGGGCAGACACAGTGAGGTGAGGCCACCCCAATGGCTCCTCCAGTGACAGGGAAAACAAAAAGTAGCCTCTGAGCACAGACTCAAGGGTTAAACTCTGGCTGCTCTGTTTCAGAGAAAGAGAACACCAAGGGAAATAACACCAAGGAGGAGCAGAGCTATCCCCATCCCCTCACTCATATTGGTGGCCTGGAGTGGCCTCACATCTGTCAAGTCTTGGGGTCCTGCTGGCTTGGCCCGGCTCAAAGGACGGGTGCAAGCAGGGCCGTGACAGCTCAGCAGGTGTGGACTGGGGAGATTGCTTCCACTCTGTAGGATCCCTGAGGGACTGGTGGGAGCAGCAGGACTCACCTAGGATGGAGAGGATGACCACCACGAAGTCGAAAATGTTCCAGCCCACAGTGAAGAAGTAGTAGCGCAGGGCGAACATCTTGAGCACGCACTCCCCGGTGAAGATGACGATGAAGACCAGGTTTATCTTGTAGAGGACAGAGGTTTTGAGCTCACTCTGGTCATCTGTTTCCACCATCATGGTCACCATGTTCAGGCAAATCAGGATCATAATGGTGATATCAAACACTTGCTTGGTAACAAAGTCAAACACCTTCCCTTGGAATTTGTTCTGAAATGAGGGACACAAGGGTGATGATGGAGCACCAGAGAAGAGGTGGGAACACAGGACAGACACAACAAAGGGAAAACACAGCAGATAGAGAAGAAGGAACCATATCTATAAGTTTTGGAAACCTCAGGGTTGTGGCAGCACAGCTCTCACAGCCCCAAAAATTCTGGGGGGAGGATTCCCAGCACGTCTCAGGATGGAGCAAACCTGGGAATGCCACAGCCAGCAGGAGTGGTCACTTGCTAATTACCCACAGCTAATAGGGCACAAAATAACACATGGGAAGCACCTCCCTTGTGCAGAGAAGAACCTAAATCACAACTGAGAATGTTTTGGCTGGACCGGGGTCCCTTCTGGAGGGTCGAAAGGTGAGCTTTCCCTGAGCCCAACTCCCTTCCAGAGAGGAGTTGGGAGCCAAACTAGAAAAAAACCCAAAATTCCTGCAAAAGAAACCCCATTATTGCCCTTGCCAGCAGACCAAGGGCTAAAAGGCAGACCCAAAGGAGGTGGCCTGATGTCAACCTCTCCAGAAGCCCCAGGTCTTGGCTGGGTTCTGTCTGAAGAGTAACCATGGGGCAAATGGTCCTCCCTGAACCCTTCTTGTTCCCTTTGGGACAGCTGGTGGCTTGAAGTATTCCCTGTGTGCTCCACTCCAGGAGGATGAGCCCAACGTACCGCTGGCCTGGGGATGGGCTTCTGGGGTTTCTTGGAGCCCAGCTTCTTCATGGCATTGTAGTATTTCTTCTGCTCTTCTGTCATGAAGATATCTTTGCCTCCAAAGTATAAAGGGAATCACTGCTGTTAGTCTCAGGAATTCTCTTCCCACCAAGTGTTCTGACCACGTCCCTTCCCACCAGGTATCTCCAGCCCCTCGGAAATCCTGCTGGGAGCAAGGTGTCCTCTCTGTGTGCTGCAGACCTCACTCAGCACCACTAGTGTTTTTGGCCTTGCCCACCCTCCACTCAACCCCTGCTCTGGGGTGTCAGTCCTGAGCTACTGGCTTGGAAGCAGAAGCAGAGTCTCAACCTCTTGCATGGAAAAATGATCCCAGGGTGGGAAAAGAAAATTAAAGTGATGGCCCAGGCAAGAGAAAACACAGCTTCCCTTTGTTTCTTCCCTCTGCACCCATAAATTATGTCCTCTGTAACTGCTGTGACCAGGACACAAAGCTCCATGTGCTGTTTGTCCAGTGCAGGAAGCCACTAATGGATAAGAATCCTGGGATCCATCCTAGTCCCAGACACGGTGGCCCTGGTCCCATCACCCCACCACTGTGCTGACCCCCTCCAGCCTAGAGCAGCACCTCAGGAGGCAGGAAATACTCATCTTTTTCTTCTGCTGGTTGAAGTTGTCGATGATGACACCGATGAAGAGGTTTAGGGTGAAGAAGGCACCGAAGATGATGAAGATGACAAAGTAGATGTACATGTAGAGGTTGATCTCATACTGTGGCTGCTCTTCAATCTGGCCAGGAGAGACAGGAAATGTGAGACTGACCCTGTCCCAAAAAGGTGTCACCAAGGCCAGACAAAGGCTTGTGGTGTTTGGACAGTGCCAGGGGGTTGCTGCTCCAAAACTTCTGTGTGTTCCCAATGGGAGCAGCCATGGGAAAGGACATCCATGTGACACTGACTGAGGGACAAGGACATGCTGGCCCCCCATCCCACAGCATGGGCTGGGGAATGGGAAAAGGTGTCCTTTGCAGTGATATTAATGAGCAAATGAGTTTCTTCCCAATAATCAGCATTCCAAGGGCCGAAATATATCTGAGAGGGCAAAGGAAAAGTGGATTAATTTGTCACACCAGCACAGTTGGGTGACACAGCCCGACAGCCCTGGACAATACTCCTCATCCCAAGGAGCATCCCTTAATCCTGCTCTGTGTTTGACCAGAGGCACCCTGAGGTGACTCCATTGCCTTCCCCCATTTTGAGGAAAGCCCTTGGCAGAACAGGGAGGATTTTCTCCCAAACTAGCTTTGCCCCAGGTGAGGCAGAGGCCTGAGAGATTTTCAGAGGGTGATGGAAGGGTGCTAAAAAAAGGCAATTAAAACCACCCCTTCAGGCCTGTGGGGTGGCCCCCAGTGTGATTGGAGAACAGCAGGAAACTCCTTCTGCTGTGGGGATGCTTTTGGGGATGGATCACAGTAGAAACAGCCTTTGCATGACACTCTTCAAACACTTGAGGTTTTTCAATAACTTACTGAACCCAATGGTTAAACACTGGCTGCTCTGATCTCAGAACCCACTGATTGCCCAAAGCAAGCCAGGCACTTTCTCGAGGATGGGATGAGCCTTCCCAGCTGGAGGGGTCATGGAGGACATCATGTCATAGCAGGCAGAAGTATGAGCCCTCCAGGCTGGAGCAGCGGGGGCAGAACAGGGATTTTGGCCCCTGGAACTGAATCTGAGTGGAGCAGATTCAGCCCCAGCTGTGGGGCGGGGGGGAGCCCAGTGTGGGGCCAGGCTGCAGGTGACAATGACATGGGTGGCACAGGGACACATGGCTGCCCTTTTTGAGGCTGTGCACCTCAGCAGGGGGATGTTGTGGCTGCCCAAGTGTCCAAGGCTGGACTGGACAAAGCTTGAAGCAACCTGGGCTAGTGGAAGGTGTCATTGCCCGTGGCAGGGGGAGGCACTGGATGGTTTTTAGGGTCAATTCCAACACAAACTGTGCTGGGATTCCATGATCTGATACATTTTTGCATTTCTCCACTCTGTAGCCCATGTCCTGGCTGAAATCATGGGTGGGATGTCCCCAGCACCAAAAGGCAGAGACAGAGGTGATGCTGTAGCCAAGAATCCATCCCAGCCACAGTTCTGGGATCCTGTTGCCAGTCTGCCAAGGGGAATCCACCCCTGGAATCAGCAATGTGTCCCTGCGTGTCCCCTCACCTCGCGTGAGTCCACGGCTGCGTACATGATGTCCATCCAGCCTTTGAAGGTTGCCTGTGGGAACAGGAATGGTCAGACTTGGAGTCTTTTCCAACATAAAGGATTCTGTGATTCTATGGCACTGGTGAAGAATGTATTTTCTGGGATTCATTAGGGGCTGGGAAGAAAGGGAAGGTGATAGGTGCGTGTCTGGGGTTAGCTCTGAGCACTCTGGCTTCTCTATGGGAATGGCAGGAGAGGAACGTGGATTGAATCCACATGAAAAATGTCCCAGGAATATGGAAACTCCCATGTGAATATGAATGGATCATTCTGGGGCTGAGGCTACCAGTGAGTTCCCAAAACACCACTGCAAATAAGGCAGGGAAAGAAGCAATTGACTTTTCTCCATTCTCCTCTTGACTTCGAAGCCATTTTCCCAAAGGCAGAGCTGTGCCAGGGTCAACTGCTCCTTTCCAGTCCCAAACTGTGCCACCTCCATAGCCCTGACTTCCATATCCTGCCTCTGGTTCTGCTGCATTCCCATCCCAGTGGGGTGGGGGACTACACCAAATCTTTTACAGGGTCTTCACTGCATCTCTTACAGCCTTTTGCTGCTGATTTGTTAAACAAAAGGTCTGCACTTCTCGTTTCCTGATTCTGATGGAACAACAAGACTGAAGAGGAAACTGAATTTAGAAGCAGGGTCACCAGCTGGATGTGATGGGAGTAGCCCCAGCCTGCCCCATAATGGAGCCCACACCTATATTTTTATGAAAGCTGTGGTGAGCAGTTCCCCTTTGCTGCCTGGCCCAGCTGTGGGGAGTTCAGTGGAACCCGGCTGCCTTCGCCCACGTGCACCCTTTTCCCGTCATCGCCCGCCCCACGCAAAGCCCCACAACCTAGGGCTGGAGCAGACTGAACTTCCCAAAGAGGTGCAGGGGTGAGACAGAGCCTCCCCTCCTGACTCCTGCACTCCGTGCTGTGCAGGGGCTGCTTTGCAGTGACAGCCTTTGTGCTGGCTGCACCCATCTGTAGCAGTTCCCTGGTGACACCTTCCCCTCCCATCTTCTACCCCGCCCTTTTTCCTCCTTGGCTAGGAGGAAACCCCTTCCTAAGGGTTTATTGCTGTTAAAAAACAGCTTTGGAGCTAAGAAGCAGATAAGAAACCCCATCCCATATCAGTCCTGATGCTCATCCCACTGCCCTGCTCCAAGCATCTTGTGACACCAGGTGTTGTGACGTACCACCTGCAGCAGGGACAGGTATCCCAAGCCCACGTTGTCGAAGTTGACCTTGACGTTGACCCATCTGACCTCGTTGGTGTGGAGCAGGGCCATGCAGTCGCTCTTGTTGTTGACCACGTCGATGTCGAAGAGCTCTCCTGTGGTGGTGTTAACACACCTGTAGTACTTCCCTGCAAACAAGTTCACCCCCATGATGCTGAAGATCAGCCAGAAGATGAGGCAGACCAGCAGGACGTTCATGATGGAGGGGATGGCACCCACCAGGGCATTTACTACCACCTGCAAGGGGAGAAAAGACCTTGGGGGACCTGGATGGGACCTTCATGTCCCCATGTCCCAACCTTGCCCTCCCCAGCTGCACTGAGTGAGGTCAAACTGGACCAAAGGTACCTCAGCATTGATCCCATTGATCTGGAGGCCACTGAAAACCAACTGATGCAGGAGACTGCTGAAGCTCTCATGTCCCTGTCAGGGCCAGCAGCACATGGGGACACACTTACCCTCATGCCCTCAAACCGGGACAGAGCACGCAGAGGTCGCAGAGCCCTCAGTGTCCGCAGGGATTTGATGGCTCCCAGCTCAGAGTATCCCAGCCAGTTTGCTGTCAGGCTGACCAGGGACACCTGGAAGGAGCAGCCCAAGTGATCAGCAGCACCTCATATGGAAACACAACTGCAGCTCCTGCCCTTCCCTCTCTCCCCAGTCCCTCAGGCTGGTGGGCATCCTCTAGCTTTGGGACACAGATGTTGAGTCCTTGGGGTCCCTGGTGACCAGACACCTAAAGGGTCACAGAATCCCAGAATAGTTTGGGTTGGAAGGGACCTTAAATCCCATCCCCTGCCATGGGCAGGGACACCTTCCACTATCCCAGGCTGCTCCAAGCTCCATCCAACCTGGCCTTGGACACTTCCAGGGATCCAGGGGCAGGATGACACCTCTTGAGTGTGAGGGTGGAATTGATGTGGGGCACAGAAAGGACAGATTGCTCTGTCATGGACCATTTGGAAGACCCTGTGTCCCTTCACAGCTCTACTGGTGGAAGTCCAGGGGCAGTTCTTAGCTTGGGTCTAAACAGAAGGTTTTGAAAGGTTCCTGCAACCAGGAATTAAGTGTTCCTTCCTGTGGGTGACCATTATTTAAGTAATGGTATGAGCCCTCATTCCACAGCCACCCCTTTATCCTCTAAAATACAATCTGAAGTCATTTACAACAGCCCCTAACGTCCCCATTATCACGTACATCCACGATGAGGAAATCCAGCCAGCACCAGGCATTGGTGAAGTACACCTTGAAGCCATAAGCCACCCACTTGAGCAGCATCTCGATGACGAAGATGTAGGAGAAGACCTTGTCTGCGTATTCCAGGATGGTGCGGATCACCTTGCGCTGCTCAATGTAGATGTCCTCGAAAGCCTGCAAGGTGCATGGAGCTGTGTGACAGTCATCCTTCCATGGAAAACCCCATAAAGCTGCATGACAGTCATCCTTCCATGGGACCTGTGGCATCCCAGAGCACACCCATGCTGGCAGCTCCCTGCTTTCCCAAGGATTGGGAAGCTGGGAGCCTAAGGGTGGTTGGTCCATGAGGACCTGATCAACATGGGGTACAGCTCCTGTTTGCAAGTCCCTGTTGGCTTTGTGGGGTTGGACCCAAAGCAGAGCTTCACTGAAGCCAAAGTCCAGCAGCATCCAATTCCCAGGTGTCTCAGCTCAAACCCCAGGACACCAACCACACCTTGGGATGCTTTGGGAGTTCTGAAAATGCCCCGAGGAGTTTGGGTGAGTGCTACACCCATGTGTTAAGCACTCAGAGGTAGGGGTGTGGTGACCAGGTGTTGCACAGCTTTTAATTCCTGCACCAGCTACAACCTCAGACATCCCCAAACCACCTGAGAGTTGAGGTGACAGACATGTAAAGTGGTCTGAAAACCCTTTTGTTCCTTCTCTCTTCACCTCCAAACCTGCAGAGAAGTTGCTATTTCCTGGGTTAAATCCAGCCCAAACACTTAGAGAAGAGCACCAGGCCAACACAGATAACTAATGGAACAGCCAAGTTCTGAGAGGGGGAACCAGGGACTTGTGCAGGTGCTGAACAGCAAAATAAAAACCATGAACTGATTGTCAAGCACCTCCTGACAGCCAGTGATGGTAGTGGTGAAATGGGGAACCACACAAAGCTCAATGAATGGTTCAGATGGTTCACAGTTGGCATTAAGAGCAGGAGTGGGGGCTGTAGGCAGTGGCCTCCAGCCCATGGACCACGGTATGGGGATGCTGAGGGCTGTGACCAGGGGGTACCAGGACTCCTGGAGGATGTTAAACCTGAGCCAGATAGGGTTCAAAATCAAACATCTGCTCACAGCTGGATTATTTGGCACAGAAGATGCCCAGAGCTCGGCTCTGTCCCCTCCCTAGGCTCCCCCAGGCTGGGAAGCTGCTGCAGAGCCCTTGGGACAAGGGAAAGGTGGGACCTACCAGTGCCCCACTGCTGAGGAGGATCATGAAGACGATGAAGGTCTCGAACCAGTCGTGCTCCACGATGCGGAAGCAGGTTTTCCTGAGGTTCCACCAAATCTTCCCCTTCTCAGTGGTGATGTCCACGTAGAGGCAGGGGAACCTCTTCACACAGCCTGGGGACACAGGGCTGGGGGTCACTCCTGGCCAGGGTGGTCCTACTATTCCCAGTTTTACTGGCATTTTAAACCCTCCCCAGTGGAAGCCGGACCAGGATCCTGCTGGGTTTAGGTGGGGTGCACGAGGGGAGCTCCCTGGGGATGGTGGTACAGGAGGATGTGGAGCTGGGGCTGAGCCCAGGGAGCCTGGGGTTCCCAGTGCTGCAAGAACTGGTCGGCAGTAGCCCCTCCACCCCCATTTTCCCCTCTCCACAGCCATCTCCCCCTGTCCACAGGGTGTCCAGCCCAGCTCTATCCCTCACTTTCAGTGAAACACTCCTCGGGCTCGTTGCTCTCCTCAGCCACTTCTGCCACCTGCTCCTCCTCGGGCACGGGGGGTTTGTAATCCACTGTGCTGCACACGGACGAGGCGTTGTCACTGGACAGGGGGTTCTGCAGAGGGACAGGAATTCAGGCCAGGCTCCTGGGCTTTGGCTGCCTCCAGCCATGCTCCTCCTGCCCTGGAGAGCCCAGGCAGGACCAGATGGGTGGTGAGACACCCTTGTTTGGAGGATGCTCTGAGCCCCCTCCTATGGACACACAGCCCAAAAGCTGTTGTGTCACCCAGGGCTGCAAACCTTGGAGGATTTTGTCTGAGCTTTGTTTTTCATTCAGGTTCAGAGGAACAAAAGGTCCCCTGATCCCAGCCTTCCTCCCAGCACAGCAGCTCCATCTCCCATCCACCTGTGCTGCCACCTCAGGCTGATTTTCTTGCTGCCTCCCCCTCCTGCTCTTCCTCCTCTCTGTGTTCCCATCCAAGAATGCTCTGCCAATCCCCCCTTTGGTGCAGAAACCCAAGCAGCGTCTTCTCTCTCCTCCCTCTGGCTCAGCTCATGCTGAAGGGCCCTCAGCCTGAGGTTCACCAAAGTTCAAAACCTGCATCCCAAATGCCTCTCTCCAGATCCATCCTGCTCCACAGCTCAGCTTGGCTGCCTTCCCAGACACCACTCAGCAAGGCCAGAGGGGCTGATAACAAGAGAAAACCTTGGCAAGTCCCTGGAACTCTTTTTCCACCGGTTTTTTTTTGGCTTTCTGAGAAGCCCTTGTGCAACACTTGAGGAACAAGCAGATCTCCAGCCCTGCCTATCCTACCTGGGAGCAGCAGGAACCAGAGGATCCAGGATGGGTATTTCCAACACAGGAAGGTGTTGGCTTACATGGGAAGGAGATAATCCTCCCCTCAGGCTGCTCCTGTTTTTGGTAATCTATAAAGGAGCTGCTCCATCCTCCAAAACCAGGGAAAAGTCACAGGGATAAACTGAGGCACTGTCACTGCCCACAGCTTCAGGGGCCACAGCCACATCTCTGTGAGAAGATGTTGCTGTGGGGGATGTGCAGGAGAGGACACAGCAGCAGGGGTGGCACCAGCTCTCAGCTGGTGGCTGTCAAGGACTACTGGGAGCCCCCTCAGTTGAGGTCAGGGAGGAGGGACAGGAAGGGCAGAGGGATTAGGGAGTCTCAGCACAGAGCCAGGCAAGCACTGACCCCAGGGAAGGACACACAGGAGCCACCTGCCTCCAGGACAGCCTTACAAAGGGTGCAGGTGGGGACAAACCAGTGCAACTGCTCTGGAGATGTGGGGCAAGGTCCAAAAGGCCCTTGGATGGCTCACAGAACCCAGGAGCTCTGTGGGTGGGGACAGGGATAGAACCCATCTCTGGGGGCTCCTGAGCCCTCCCACACCCAGAACCAGCAAGGTTTGGAGGGCAATTTCCATCACACACCTGGAACAGCATCTCTAGCCAGGCTGGGGCTTTCCCATCCTTGATGCTGCACACCCTGACTCACCCCATGATCCACAGCACTGAGAATCACTGAATTGTTCAGGTTGGAAAAGCCTTCTGAGGCCATCGAGTCCAGCAGTGCCAGCACTGGCCCCTGTCCCCAAGTGCCTCATCCACAGGGCTTTAAACCCCTCCAGGGATGGGCACTCCAGCCCTGCCCTGGGCAGACAGGCCAGGGCTGGGCAACCCTTTAAGGGAAGAAATTTTCCTTAATCTCCAATCCAGAGTTCCCCTGGCCCAGCCTGGGGCCGTTCCCTCTCCTCCTGTCCCTGTGCCCAGAGCCCGACCCCCCCGGCTGCCCCCTCCTGTCAGGAGCTGTGCAGAGCCAGCAGGGCCCCCTGAGCCTCCTGTGCTCCAGGCTGAGCCCCTGCCCAGCTCCCCCAGCCCTGCTGGGGCTCCAGACCCTGCCCAGCTCCCCCAGCCCTGCTGGGGCTCCAGACCCTGCCCAGCTCCTCCAGACCCTGCCCAGCTCCCTCAGCTCCATTGACAACACCCCTGTGCTGCACCACAGCCCACAGCATCTCAGGACACATCACCCTGCCCAGCAGGATGCGATCCCCATGGAAGAAGCCCCTGGAAGAGCCCTGAGCCCCTGTACTGATTCTGCAGAGCCACAGACCAGGCTGGCACCTCCTCACTGCTTTAAGCTGCAAAGAGAAATCAACCACAAGATGCAAAATTGCAGCAGCAATGATCCTGCCACTGTCATTTTCCCACAAAAGAGCTTTTCCTTGGAACGGCGCTGCTCTGGACGTGGAGCGGATTTATCAGCGTTGTCTGAGCAGCCCGTGTGGAGGCGCCCCGCGTCTGGGAGCGTCCCCGGGGCGGGCGGTGCGCGGGGCTCTGGCTCCACCTGGAGCTGATCCCCGGCGTGTGAACACACCCGGCTGGCACCAACCCCAATTAGGGCCCCCTAATTAGCACCTGACTGCTAATTGTCATGTCACCTTGTGTATACAGGCTGCGAGAGCAGGACCTGTTCAGCCTGGAGAAAGGAAGGAACTGGGAGAGCTCAGAGCCCCTCCCAGGGGCTCCAGGAGAGCTGGAGAGGGGCTGGGGACAAGGGATGGAGGGACAGGACACAGGGAATGGCTCCCACTGCCAGAGGGCAGAGTTAGATGGGATACTGGGAGGGAATTGTTCCCTGGGAGGGGGAGAGGCCCTGGCACTGGGTGCCCAGAGCAGCTGGGGCTGCCCCTGGATCCCTGGCAGTGCCCAAGGCCAGGCTGGACAGGGCTGGGAGCAGCCTGGGACAGTGGGAGGGGTCCCTGCCAGGGCAGGGGATTGGAATTCCCTGGTCTTTGAGACTTTTACCAACCCAAATAATTAGTGATTTCATGATAAATTGCAGTCCATTATTCCCCCTACCTGGGCTGGGTCCCTGTTTTTAGTGCAGTCCCTTGGCTCCCACCTGAGTCAGCTTTGACTGAATTTAGGTACCAAATCCAACAGCCCCAATGGGCTGAACTGGTATTTACTGGTTGAGAGATGTCCTTTGCCCCTGAACGTGCAGAGCAGCCGGGGATGCCTCACAGTTTCTCCTTGCAGTGTTTGTAGTGGGTGCTATCAGCTGAAAATACCCTAAAGCCCAGAGCTGTGCCTGGATGGGTCTGATGACTGCACACCAAGGTTTTCCCACCTGCTGGGAAGCACTTTGTGGGTGCTGAGGTCCATGGGGACCCCGTGTGTCCTCTGCTATTGTGGCCAGGCTGGCATTGGCATCACAGTGAACCCAGTGTGCTGGGCACTGCTGCTCTGGGACTGGGGTCGTGGTGGAAGAATTTGGCAGGAAATGACAACTCTCAGCCCTCCTGGTGGCAGCACTGAGGGAACTGAGAGCAGCAACCCCTGGCCCGACCCTTTGACCAAGGTGCTCCATGCAAGTTTGTCCCCTCTGTAGGGCTTGGCAGTGACACCAGCCAGTGACTTGGCCAGCCCCACCTTTCCTCCTGTCCCATTCCTGCACCCCAAGTGCTGAAACCCCCCTATTGTCCCAGATAACACTAAATAATCAGGATTGTTCCCTCTCCTCGCCCCGCATTGTGCCAAGCTGGGTCCCTGTCACTGTACTGAGCTGTGAGGAGCCTGCAGGTGAGAGGATCTGCAGTTTTGGGAGCCCTGCTTCATTTCCCAGCCTTTCCTGGGGCTCCCTGTGCAGTCCCATCCAGGTGTTCAGCAGCGCCAGATGCCTTCTGGACCTGGCAAGGTTAGTTGGGATGGAGCTTTCCAGAGTTCCCTCAGCTTCTGGGCATACATTTGCCATCCAGTCATGACAAATCCCTGCTCAGAGCTGTCCTATTGTCCATACGAACCCTCTTCTCAGGCTGATTCACCTGCTCCTGTCCCCCTCAGCACCTCCAGCTGCCCCCTGTGTCCCCAGGACCTTGGAGTGAGCAGTAATTTTCCACCACACCATCACCCTTTTGTGTCCACTTGTGTCGTCCCAAGTTTCTTGTCCCTCTGCCGCCCTCCCAGTGGACCCCAGCAGTCCCCTGGAGATCGGACTCAGCTGTCTCAGCTTTGGATCCCACATCCCTCGCTTCATGTTCACCCCTGCTAAGCTCCTCCATCTGGTTCAGGCCCCCCCAGGATGATGCTTTCCAAGGCATTAGCAGTGGATCCAATGATAGTGCCATCAGCAGATTTCCTGGCATCAGATTCCTCTGGAACATCTTTAACCCCAAATGGGGCGCTCTGGCCCTTGCACTGTGCCTGTGGTGCAGTGGGACCCTCTGGCACCAGCAATAACCCCATAGTCTGACCCAAATCAGCCAAAGCCCAGCTTGGACCCTCCCCTCGCTCTCCAGCTACACTGGGAAATGCCCTCTTGGAAAACACCAGGTTTGGCCCATGCCATGCCCTGAGAGAAAGCTCCAAGTCACCCAAACCAATGTAATTCTTTGGGCAGCACAGCGAGAATGGGCCAGTCCCAGTTCTGGGGTGAATCCCTTCCCTGCAATCTGCCTTCCTGACCTTGGTGGTGTCCTCGGTGTCAGACTGGGTGCTGGTCTCCTCGTAGAGGTCGGACTCCTCAGAGGCAATGGGGACCTGCACTGTCAGGTTGGGGTTGTTGATGAAATTCATGTGGTCCAGCTCATCCATGAAAATGTGCTCCTTGCCAGTGATGCCATCCAGGTACCCCGACTTGGGCTCCGGGGCCGTGTCCACATGGTTGAGCACGGAGTTGTCCCTTTTACTGGGGTCCTGCTCTTCCTCAGGTGCCACCTTCTTGCCCTTCCAGAGCCGGCGGAGCAGCGCGAGGAGCGAGGCCTTGGCGAAGGCGATGCCGCGGGTGATGCGGCCGATGGCGATCTGCAGGTTGTTCATCTCGCCGTCATCGTCTGACGCCGCCAGGCTGTCGGCGCTGAAGGAGCTCAGCAGCAGAGCCAGGAACAGGTTTAGCACCTGGGGGGACAAAGCAAACGCCAGTCCTGAGGTCTAGCAGGTCCTGAGTCTCAGGATTTCCTCCTGGAGCTGCAGGGATCACTTGTGGCTATGGAGAAGCCCCTTCATGGAGCATCTCCTGGGCTCTGCCCTGCCCTCACCAGCTCTGGGGACTGCAGAGGTGCAAATGCCAGCTCCTGGAGGACATGGACATGCTCCTCCTCAAACCCCCTGAGCTCTGATGCCTTCAACCTCACCTGGGGCTCCCATGGTCCTGCAGATCCCTCTGCAAGTGATGCCAGTCATGGTTTCAGCTCCTCTCAAGCTCTGCTGTGGATCTATGAGTGTGTCCCTTCCTTTGGGCTCTTGGAGCTCCAGGAATCCCATGGGGGACTCCCCAAGCCTCTGGTGCTTCTCCCCACAACCCCCAGAGATACAATTCAACTCTTGTGGCTGCCCCATCCCTGGAAGTGTCCAAGGCCATGCTGGATGGGGCTTGGAGCAACCTGGGATAGTAGAAGGTGTCCCTGCCCATGGGACAGGTGGGGCTGAGTGCTCTTTAATGTCTCTTCCAACCTGAACCAGTCTGTGATTCTGTGATTCTGTTCCTTCTCCCCCAAGAATGAAACCTCCTCCTTGTCCTCTCAGCTGCAGCTCTTCATCTCCTCTTCCCTGGCTTTGGTAGATCAGATGACCAGCAAGCTCCTGAGGGTCTCCCACCCCCTGGAGCCATGGAGGAGCCTGAACCCCAGCCGTGGCCCCATCCCTGTGTCCCAGACACTGCTCTGCTCCATCAAAGCAATGTTTCACCTCAGCTCGAGCCAGTAAATGCTCTGACTCCATTCCCTGTATGCTTCACCATCCCAAAACGTGACTGGACCCCTCTCCTGGCACAGCTGGGGCTGCTGCCTGCCAGGAACCTGGAGCAGCTCTGCAGCAGAGGAGTGGGACAGGCACCCCCGTGGAGCGGAGCAGGGACAGACCCAGCCCACAGCTGTCGGTGTTTGTGCCGTGTTGTGCGGTGCCAGCAGCGCATCTGAGAAGGGAATTAGCTGCTATCCAAGGACACTGCTGTTTTCACATGGCTCATGCCATGTGCCTTAAACCACGTCTTTAAATAAATCCCCGCGGGCCCAGCAGTTGAATGCCCCCGTTAAGTACCAGTTACAGTTAATGGGTGCCGCTGGCTCTGGCTTTGTTGGACAGGACTCTGTTACCTTGTCACCCGACTGGCTTCCTCCCTTTTCCCTGAATAACCCCAAAGGAAATGCTCAAAGTGTTATTAAGAGCAAAGAACGGGTCACCTTCCTCCTGCGCAGGGGAAGCGCGGAGGAACACACACCTCCCTGCCCGGGGACACTGGGGAGCCTCTGGGACGGGCTCCAGGCCTCGGAAATACCTGAGGCGCGGCCAGGAGAGCCTGGCAGAGAGGAGGAGGAGGGTACAGAGGGCTCTGGCCCTGTTTGTGCTCCGTGTTTCTCTCCTGGGCTGAAAATGGAGCCCGCGCGGGAGTTGCAGAGCTGCCCCGAGGGCCGGGGTGCAGCGCAGGGAGGGGACACCGGCACCTCAGGGAGGGGACACCTGCACTTCTGACAGGGGACACCTGCACCTCCGGCAGGGGACACCTCTGGGAGGGCTGTCACTGACCCCACCATCTGAAATTGCGCTGCCCCCGTGTCTTCTCCAGAACAGTCACCTGGAGAGGTGGGCGGGCTGTGCTACTCCAAAAAGGAGCTCCAGAAGAGAGACTTTCCAGAGCCCCTTTTGGGAGGGCTCTGCAGGGGGCCCCAGCTGTGATTCCCAGTCCAAACTCCTGCACTCCCTGCAGATGATTCTGGAGAGGCTCCTGCTCCTTACAAGTGCCCTTATGGGTGATTTTCAGCCTGACCCAACCTTATAGTCCCCTGGAAAGGTGGCGCACAAACCTTTGCTGACTGGTGGGAGATGGGCAGTCCTGGGGGGACACGGGGCTGCTCTCCTCGTCTGCCCCGCACTGCCCAGCACAGACCTGGGGCCAGGTCCGCAGCCAGGGGCTCTCCCTTCAAAGCCCCAAATCCCTGGCATGACCTAGGGAAGCCAAGAAGTACCCAAATCCCAACCTTCTGCCCTCAAAGTGGGACACTCCAAGCTGACCCGAGCCGGGGGCTGCTCTGGGTTTCTCCCCGGGCTCCTTTCAGAGCCTCTCTGGGGACAGGGGTCAGCAGCTCCCGGGGGCAGATAGTTTTTCAAAGCAAATTCCAAAGGGATTACACAACCCCGGCAAGTAATAGGAGCGAGTCGGCGCTTCCCTCCCCTGCCCTGCTTCTCAAGAAGGGAGAGCAGGGCCCACGCAGGCTGCAAAACAAGCTCCAGAGCTGCCATCGATGGGGTTACCAAGTTTAGAAAGGATTTCACGCTCGCCTGGAACTCTCAAACCTGCGGCTCGGGCAGCACGGGCAGCCGGGGGGAGTGGGGAGGGTGGGGTCAGGATGGGGGTGAGGAGAGCAGGGGGTCCTACAGACACAGGGAAGGAGATTGGCCATCAGCAGATGCCACCTGGAGCATGGTGAAGATTGGAGAGGTTGGGCATCTGCAGGAGCTCCCAAAAGCACCTGGAGCAAAGGGTGGGATGGATGGATGGACGGAGGATGGATGGATGGATGAATGGATGGATGGATGGATGGATGGATGGATGGATGGATGGATGGATGGATGGATGGATGGATGGATGGATGGATGGATGGATGGATGGAGCTCTGCCTCCATCCTCATCAAGAGAGTGGGAAATGGGGTAGGAAAGCTGGAAAAGCCGAGTGGAGGACACAGGGCAGCTTGAAGCTGAGCTCTGTTTTATCCCAGAGTTGCTCCTGCCTCTGCCTAAAGCCCATTTATGTTTTCTGTGCCCCAGTTTCCCCCCAGTTTCTGGTCTGGTTTAAGCTGGAGGTCCCCCAGGAATCATTTCTCCCTCTGTTTCACACAGAGCTGACACAGCCCACCCGAAGGGCCAGGGGAGGGGGGAGAGTCCCTGTGCTCCCTGCAGCTCCAACCAGACCCTGCCCACGAGCACAGCCCCATGGAGAAGCTGAGCTGGACAGGGGTGTCCCCCCCACGGCCCCCTCTGCCCCCAGCCTCACCACGAGGTTCCCGATGACCATGACCATCATGAAGACGATGAGGCACATGGTCTGGCCGGCCACCTCCATGCAGTCCCACATGGTCTCGATCCACTCCCCGCAGAGGATGCGGAAGACGATGAGGAAGGAGTGGAAGAAGTCGTTCATGTGCCAGCGGGGCAGGGTGCAGTCCACGGAGATCTTGCACACGCACTCGATGTAGCTCTTGCCGAAGAGCTGCATCCCCACCACGGCGAAGATGAAGACGATGATGGCCAGAACCAGTGTGAGGTTGCCCAGGGCGCCCACAGAGTTGCCAATGATCTTGATGAGCATGTTGAGGGTGGGCCAGGACTTGGCCAGCTTGAAAACCCTCAGCTGTGGGGGGCAAGGAGAGAAGGGGGGTGGTGGGGGTGTCATTGCCACAAGGTGCCAGCAAGACTGTGACACTGCCATTTGACCCTGCCGTGGCTGTTTGATCAAGGCAGGAGGGGTTAAACCCCCAATTGCCCTGACTCCAACATCCCTGAAAATTTAACCTGACTCAGTCTTATCTTTAACAGGGGCCTAGTTGGTCCCTCCCAAGCTGAGCCTCCACCACGAAGGAGGCTGAGCAAGCCATCCCCACCCTGTCCCTGTCACTGCCCAGGTGTCCCCTGGCACTTACCAGGCGGAAGGAGCGGAGCACAGACAGCCCCTGCACGTTGGCCAGGCCCAGCTCCACCAGGCTCAGAGTGACGATGAAGCTGTCAAAGATGTTCCAGCCCTGCTGGAAATACTCATAGGGATCCAGGGCAATGAGCTTCAGGACCATCTCTGCTGTGAAGATCCCTGTGAAGACCTGTGGGAAGCAGCACCCTTGATCACTTGTTCATAAACCAGTGCTGAGCTGTGGGGTGGGGTGGGCAGCATCCCTCTTTTTTCGTGTATTCCCAAACACTTCACCCTGTTAGGGCCAATCCCAGATGGGAATGAGCCCCCCAGATGCTGCCCAGTGTGGCTGGTGAAGCCAGACTGGGAATACTGGTGACTGATTCCTCTGGAAGGCCACAAAGATGAGTGTTGGCAGCTGGAAATTAAAAATAAAATTTCCTTGGCAAAAAGGCACCTTTGGAACGACTGGGAAATCACAGATGCTCAGCACTGGGAACTGGGCTGCTACTGGGATGCCCCTGGCCCTCCCTGACAGCTGAGCTGGATTTTGCACATTGCTCCTTTCCTGGGACCACAAGAGCACCTGCTGTGTTGTGTCACTGCAGAGAGGGCTCAGCCAGGTGACAATTGGCATCTCTGCTGCAATTCCATGGCACAGCACGTGCAGAGGGCCCGGTGACAGATGGTGTTGGGACAGGTCTGTCCCTCACTGAGCAGGGAGGAGCGGCAGGGAGGCTGCTCCTCCTGCATCCAGGGGATTGTCCCCACGTGTCCCTTGCATTGCAGGCCACAATCATCCCTTGTCCTGCTCCAGTATCCCAGGAGATTGTCCCCACATGTCCCCAGCATGCCAGCCCACAGACATCCCCTGTCCTGCTCCTCCCAGCTGATCCTGTCCTTGTCTTTTACAGCCTGCGGTGGGACAGGCGGCAGCGCTGCAGGGGTGTGGGGGGATCCCCGGCTCAGTGGGATCTCCTCCGCCCGCTCCCATCCCCACCTGGCCCTTCCCCAGCAGATCATTCCCGCAGTAGAATGCGCTCCTGGCTCGGAGGAAGGGCTGGAGGCGCCGCAGCACGGCCGTGCCTTGAGCACCGGCCCATTAATCCCCTTGTATTTCCTGAATGAAACCAGAGCCCGCCCGGGCAGCGGCGTCTGTCACTCCAGGGCTGCGCTTCCAGAGGCCCCGGCAGGTGTTGGAGCAGGGCAAAGTGGCAGCAGAGGAGATGGGAGCTCTCCCATTCCTTCGTGCATTTCCCACCGCTGCCTGGGGGCTCCCGGGCTTGTCCCACCAGCAGATCCATCCAGCTCAGAGCCATTTGTCACCAGCTCCAAGCAGGAGCAGCCACTAAATGCACCCATAAAATCAGGACAGCTGAGATTTGCAGTTATTCCACTGGGCAAATCCCTGATAATTATTAATTTTAATGCTGCATTGTTGCTTCCGGCTCAGTGGGGACCTGTTTATTCCCACAATCTGGAACAACTGCTCTGCCCCATGGGCACCCAACGTTTCAGGGACACTGTGGTGTCACGCAGGGCAGGCAGCAGGGTTGTGATGCAGAGGGTGGCTCAGGATGCACCAAGCAGGGACTGCAGCAGGAGGGGAGCAGGGAATGATGGATGCCAATCCCACATCAATACCCTTGGTCTGGGCCATCCCAGAGCCCAGCCCTGTGCAGGGGTGCTGTGGACAGAGCCCTGCAGTGCTGTCAGCAGCTGGGATGTTTCACACAGCAGCAGAGGGGGTCTGCCCTCCAGGATGAGGGGTGGGACTGAAAGGGGAGGGATGAAGTTCCCTACCAGGTTCCCCACGCTCAGCACGTTCTCGAACTCCTCCGTCATGGGGTAGTGCTCCATGGCCATGAAGAGAGTGTTGAGCACGATGCAGATGGTGATGCCCAGGTCCACAAAAGGGTCCATCACCACCAGCATGACAAACTCCTTTAGCTTCACCCACGGACGGCAGCAATTCCAGACCAGGAATGTGTGGGCAAATTTGTACCACCAGGGTGGGCATTTCTGGTGAGCTTCTTCCAGCTCTGAGGATGGGAAAGGAAAAGTGTGGAATTATCTTTTCCTCACCTGGGTGGACAAGTGCTGACTCTCAGGAGAACTTCTTCTGAGGTCCTGGACCAGCTCTGGATGATTTATGCTTTTGATATCATGGAATATCCTTAGCTGGAAGACATCCACAGGATCATTGATCTGGCTCCTGGCCCTGCACAGGCACCCCAAAATCCCACCCTGGGCATCCCTGGAGTGGTTCCAAACCCTCCAGGAGCTCTGGCAGCCTCGGGGCCAGGACCATTCCCTGGGGAGCCTGGGCAGTGCCCAGCACTCTCTGGGGAAAGAACCTTTCCCTGAGATCCATCCCAAATTCCTTTAGCAGAGCTCCAACCATTCCCTTGCCCTGTCCTTGGTCACAAGAAGCAGAGATCAGAGCTGCCCCTGGGAAGGAGCTCAGGTCTGACCTTAGGCTCCTCTTCTCCAGCTGAACAAACCAAGTCACCTCAGCCATTCCTCATGTGGCCCCTCCAGATCCTTTATCATCTTCTTAGCCCTCCTTTGGGCACTTTCTAAAAGCTTTAGATCTCTTTTGTATTGTGGCACCCAAAAAATATGGGGACTAAAAGGAGGACCCTTCCCATGCCCAGGCACAGAGATGGTGCACAACTGGAGAGGGATGAAAAGGCAGATCAGCCAGGGAACTGTGGATCCAATCCTGCCCCAGCCCCTGGGCAGGATTTGAGGTGTCCCTGGCACCCTGAGATTACCAGGACACCCAAGGGGACTGCTCTGGGCTGACCAGAGGGATTCGTGCCTGTTCCTGGGGGGACAGGGGACATGAACTGCTGAGTTCATGGTGCTTTTGCTGAAGCTGACACAGCAGCTCCTGGGAAGCTGCTCAGCAGTTCCCAATTGGCTCTGGAGACTCCTCTAATCATCTGAAATCCCATTAATTTGTGTGAGATATTGGATTATTGCCTCCAGGCATGATCCCAGTAAGCTGGGATGAAAAGTCTGGCTTGAGCATCACTGACCCCATATGGAAATCCCAGGGCTGGAGTCATCCCTTGTGTGGGGCTGGGAATTTGGGGCAGCCACTGTCACCAACCCAGGCCCTCCAGCACCGACCAGGACCCTCACCCAGCAGGACATACCTTCCACAGCATTGGAGATGACACTGATGGCACTTCCCACCCTCTTCTCCAGCCCTGGCCCGTCTTGGTTGCCCACAGTGAGGTGGTTGAGGTCTGGCTTCTCTGGCTCATAGGTGGGGTTGAACTGGGAGGAGAGGAGGGAGGGATGCAGAGTTATTCCATGCTCTGAAAGACAGAGCAGGGAGAAAACAGGGAATGGTCTTGGTGCAAGGTGGGGATCCCAAAAAGGCTTGTATGACCCAACCCATAGGGAGATGGGCACAAGCCTGTCCCCTCAGGAGGTTGGGCAGGGTGGGATGACAGGGGCAGAGCTGGCACCTACATCAACCACAGTGTCGGATCTCTGCAGGGTGATCTTGGGCACCACCTGCCCGTTGCAGTCCTTGGCCTTGTCCTGGTCACTGCTGAGGTCCGAGTCGTGCCCCTTCCCGGCCGCGCTGCTGGGCAGGGAATCGCTGCTGGATGCGCGCTCCTGCAACTGCACACCCCTGTCCCTGTCACCCCTGTGTCCACAGCCATGGGCACATCCCACGGTGGCTGAGGGCTCCAGGGGTGGGAAAATTCCTTCCATCCCTGAAAGTGGTGGATGGATGAGGCTAGGAGCAGCCTGGGGTAGTGGGAGGTGTCCCATGGCAGGGGTGGGACTGCATGAGCTTTCAGGTCCCTTCCACCCAAGCTGTCCTGGGATTTCCAAGCCTTTCCCTTTCCCTTTCCCTTTCCCTTTCCCTTTCCCTTTCCCTTTCCCT
>VXBS01002643.1:46039-89722 GCA_013400255.1 Sitta europaea
CCTTTCCCTTTCCCTTTCCCTTTCCCTTTCCCTTCCTCTTTCCCTTCCCCTTTCCCTTCCCCTTTCCCCCCCTGCATTCAGCTCTCCACACCTGAGTTAGATCTGTTTGGATTTGGCCAGGAAAAATAACTCCTAAGGACAAAACTTTGAGCAAACCTTGGTTCTTCAAGCAGGAAACTTTACTCTTTGCAATGAGCTCTCATCCAAAATGGCAAAGAAGCAAAAACCTCAAGGCTCTTGCTGAAATGTGACCTCCAGGATTTTTACACTTGCACTAAATGTTATATTATCACATTTCCATTGCATGTAAAATTTTTTAAATTTTTTTTTCTTTCCAACAGTGTTATTAAAATCTGAAGTTTATTACACCCTCTCATAGCACTGAGGATGCCACAGTGGAGTGGGAAATCCTCTGTTCTCAGAGCACATTGCTGAAATCCGGGACATTTTCCACCTTTAATCATGGGATACTAAATAGATCCAAGCCCCCATTTCTTGTAGGTACTTTGCCCTCACTCTCACCTTAATTCTCTCTGTGTCTTTAATTTCCCTGTGTGACTCTAAAGAAAAATAAGCCTTAACAAAGCCTTTGGGCACTTCCCTGGTTGATTTGCTAAGGGAAGGGGCCTCAGCACCAGCCTGACCCCAACCCCAGAGTCACCAACCCTCGGGCAGGGCTGGCCCAGACCCTTCCTGCAAACAGCAGCAGCCAGAGAGGAACAAGCCACTTCCCAGGGGATGCTGTGACTCTGGACAGATAAGAGAAGAGAGATAAGAGGCCCTGGATAGAGTCAAACATTGGTTTGTGTCTCTCTACACATGAGGGAGGTGGTGTCTTGCCCAGACAGAGATTTTCAGGGATGTCTCCTGTGGATGTTGCTGACATGGACCAAAATGATGGTTACAGCTGGAAAAAGGCTGGGCTGCTGCACCAGAGGGTTTGGCCATGTTTTTGTAGGAATGCTGTACTGAAAAACATTCCCAAGGATGGCAAACAGATGAAGGGAACATCCTGGAACCACAACGGGACGTCTTGTCCTGACTGAGCTTTGGCCAAGCAGGGCTGGAACAGATGATCCTGGAGGTCCCTTCCTGGTATTTATGGAATCCCAGAGTGGTTTGGGTTGGAAAGGGCTGGAAAGGCCATTAGTTTCCAACCCTTCTGCAATGAGCATGGACCCTTCCACCATTCCAGGTTTCCTTGGCTCCCATAGGGACACCAGGATGTCCCTGGTGAGGTGCAGGATGTTTCAAGCTCTTTGTTGTTTCTCCAAAGCCAAGGGTGTGCTGACACATTGAGCTGGGCTGCAGCTGCCCCATCTTCCCTGAATGCCTCCTTTGTGCCATGGTGACACTGAGCTGGGCTCCTGCCAATCTTCCAGAAGTGCTGCAGGAGATCCACTGGAACTTCTGAGGCCTTTTGTGTCCCTCACCTCCTCCTCCTCTCAAACAACACCTCACCCCTGTGCTGCTCCTCTCTCCTGTCTCCCAGTGCACACTGGGCTGGCATTTGAATGTGCAAATTTGATCTTTTCAGCCTTTTTTGTCCCCACTCATGATAGTATCTCAGGTTTTTGATTCAGATGTGATGTCCAAAATAGTTACTCAATTTTTTCTTTGCTTCTATGGACCAAATGGAGTTTTTCTTTGGATTTTACACCATGCTTATTGCTGCCTCCACTTCCTCTCCTTATTCCCATGACCTCATTTTGGCCTCCATTCTTCTCACTCACCAGCCTTTCCTGCTCCTCCTGCTGCTTCTTCAGCTGCTCCATGAGCTGCTGGAATTCCTCCTCCTTCTGCTGCTCCTCCAGCATGGTGGCGTCGTTCTGCTCGGCGTAAGCCATGGCCACCACTGCCAGGATGAGGTTGATGAGGTAGAAGGAGCCCAGGAAGATGACCACCACAAAGAAGATCATGTAGGTTTTCCCTGCTGCCCGCAGTGTCTGTGGGAAGAGGTGGCAGGGATGTCATGATGTCACTTTGGTGACACTCCCAAGCGAAGGTGCTGCCCTGGGACACACTCCTGGTTTTGGTTGGAGGGAAATATTTTGCTCCTGTCTTCTCCAAGGGCTGGTCATTGCCCAATGGAACCTTCTTGCAGGCCCTGGCACTGGGTTGGGGCTGGTGGGAGGCAGAGGGAAGCCTTGGTTCCCAAGGTTCCCAAGGTTCCCAAGGAGTGATGGGGGTGGGACCAATATTCCAACACTGACTGGCTTTGCTCAGCCCCCACCTTCTCAGGTCTCACCTTTTCTGACTCTGATCACCTGGGCAAACATTTCCAGAGCACAGGAGTGGCCTTAGGTGTAGGATCCCTTTTACCTGGCCAGCCTCTGGAGCTGGACTCAGCTGGGGTTTTGTGGTGTCTCCCTAGAGGACAGCTCAATGAGGGGTCAAGTGACCTGGCTTTGCCTCCTTATCCTGTCCCTCAGCTCGAGCCAGAGATGCGCTGGACAATCTTATAAATCCCTGATTTCCATGATAGAGCTGACAGCACCCTGGGAAGTACACGGCACTCCCATGTTAGGGAAGTAGTAGATGGGACCATCCCCATCTTCACTGATCCTGGCTGGATCCACAAACCACAGGAAAAGGACCCACAAGCTTCCAGTCAGTGACTTTTTACCTCGGGGGCAGCATGGAAGCAAGAGGAGCACTTGCACAGGGATGGAGGGGCTGTGCCTACCAGCTGGAAGAGGTTCTCCCAGAAGTCCTGGGTCATGAGGCGGAAGAGGGCCAGGAAAGCCCAGCTGAAGGTGTCGTAGCTGGTGTAGCCATAGTTGGGGTTCCTCCCAGCCTTCATGCACTCGTAGCCCTCGGGGCACTTCCTGCCAGGGGGGCAGGAGGGATGAGACCCTGGCACGGCCCCACAGCCAAACCCATCCCTACAGGGAGGGGGTGCAGCGGGGGGACCCTCCCCTCCAGGATGGGACAGGTGGGATGCCTGGACTGATACCACCTGCCCCTGTCTGGTCTGATCCCCCCAAAGCTGATGCAGGCAGGATGCTCAGACTGAGACCCCTCAAGCTGATACATTTGGGATGCCTGAACTGATTCCACCTGAAATTAATACAGTCGTGATGCCCAGACTGATACCCTTGAGCTGGGATGCTCTGACTGATACCCCCTCAACCTGATACCCTCAGGATGCTCCAGCTGATAGTCCCAAAGCTGGTTCAGTTGGGATGCCTGGATCAATACCCCCTCAAGCTGATACCCTCAGGATGCTCCAGCTGATACCCTCAGGATGATCCCCAAGCAGTTCCATTGGGATTCCAGCCCCAACCCTGTCCCATTCCAAGCATCAGGGGTCCCACGAGCTGTGCCAGCTCCCTGTGCCCTCCCAGGGATCCAGAGGGAGGGTCTCACTCACCCAGCATCACTGCTGTTCCCGCAGAGCAGAGCATCAAGGGCTCCCTCCAGGAAGTAGTAATTGGCTTTGCACGTGGGGAAAGAGCAAGGAATAAAAATACAATAAAAAAAACTAAAGGAATAAATAAATAAGCACAAATATTGATTTTCAAACTCTTGGGTGCAACTTGCTGTTGGGGAAATTCCTTGAACCCCGGGGAATTTGCTGACTCCCAGTGTCAGGCACGTGGGTATCTACTCTGTTGACTTTGTTGTTTGTCTTGGCTCAGTGTCAGGGAGCTCCTGGGATTGTTTCATCAATCCAGCCAGGTCCCTTCCAAGCCTGGAAACAGCTCTGGATCTGGCCAGGGCCAGGCCACCTGGAAAATGCATTAGCATGAGGTCAAAGAATCAAGGCTGGACTGTTTTCCTGGAAAATCAGGGCATTTGCAGGAAGCACCAAGCATTGGGCACTGCAGGAGTCCCAGAAAAACCTGGGGAAACTGCTCCTGCTCCATGGCTTCACCTTCTCCTGCTGCTTCCCTCGCTGGTGGGGACACCCCACCCTGCTCACAGCCCAAGGGTCCTTAAAGCTCTTCCTTATGGCTCCAGCACAAATCCAGAGCCACAGGAGCTGCCAGGCAGTGCCACCATGGGTCACCTGCCCCAGGGACACAGAGGAGCACCTTCAGACATCCACACCTGGATATGGCAGAGAGCAGCTGGATCCAATCCTGAGCATTACCCAGCACAGCCCTCCCAGGACTTCTGGAGCTTCCTGAATCCTCCCTGGCTCTGCATGCGTTCTTGCCATGAGGCTTCTCTTTATCCTGGGTGGGCTCAGGGAGGAAATACCCTGTTTGTGCAATTCCAGGTTTTTGGTCTGGCCCCAGCAGCTGCTCTGCTGCACTCGTGGCCTTGGGTGGCTGCTCTTTGCAGGGAGCTCATCAGATGCTATGGATTGAACTTGCCCCCAACCAAAACCTTCCTGTAGTGAATGCTGGAGCTGAGTGTTGGGCCAAGCAGCTCAGCTGGAGACCCAACCTGGTCTCCTGAGCTCTGCTGAGTGTCCTGAATGAGATGTGGAGCATCCCTGAGGAGCACCTTGCCACCCTGCAGCTCTACCAGGCAGATTTGCTGAGATTTTTACATTTTCATGGAGTTTAAAAACTCAAAACTGAAGAACAAACAAAAAACCCACCACACTTCAGGGAAAATTTTCAAAGAAGGGGTAGGAAAGGAGCACCTTCCTGAGGACCTGTGCTGGTCCCACCCCTCCCTCCCTCCCACCCCTCCTGTGGCTTTTGGGGTGTTGCATAAAGGGTTCGTTGGCCACTGTGATACCTGGGGAAGGATCCAGATAGTGAAAAGTGGGTTAAAAATGTAATTCCTGGATCTTTTCCTCTGGTTTTGCACCCAAAGTTCCACCTGCTCCTCAAGGGTTTGGTCTCCCTGCTGTAACCACCCCAATGAGTCCTGACCAGCAAGTGACAGAGATGGAGACACTGGTCCAGCCAAACCTTCCTGTTGAGAAACCTTACTGGAAGATCTTAGCTTGCTTAGCAACCTCATTTTCCCTCCCCAGATTCCCCAAATTCCCTGGGGAATTTGATCCCATCTGTCCCTCCTGTGAGGGTGCACGGCCTTGGCAGGAAGATCCATGTGAGCAAACCTTGGAGTGGCCAGGAGCAGGATACTGAGGAGCAAACCAGAGTGAGGGGTCACAGAAGAAGGGGCTGCAGGAGCTTTACCTTCATCACTGATGTAGGCCTCGAAGTCAAAGGTGCTGTTGCTGGTGAAGTTCCCGGTGAAGTTCCCGGTGAAGTTCCCGGTGAAGTCATCCATGAAGTCGTAGAAGGTTGAGTTGACCAAGGTGTCGTTGTCCAGCCCCAGATCCTCCAGGAAGGTGCTGTTGGGGGGAGGCCACCGCACACACTTCTGCCGGAGGTTGCCCATGAAGAGCTGGAGGCCGATGAGGGCGAAGACGCTGAGGCAGAAAACCGTGAGGATCATCACGTCCGAGAGCTTCTTCACCGACTGGATCAGAGCCCCCACGATCGTCTTCAGGCCTGGGGGGAGGCGTCACCACTGAGCTGATTGCTCATTTGTTAATTGTGGGGAGCAGGCTGTGGTGTCCCCAAGAGGTGCTGGCTCTGGTGGAGATGTGTGTCACCACTGAGTCCAGGCCCCCAGCGCTGTCCCCACACATGGCTGGGCCCCCCAGAACTGTCACCCTAGGGCTGGTGCTGGTGACTTCCCCATCCCAGCCTTGGGGTATCCAAACCAAAGCTCACCCCATCAATCAATTCCTTTAGATTTTCTTTTTTCCCCTAAATGCCACAATCTGGCATTTTTTTGAACTGAACTACTGGAGTGAAGCACTTTAGAGTGGAACAGGGAGAAGCTCTTGGCTGGATGATGCTGTGCACCTCTCTCAGCTCCAGGAAAGCTTCATGGTCTAACTGCTGTCCCTGGGTGGTTGGGAGCCTAGCCAGACCCCTCATCCTGATCCCTTCAAGATGGAGAATCCCTAGTGTGCCCAAGGGAAGGTGGCAAAGTGACATCTGCATCTGGATTAACTCACCTCTCCCCCCAAGACCATTCCCTCCCCAGAGGAGGCTCATTCACAGATCCTCAGTGGGATTTTTCCATGGGGGATGGAGTTCCTGTCTGCCAAGGTCTACGTGGATGATGGGCAGTGCTGGGACATCCCAATGTTCACCTTTAGAGCTTCTCTGAGGCCAGAGCTTTCTCACATGGAGAAATTCTCCAAGGAAATGATTTTTAGCCCTGTCCTCTTGCCAGCTCCTCATTCCTCAAACTATTTAGGTAAAATCCTCTTCTCCAAGGGCCTGACCAAGGTCAGATGTTCTAAACCAGCTTATTTTTGCCACTGCTATTTCTGCAAAGCCCTTGGGGATGTGATTCCAGAAAGAAGCAGCAGTTTACATTTTGCTCAATGCAATTTTTGGCCTGTTTGATGAAGGCAAAAACATTCAAATGTGAACCCTCATGAACTGGAGCCTGCAGGAACACCACAAGGATTTATTCACCACAAGAAATTTTCGTTTTTAGTTCAATCTCATGCTTCAGATTTCTGCACCAGGTGTTGAAAGCACGGTGTTGAAATGGTATCAAATTTGGAAATCAGCAGTCAGAGGGATTTGATAAGGTGCTCCTCACATGAGTCTAGAAGTTTCAGGTGATGTTAAACCAATACCTGTTAAATATCTCAGCCTCAGCACCAGAACAGCCAACAATGGGCACAAAACTGAGTCCATAGCTTCAAAAATGGAGAGATTTAGTTTATCAAACCCATAAATCCACTGGGAGTATGAATTCCCTTAACTCATCTCCAAGGAGCCTTAAAAACATCACATCTGCCTCTTGAGGGGCTGCCAAAAAACCTGATGAGTGCAGCTGATTTCAAGATGTAAAATCAGCAGGACCTGACCCAAAAGGTGAATTACGCTGAAAAATTATTGAATACCTCATTTCTTCTGGTTTCCCTTGGGGCTTCCAAAAGAATCAGGAATTGCTGGGTACGGTGGGAATACCAGAGCTCAGGAGAAGGCACAGAGGGGAGGTCCCTTCTCTAAATCCTACCTGGTATCACCGTGATGGTTTTCAAGGCACGGAGGACACGGAAGGTCCTGAGAGCAGAGATGTTCCCCAGGTCCACAAACTCGGTAATGTAGCTGTGGGACACGAGAGGGAAGAGCTCCAGGGACTCTGCCTGGAACACTCCTCATTCCTCCAGATTTCCCTCCTGTCCTCCCCATGCCCCCGGACTCACGCCATGGAGATGACCATGAAGTCCAGCCAGTTCCACGGGTCACGCAGGAATGTGAAGTCGTCAATGCAGAAGCCTCTTGACAGGATCTTGATGAGAGACTCAAAGGTGTAGATCCCAGTGAAGGCATATCTGAAAGGGGACTGGTCACTCAGGAGACACTTGCCCAGGTCCAAGGTTTTGTGATCCCTCCCAGGGGGAATATCTTGAGGAACTGAGTTTGGGGGGTGAAGGGTTTTGGGGTGCTTCAGCACTGGAAGAGGTTTCCATCTCACCTTACCTCACTTGTAAGGAGGGTTGGGACATCTCAAGTGGGTTGGCAATCCCTCTGGTGTCCATTCTGCAACACCTGTCCCTGCTGACATCCCACCACCCCCATGCTCTTTGTAAAGCCCTGCTGAGACCTGACTGTGCATAACCAGAAAATGCTGGATTTCCCCTCTCCCCTGGGTTGTCCATGGTCCCTGGACAGGTGGATCAGCTCAGCCTCTCCAGACTGACAGTGCTGAACCAGCCCAGCCCAACCTGCTCTTCAGGGGTCTCCAGACATGGAGACAGTACCAGATTTTGGGCAGCTCTGAAACACTCTTACTCTTCAATGCCCTATGGAGAGTGTGGACATCCCTTCTGAAGGCCACCAGCACCTCCCAGTGACACCTCTCCTGCTCTGAAGAGTGCCTTGATCCTCACCCCCCCCACTCAGCCTTGGTCTTGTCCCTTCTGAGGAACATTGCCAGGCTGGGCTGTCCCCATGGCAGGGACATTTGAGGTCTCAGGACTCACTCCACGTTCTTGGACCACGCTGGGGGGTTGCTCAGCGTCATAAACACACAGTTGGTTAAAATGGTGATCATGATGAACATGCTGAATAATTTAAAAAGTGGTCAAGGACAAATGCTCTGGGTGGTGCCTGAATCCCCCCTTTTCAAGGTCAGGAAGCCAAGTGTCCCTGTTCCACTTGTCCTGGCTGCCACCTTGGTCCCTAACCTTGCCCTGCTCCTCCTGCTGCTCTCCTGCTTCAGTCCTGTGCTCACACTTCCCTCTTTTCCTCTCTGCTCCTGTGCATGGTCCCAGCCTCTTCCCTTCCTTTCTGCTCCCCTTCCCAGCTCTATGGTGCTGGCTCTGCATCCCTTTCTGCCCCCTGTGCTCCTTCTTCTCCATCACCTTGGAATACAGCTTTCCCTTCCTTTCATAATCTTTCCAACCTCAAAAACCTTCAACCTCTTTCTAGAAAGGCCTAACTCTTAGGCTTAGACCCCTCTGCTGCAAAACCTCCCTCTTTTCCTCCTCCCTCATGGCCATGAACCCCCACTTCCTCCAGATCTCTGCTGGGATCACTTCCACCCAAAGCACAGTGCCCCTCATGCTCTTGGGCTCCTTCCCTGCCTTTCCCTCTGTCCTGGTTCCTCTGCTTCCCTCTCCCAAAGCTTCTTGGAGCTCTCCTCTTCACCCACTTCCCAGCGGGACCAGATCCCCTGACCCATGAACATTTCCCTTCCTTTCCAAGTACTCAGACCTCAAAATCCTCTTACTAGGAAGCTTCACCACTTGGGCTTCTTCCCTTCTCCATCCAAACTGATTCCTCCCTTCTCCAACCAAGAGTGAGCTCTTGGTGCCACCAAGGTGCCCATCAAGAACCTACTCCTTGGACTGGACACTGGACAGCAGGTCCTGTTCTGGGGGCCCAGGAGGCTTCCTCACCACCCCATCAGGAACCCCTCCCCTTGTCTCTCTCCTGGGGCTGTTTGGACTTTGAACACCAAGGTTCGACCTGGCCACGGAGCAGCATCCCAGAGATCAAGGATATGAATGGATGAGGACTTTGATGGCTCCTCTGCGGATGGGGTGGAAGGGCCCCAGCATGTAGAGGGCAGGGGTGGCCGAGAAGCGGAAGATGGACTTGCCCTTGTTGAGGACTATGAAGGTCTGTGGAGAAAAGAGAGGAGAGGGGGTTAGTCCTTCTCCACTGTCCAAAACACCACGGACCAAGGGCTGCCTTCAGAGGGGAATCTCTGCATGTTTGAAGCTCCAAAGGCTTGGAGATCCTCTCTGCTTTGGAAGAGAAGCAAACCACAGCAGTCTGGGTTGGTGAATCACCAGGGTGGTCTCAGGTAAGCACAGTGGAAAGTACAGGAGGTCCCTGCTTGGGTCTTACACCTAAGGCTCAGCGTACCATGGGCAGAGCTCTGGCCCTCACCTTCTTGTCCTTGTAGAAAGGGTCCAGGTCCTCCAGGGGGGTCCCGATGAGCTCCAGTGGTGGGTCACCATATATGAGGGGCAGGTTCTTGCCGGCTTCCAGGTCACTGCTGGGCTTGACCTCCTCTTCCTCGGGCATCTCCACATGCTGCCGCTTTATCCGGAGTGCCTCGGCCTCGGCCATGCGCTGCTCGATGGCGGCCAGCGAGGCCGGCGTGAAGGGGCGCAGGTTCTCGGGGCCCGGGATGTGCGGCAGGCCGGCCATCCTCTCATTCTGCTCCCTGGCCTCCCGTGCCCAGCCTGCGGGCACAAGGGGCTCAGACACCAGCTGGGCACAGCTTGGGGGAAGTTCTGGTGGCCTTTGGTGGCATTTGGTGGCAAGATCTCAGTGGGGTTTTAGCAAATGTGTTTATAGCAGAAATGTTGAGCTTGTGGGAAAGGTTATCGTGCATGGGTCATGGAGCACCCTGTGTGTTCCTGCTCCTCCCAGAGCCCCATTCCCATTTGGAGCTGGGGAGCCTCAGTCTGGAGGAGGCTCAGAGGGGACCTTCTGGCTCTCCACAACTCCCTGACAGGAGTGGGCAGCCAGGGGTGGGTTGGGCTCTGCTCACAGGAACAGTGACACAAGGACAGCTCATAGGACAAGTTGACACAACCTTAAGCTGCATCAGGGGAAGTTTAGGCTGGACATGAAGAAATTGGGCATTGGAAGGGGCTGCCCAGGGAGGTGGTGGAGTCACCATCCCTGGAGGTGTTTGAGGAAAGCCTGGATGTGGCACTGAGTGCCATGGTGTGGGTGACAAGGGGGTGTTGGGTCATGGATTGGACTTGAAAGTCTCAAAGGTCTTTTCCAACCCCATTAATTCTGTGATTCTGTGATTCCACATCAGTCAGGAGGCACCATGAGGCCGGGACAGCCAGTGTCCCTGTCACCACCTGGCTGTGTCAGATGCACAATTTCACAACCCAAACACGGTGTTTGAACACAAACAAACACCTTGGGAAGCAGCGGCCCCGCTCCAGCTGCCTCCCCTTGGCAGGGCACCAACAATTTTGCTCCTGCAGCTCCTGCAAGGGGCCTGTGGTGTCCTCAGCAAGAGGTTCCTTGGCCAGAGGGGCTGGGTCCTGCAGGGCCGTGGCTCTGGCATAGCTCCCAGCCATGGATATGGTTCCAGCCAACCCAGAGCACTGCTGGGTGGCTTTGTTCCCAGGAAGGGTTAAAGACTTATCCTGAGCCAAAGAGTGAAGCAGTAATGGCACTTTTTAATGTCACAGGGATCAGGATAATTTCCCAGAAGGAATAGGGGGGGGTGGGTTAGGAGAGGTAAGGATGTTCTGCTGCACAGAAAGGGTTGGAGAGAGAGAGGAGTGGCTGTGCCTGGGGGAAGAGGCTGCCATGCCCTGGGAGAGGTGGAGATGCTGGCAGAGGCTCCCCCAACACCACAGAGGTTCTTGCTTTGAGCCCCTGTGCCTTGATAATGTCTCATAACCACCAGATTTTGTGGGATATAAGCCCAATATTCCATAAAACTTAACCCTGCTTCTCATGGACACTGGGACAGCTGTGCTTCTGTGCCTCACCTTCCTAAACCCAGCATCCCACTGGCAACCCAAAACTTTCTGTGATGCTGCTGAGCACCTGCCCCTCAACAACCTTCATTATCAATACTCCCCACAGACCTAACCCTGCCCTGCTGAGAGCTTGAAACCTTGAGCCCTTTGGGATTAGGGAGAACTGGACATTGACAGCCCTGATGGGAAAAGAGGCTGCAAATGGAGCTGGGGTGGTGGTGGTGGTGTGTGTGTGTCCCAACTGGAGAAACAGAGACTCAGGGGGGCTCTTCTGGCTCTGCACAACTCCTGACAGCAGGGGCAGTGAGGGGTGGTCGGGCTCTGCTCCCAGGGAACAGGGACAGGAGGAGAGGGAACAGCCCCAGGCTGGGCCAGGGGAGGTTTAGATTGGATGTTGGGAAAATTTCTTCATGGAATAGTTGGCCAGACTTTGGAACAGGCTGCCCAGGGCAGGGGTGGAGTCCCCATTTTGGAGGGGTTTAAAAGCCCTGTGGATGTGGCACTTGGGGCCAGGGGGCAGTGCTGGCCTTGGCACTGCTGGGGGTCAGTTGGGCTTGATGATCTCCAAGGGCTTTTCCAACCTGAAGGATTCTCTGACTGCTTCTGTTTTAGGGGGAGATTTGTCCTTGCTGAACGGGGTTTTTTAATGGCACAAACTGAGTCACATCACTGCAAAGTGGAGTCCAGCCCCAGCCCAACTTGTGGCCCCAACTGCTGCAAAGCAGAACCCAGAGCAAGTCGCCCACAAAGAGGGGGTATGTGGAGATGGACCCCAGAGGTGGGACCTCATCAGAGCAAACAAAAAGGGAATTTTGAGTCCCAGGTGTCTCTGGGAGGGGACAAAATCCGGGCAGGGGGCAGAGGTGCCACCAGTGCTTCTTCTCATGGAGTTACTCTGGACTTACACACAGTTCCTGCTCCACTTGAGCAGCTCTGGAGCCTACCCCTCCATAACAGGGAGCTCAAAAAAGCCAAAAAGCACAGGGCTGTGCCTGGGTTTATCACCCCAAATCCCAGTGGGAAGACGCTGGTGCAGGGGATCACAGAACACCTCCAGCTGGGAATGGATCCATCGGGATCACCAGAGGGAGCAGCACCCGTGCTCCCGCAGCGCCCACGGGGAACCTTCCCTCCTCACCTCTGGCTGCTCTGAGGTCTCACAGGAGCTCGCTGCTCTGGGCAGCCTCAGTTTCCCTGGAAACCGGGATTTGCGGAGCTGTCGGGAGCAGCCCGGGCTGAGCGGGCTCTGCCTCCAGCTGCCTCCAGCGATCACTGCCGGGCTCAGGTTTCCGCAGCCCCATGACTCTGCTCATTCCTGCCCGGGGAGCCGAGCGAGCAGCCCCGGCTCTGCCCGCGTCCCCCGTGGCTGTGGCTGGGCCGGCAGCGCCGAGGAGATGCTGGGGCCGGGCAGCGCTGCCCGCGCTCAGTTACACTGGGAGGCTCAAAGTGCGTGTTGCCCCGAGCATGTGAATTCCTTGTGGCTTTTTCCTTTTTTTTTTTGCAGCTCCTGGTCCTGCTCTGAGCCCTTCGGGGCCACCCAGAGAGGCTGGGATGGCTCCAGGGAGCAGGAGCAGGACTAATCCCACGTCCACATCCCACACACCACAGCTGGGAAGCCACCAGCATCTCTGGTTGCTGCCCGAATTCGGAGCCAAGGGCAAGCCCGGGCTCTGTGAGGGCCAGCCCAGCACCCCTCTGTCCCCAGCGGGCCCAGTCCCACACTGGTGCAGGTGGGGCACAGCCTGGGGTTCACGGCCAGGTCCCAGCAGCACAGGTGAAGGGTCCCACCCTGGGACCAGCCCCTGGCCGTGGGACCAGGAGGAGCAGCCCCTGTCCCTGGCCTGGCACATCCTGGCACATTTTTAGCAGCTCCTATAAATAACCCCGATCAAACTCTGCGCCTCCATAGGTAAAGACAGTTCAGAGCAGTGACAGGTGCTGATCTGGGCACAATTCACCCACGAGGTCCCTCAGGGCTCCAGCCCAGCTCTCCAGGACCTGAGTCCTTCAAGAGTCCCTGATTAAGGAAAATCCCTGCCCCATCATCCTTCCTGCTGGGAAATCAATCACTTTAAATGTCTCTACACAGCACTGATTTATTTGCTTCTTAAATTTTTGCCACCCAGCTAAGATGAATGACCCTTTTTTGCTGTCACACAGGTGAGTTGCAGCTCTGGGACACCGCCCATGGCATGTCCTGCATGAGCATCTCAACCCCCAGTCTCTGCATCAGGAATTGCCAGCAGGGATCTGGGAGCAGCTCCTGGCTCTGGAGTGCCTGGGCTGCACTGGAGAGAAATTCAGTTCCCTCTGATATTTTTGCTGCTCTGAGGGCACACAAAGGAATCTGGCACACAAAGGAATCTGGCACCAAAATAACAGGACTGGTTTGGCAGCTCCCAGGGATGCTGTGTAAGAGGTTCTGTATAACAGGATGGGGGCTGGCAGGTCCTGTCTGAGGCTGCTGGAAAAGTCACCCCATCCAGGCACTTTATTCTGCCCAGAAAATAACCCCCATGGACTGAGGAAGAGGGGGGGAGGACATTCTTGGCTCTGGGGGATAGAGGTGCTTGGGATCTCCCCACACCTGCCTGACACAGGCTCCAACTTCTCCATCCTTAAGGCATTTTTCTGGGGGATCACCTGCAAACTTGGAGTCTCCTGTGCTCTGGGGGAGCATCTTCAGCCCTGGAGTTTCCCATGCAATCAGCCAGAGAGATGCAGTTTCCCCCCAGCACACTCAGGGCTGGGTGAGTGAGGACAGGCACACCTGGGGGGGTGTGTGCCAAGGGTGGATGATGCTCCTGGGAGATCCCAGCCCTACAGACTTTGGGAACAGCAGTGGGCTGTCCCAGCCATTCCAACACAGCTCAGGGAGCTGCCCTGACCTGCTCTAAGAGGAGTTCACCTGTAAACTTGCCCTGCAAGGTTCATCCTCTCGAGACACGTGGAAAAAAAACCCTGCAGAGATCAACTGGGACATGAGTCCAGGAGAGAAAACACCCGGAATGGCCCCGAGCAGGTGTAAATCAGCTTCACTCAGCAGGAGCAGAGAGCCAGGCCTGGGGCCCTGCAGCAGGGATTAGTGTGGGACAAGAGCCTCTCGTGACCAGGGCAGGAGGTGCCAAGCAGGCTGGAGCTGCGCTAGCAGCCAGCGCTCAGGAAACCAGAGCCTGTCCCACCCAGCCCAAACCGGCCCAGCACGATCCTGCAGAACCCCCCCCGTGCCCCCAGACCCTCCCGCAGGTGCCACTGGGGCTGATGCCCACAGGGAAACCCCTCCCCCTGCATCCCCGCCAGCCCCGCCGGGCAGGGTGGGGCAGGGTCCAGCTGCTCCCGCAGGGTTTGGGGCTGAGTCACAGCTCAGCCCTGGGAGCTCGGGGATGTCCCAGCGCTGCCGTGGACACCATCCCAGCGTGCTCTGCCAGGAGCAGCTTTGCCTGCCACTCCTGCCCTGGGCTGCATTCCCGGGCAGCAGGGAGAGGGAGGGTGGGGATTCTGCATCCATCCCCAACATCAGAGGGATGAGGGATGAGTCCAGAGGAGGCCATGGAGCTGCTCCAGGGCTGGAGCCCCTTTGCTCTGGAGCCAAGCTGGGAGAGCTGGGGGGTTCACCTGGAGAGAAGAAGCTCCAGGGAGACCTTAGAGCCCCTTTGAGTGCCTAAAGGGGCTCCAGGAGAGCTGGAGAGGGACTGGGGACAAGGGTCAGAGGGACAGGACACAGGGAATGGCTCCCACTGCCAGAGGGCACGGACAGATGGGATACTGGGAAGGAATTCCCCCCTGAGGGTGGGGAGGCCCTGGCACAGGTACCCAGAGAAGCTGGGGCTGCTCCTGGATCCCTGGAAGTGTCCAAGGCCAGGTTGGATGGGGCTTGGAGCACCCTGGAATAGCGGGAGGTGCCCCTGCCCATGGCAGGGGGTGGAATTAAATGGTTTTTAGGGTCCCTTCTGACCCAACCCATTCCATGAGTCTCAGACTCCTAAGCCATTCCAAATCCTGCTCTCCCAACCCCGCTGTGTGTCCATGAAACCTACCCCCTAACCCCTGCATGTATTAAATAGGTTTTAGAAAAAACCCAAAGTCCATGGATTAGGCTGCCAGGAAAACACAAATTTGCTCCTAACCCAGCCAGGGCACCAGGAGACTGCAGAGTGACAGAAGCTGTGTTGGAAAGTCTGATGGCTGCAGAGAACTGTCCTGGCACGGTTCTAAGGATGCCAAAAATGCATAGGGCTGAAAAATTCCTATGGGGTGTTTATTTGTTTAGTTCCTACTGTATTTCCCACAAGTTTTAGGTAAAAACTTGTGAAGAGTGAAGAAATCTGATGTGAAATGGATTCTTTTATCCACAAGTGGCACAGGGGGTGGAGAACTTCCATCCTGCAGGTGGGGGAGATTCACCTCAGGTCCTGCAGATTTCCCAGGGCCTGAGCAGGGCACTGGAATTTTTAAGGATTGTGGGAGTTTCTCTCAGGAACTCGGATAAGCATCCTCAGCTGTCCCAGACAAAAATCAACCATTTTATAAACAAATTTACATCCCTTTCGGTGCCATTGAAGAGTTTGATGCTTCCATCCCTGGATAAATTGAGGTCCTTTAATTCTATGCTATATATCCCTTACAAAAACCATCTGGAAAGATACAGGAAATCTCCAGAATTTCCTTTTACACACAAATGGCTCTTAGGTTCCTGCTGTGGGGTGCTGGAATTGCACCACCAAGGTGGTTCTGGAAACTCACTGGGCTCTTAGGCAGCTTTAAAGGCAGAGGGTGGGTGATTTTCACAAGAAAACAACACCATTAAGAAAATTAAGTCAACCTAGAGTTTCCCCTCTCTATTTTAAAATAGTGGTGGGCTCAGAAGACTTAGAGAGTGAGAATTATTTTTTTTCATTTGCCAGCATTTCCCTTTGAATTCCAGATGTGTTGAAGTGCTCGGCGGGGCTGTGTGGCTCACACACCTCCTGCACTGTGGCTCCTGGGAGTGGCATGTCCCCAGTGCTGGTTCCTGTCACCACTGCTGCTCTTTACCCTGCTCTGGGTGGGGTTTGTTGCTCTGCCTGCAGCGTGGCCCAAGCCAAGTGTGCCAGCAGGAATGTGGGATGTTTCCAAGCGCATCCGTCACCCTGACCCCAGCCAAAGGGAGTCTGCTGAAAGCCCTTGGGAAATTATTCCAAAGACAGCCCAGCACTGCTGGATGCCTTTCCCCGGCCAGAGCAGGGACACTGAGGTGCTGCAGCAGTTCCTGCTCCTCAGGCGCCACCACAGTCCCCCAGCCAAGGCCACTGCATGTCACCCAGGGGTCACCCAGGGCAGCAGCACAGGGGGCTGGGGTGGCTGCGTGGGCTGGGGAGGGACTTGGGACAAGGCCTGGAGGAACAGGACACAGGGAGTGGCTTCCACTGCCAGAGGGCAGGGGTAGATGGGGTATTGGGAAGAAATTCCTCCCTGTGACAGTTGGGGGGGGACTGGGATGAAATTCCAGAGCAGCTGTGGCTGCCCCTGGATCCCTGGAAGTGTCCAAGGCCAGGCTGGACAGGGCTTGGAGCACCTTGGGATAGTGGAAGGTGTCCCTGCCTGTGGAATAAGCTGATCTTTAAGGTCTTTCTCACCCAAACCATTTCCTGATTTCATGATTTTAAGCACAGGGAGAATGAATTCCCCGCTAAGGGAACCATGCAGCTCCGCTGCTTTTTGCCTGTCTCGAGCGAAGAGGAGCCCTCTCAACACTCTCCAGCCTTTTCCTGGAAGCAGCCAGCCCGTTCCATCCCCGTGCTGCACTGGGGCAAGGGCATCCAGCAGCTGTGCTGGCACTGGGGGATTTCCATGGAACAGGATGGATGCACAATTCCATTGGAATTGTGTCCCATTCCAGCAGCACCTTCCATGGGCTCTGCACTGCTTTGGGTGCTCTGCACCTGATAAAAACGGGGTCGCTCTCTCCTCCAGCTCCTTGCAAAGACGCAGGTGAGCCCATCCCGCCAGTGCCTCCCTTTGGAGAGCCAAATCCTCTGTGCTTAACCTCCAACAGCTCCTCTAGGGACATCAACACGAAAAGTCCAGCCCTGCAGAGGCGCCTCCGTTCCTGCCCCAGTATCAAACCCATGTGGGGATGAATTCCCTACAATTCCGGGATCGCTGCTGCCCTGGAGTTCCTGGGGCTGGGTGCC
This sequence comes from Sitta europaea, assembly GCA_013400255.1. Taxonomy (NCBI): domain Eukaryota; kingdom Metazoa; phylum Chordata; class Aves; order Passeriformes; family Sittidae; genus Sitta; species Sitta europaea. The sequence continues at coordinate 63,125 of VXBS01002643.1, forward strand.
CTGAGGCTGTACCTGCTGTGCTCAGGGCGGGGGTGGCACACACAGCCCGGGAGCTGTGAAATCCTGGGATACTCTCCCCGGCCACAGATGGAAATAGGAGGTTGCACCATCCTGCAGCCACGCACCGACCCGTTCCTGCCTGGAGCCGGGGATGCCACCCCATCCCCATTCCTGCTGTCCCTGCTGGGGGACAGGGCATTGCTGGAAAGGGGACACCGGGCTGGGTGGCGGCTCGGGGTTATTTTTGGGGGGTTGGCTGTGCTGGAGGCTTGAGCAGCCAGGGAAGGGTTAAAGTGGGGACCCTGCGCTTGCCCACTGCCCACCCTGCATTCGGGTGTCATCCAGAGCTGCGGCTCCTCCCTGCCAGCAGATCCCCTGTCAGGCTTGGAAAAGATCTGAGCCGTGCTAGGAGGGCAGCGAGGGGACAGCGCGGGGGAAGGGAGAGCGGGGCTGGGTGACCTGCTTCCCCCCCGGGCTTGGGGGCACGGCGGGCAGGGATGCCAGGGGAGACACCAGCTCCTGCAGGGCCCCCCAGCACAGCACCAGGAGCAGGTCCCAGACCTGCTGCTCCCATGGGATTTGCAATATTGGGAGCCCTGAAACTCCCCAGGGCTGCAGGGTGTCCCTTTTCCCATCGCAGCCTCTGGATCCCAATTCCCTGGAGCAGACACCTGCGAACCAGGACCAGCACGGGGCACCTGGAGCTGTCACAGATGCTGAGCCTCACAGCCCACGGCATCTCATCCACATGCACCTGAAAATGGAGAAGGGGGAACCAAAGACAAGAGGTTCCCAGGGGCTTATGAATCCCAGGAGGGAGGCAGTGGGACAGGCACAGGCACCGAGATTGTTCTCCCTGCACTGTCCTGAGCTTAAATGGGATCTTTTCTGTCACAACTCCCCAAAGCATCCACCACCTTTCCTCCTTTCTCCCCTGCACAGAAACCACCTCATTAATCCAACCTGCTGCAAACAGAACCTCGTTAGTCCAACCTGCTGCAAACAGAAATGGTGATGGGCATCTCCTCATGGCTCTGCTGCTCAGTGTCCTACCCCAAATCCAGGAATATTCCCTGAGTGGAGCTGGAGCTGCCCAAGGGACTCCACAGAGCCCTTTTGCCTGAACTGGACCCTTCTGTACACATTAGAAAATAGAAAATGCTATTTAAATATTAGCGCAGCAGAGTCAAGGCAGGACTTTGTGCTTGTTAATCAGTTCCTGTAAATTGCTCTTCTCCCCTCAAACCATTACAAATCTGGCATTTTCCCTGGAAAGGACCAGAGGGGGCAGCTCCAGTGCTGCATCAAGCCGTGCAGGATCTCCTTGGGATAATGGGACTGACTGGGATGCTCTGCTGTCCCCAGGGCTTTACGGAATTGTTGTCCCTTGCTGGCAGCCACATCCCTCACCCGCCACAGGCTGATCCCTGACAGCTCCATCAGTGCCCGGCAGGGCAGGGGAGGAAATGCTTGTGCTCCTCGGCAAACTTCCCTCTGCAGCTCTGCACCAGCCCCAGGAATGAGGGATGGGGGAATGGGGGAAATGGGGGGAATGGGGGCTGACTGCCCCTGGATAAACCCCAAAACGTCTCTGGCAGTTCACAGTGGGTCCTGCCTGTGCAGCGAGTGACGGGCGCTGGCACAGGGGGGATACAGCACCCAAACCCCCGAGCTGAACCCTGGTCTGGCACTGCCTGATTCCCCTGGGGCATCCAGCCCCAACCCCACTATTTTGGGAACAGCCCCAGTGTGGGAACAGCCTCCCATTCCCTGCCACCCCATCCCCAACATTCCCGCACAGCACAGGGGTCCCAGTCCTCCCCTCTGCCTTGGGGTCCCTCCCTGCTGCCCCACGGGGGACAGGGGCTCTGCAGGGACAGGGCCTTTCCCGAAAGGAGACACTGGGAGCAGACCTTTCCTGCAACCTTGGCTTGCCCAGGCCGGGGTTTATATTTAGACCTCCAGGAGGAGAAGCCAGGAGAAAGGAGCCTTGCGACTTGTGAGCCCTGCCTGTGCTCCCTTCCTGCAGTGGGGAAGGTGGCTCAGGAACCCATTGCCTGCCATGTCCCTGACTGTCCCCTCTCAGCCTGACACAGCACTGTGGCCACTGAGGGCCTGCTGGCTGCTGCCACCCTCGTCCCTGTGCCCTGCCTGCACCTTTTGGGGGACTTTGTCCCCTGTCCCAGACAGTTTTCCATGCAGGGGGCTCCAGCCAGTGCCTCCAGCCCTAAACAACCCCCCAGAGACAACAGAGTCCATCCTGGTCCCATCCACCTCCAGCGCTTGGACCGCAAATCCTGGGACATTGCCGGGACCGCTCCAGGCACAGTGACAACGACAAACCTGGGGACATCCAAGACCCTGCAGCCCCCGACCGGGGGCCTGGCAGCAGCCCAGGGCTGACCCCAGTACTTACTGTTGGGTGGAGAGTGCGAAATCCCAAGGAGAGACCTTTTAGGGCCAGAATTTCCCTCTCCTTCGACTCCTGGAGTCTTTGGCTCGGCGAGTTGGCAGAGCAGCTGCTGCTGCTGTCAGATGGTCATGAGTGAAACCTGAGGACATGCGGGGTCCTTCAGGTAGCCTGTCCCTTCTCAGCTGTGGCATTCGTCCCCCGCCGNTGGCTTTGGCACCCGATGGGACGCGGGGAGGTGGAGGGGAGGTGGGAGCGACCCTGGCCAGCGCCTCCCCGGCAGTGACAGGCGACTGGAAAGAGCAGCGGGACAACTGCGAGGGCGGGGGGACACCCGGTGCCAACGCCGCTGCCAACGCTGTCCCCGAGCCCGTGGCTCATTCCCATTGTCCAGCACCCAGGAGCAGCCACGCTCCTCCCCTTGCTGGCAAACGAGGGGTGTCTGTCACTTTTTTGTCCCCCCCCGCCTGCCCTCTTGTCCCAGGACCCCCCAGGGGCATCCGACGGCCCTGTGCCTCTCGAGTCCTGCCCATGGGGACCCCCATGAGCGAGAACCGGGGTGACACGGGAAGAGGGATTTGCCGTGGGGTTGTCCCCCCTTTTGCACTTCCTGACGGGGTCTTTGGATGTGCCTGCCAAGCCCAGGCACTTCTGGGGTTCGTGGGGTGCTCGGGGTACACCCAGGGCCAGGAGGAGAGGGTGGCACCCAGCTTGCAGGGTCACCCCTTTTGGAGTGCTCCGTGTTGGGGGTGGAGCAGCCACCCCAGCACTCAGCCTGGTCAGAGGGGTTCATCACCTCCCCAAAATCACTGCTCCTGTGAATAATTTCTGCTTCTCCAGTCCCTAAACACCCTGGAGAAACTTCCCAGTGTTGGGGTGGCGTCAGTGGAGCTGCAGCCCCTGCCCTCCCCAGGAATCCCATGGGAATCCCCTTCCCTTCCCTGCTCAGCCCCTCACCTCTGTCCTCTCCAGCATTCTTCACAATCAGCATATCCATGGCCAGGCCTGCAGCCCTGACACCAAGGAGCTGGGAAGTGAAGCTCCTTGGATTGATTCTGCTTCTGACTCCATGCTTTTCCTTTCCTGTGTGGGGCTGTGGGAATTAAGGCAGAGCAGGAGCCATTTCAGCTCTCCAGGGAGTGCTGGTGCAGGATGAGCTCCATGCAGGGGATGCCAAAGGTTGCTTTGGGAAGCATTACTTGGATCTCTTCAATTAAAAATCAGGGCTCTTCTGGCTTGGAGCCCCAAGCAGAGTCTTGGAGGGGATAAAGCAAGGAGGGAGGGAAGAGCCCAGATCAGCTCCCAGGGGTGGCCACGGAGCTGGCACTGGGAGCCCACTGGGGGCTCAGCAGCAGAACAGCCACGATCCAGGGGCACAGAGCATTCCCTGTGCAGCCAGGGGTCAGTGGGTTTGGCTGGTGAGGACAATGGGGACAGGGACAGGGACACCTGCTGTGGCTGTGGGGACTTTGTGCTTGCTCTGTTGGTCACAGCAGGGAATTCAGGGGATGTTTGGTGGCTCCCAGCAGCTGCCCCAAGCCCAGATTTGTCACCACGGGAAGAATTTTCAAGCTGCACAGGTCCATTTTTGCTTTTCCCAGACCGAGAGCAGGCCTGGAGTGAGGCTGGAGACCCTGGGATGTGTCTCCTGCTCTGTGGGGTGTGGGGACATCCAGCAGAGCACAACGGCACAGTTCTGTCAGCAAAACCAAGAAAATCCCAATGGGAATGAGAGCTTGGGACATCCAGAGGTATTTACAACACTGATCAGGGTGGGAAAAATGTGTCCTTGGGTTTCCAGGGTGGAATTAGGGCAATGCTTGGGCTGGTCTTGGGGACCCTGGGGTATCTGAGGTGCCCTGGCTTGTGCTGGATCCACCACAGGATCACAGAATCAGGGAATGGTTTGGGTGGAAGGGACCTTAAAGTCCATCCAGTGCCACCCCTGCCATGGGCAGGAACAACTTCCACTGTCCCAGGGTGCTCCCAGCCCTGTCCAGCCTGGCCTGGGGCACCGCCAGGGATCCAGGGGCAGCCCCAGCTGCTCTGGGCACCCTGTGCCAGGCTCTCCCCCTCACAGGGAACAAATCCATCCGAATATCACATCTATCCCTGCCCTCTGGCAGTGGGAGCCATTCCCTGTGTCCTGTCCCTCCATCCCTNGGGACACGCTGCGGCCCGGGGACAGGCTGGGGGAGCGGGGTGCCCGGCTCTGCTGGAGAAGGGATGCGGGAAACCGACCCTGCTCTGCCTGGGCTCAGCCTTCCCGAGCACAGGCTAGGATCGCTTAGGCTGGAAAAAACCTCTTCACATCGTGAGGATCTTTGGAAGAAATTCCTCCGTGGGAGGTACTTGGGACAAGGCCTGGAGGAACAGGACACAGGGAGTGGCTTCCACTGCCAGAGGGCAGGGGTAGATGGGGTATTGGGAAGAAATTCCTCCCTGTGACGGTGGGGAGGGACTGGGATGAAATTCCAGAGCAGCTGTGGCTGCCCCTGGATCCCTGGAAGTGTCCAAGGCCAGGCTGGACAGGGCTTGGAGCAATCCCACTATCCCTGGGATATCCCTGGGATAGTGGGAGCTCACGTCCCTGCCCCTGAGCTTTAAGGTCTCTTTCAACCNCACTGGCAGCGCTGTCCCTGCCCTGGGACTGGCAGTGTCCTGGGAAAGGTGGGAACACCCGGCGAGCTGGGACACGGGGAGGGCGAATTCCCCGAGCTGCAGAGCCGGGACGTCCCCGGAGCGGGATGGAGGAGCAGATGGAAGCACAGGGCACCCTCTGCGCCCCGGCCGGGGGTCGCGGCAGATCCGGAGGGTCGGTATGCCGGCACGGACAGCAGCAGCAGGCACCGCGCCCCCAGCCCTCGGCCCCTTCCCCTTCCCATCGCGGGGTAACCCGCACCTGGCCGGGCTGTCCCAGCTCTTCCCGGAGCAGGGGCACTCTTACCTGGCTCGCCGGGGTCTCGCTGCCCCCNTCCCTGCCCCTGAGCTTTAAGGTCTCTTTCAACCCTCTAAGATCCCCTTCCGTGATCTTTTGCAGCTGAAGGGCGTGGTCCATGCTGGGAACCTTTGGAAAACGTTTCCTGCAGGCTGAGGGTGATTCCCAGTCCCCTCCTGGACCCACACTGGGCTCCTGTCCTGCAGGGGGTTTTGAACCCATGGGGTTCAAAACCCAGCAAACCCCAGAGGGTCATTTGGGGTCATTTATCACCCTGAAAACCCATCTGCAGCCAGAAATACATGCAAATCCAGAGTTTTTCTAAGTTTTAAAGAAAAAATGTTGCCACTGAGCATCCCCAATCCTAGCTCAATCTACTGCTGTCTTGTCCCTGCCAATCATCCCATCCTCACTAGTGATGGAGAGGGATTCTGTTCACCTCTGGTCCCTGCCTGGCTGCAGACAGGGATGTATTTGACAGCTCCCAAGCTCCTCTGGAGGGTTCCTGATGATTCAGGATGTGCTGGCTCTGGAGGGTTTTTAATGGGGCATCTCCCATCTCACCTCAAATCAGCTCTGGGGCTCTGTTTCCCTCTCAGTGCCCTCCCAGATGGGATCTCTGGAGATCCTGCAATCTGGACAGGGGCCAGCAAGTGGGGTTTAATTAGGGAAGGACATGTGGCACCACAGAGAAATGACAACCCAAGCAGAGTGAGAAGTGAGGCCAGGATCGGGTGGCTCCAGTCTCAGGAGCATGGGAGAGGCCAGGAAGTTTGGCAAAAGGGCATTTGGGGCCTCCCTTGCTCCTGGAGGTACCATCTGGGAGGATGAAGGATGTTCATGTGGGGTGAGCTGTGACCCAGAGAGGACAGGACACCCCAGAACCTCTGGGACAGCTCATGGTGCCCCCACCTTGAACTCTTCCTCATCTTCCTCCTCCAGCTCCTCTCTGTGAGCTCCACCAGGCAGGAGAAAAGCAGAGATTGCCCAGGAGGGACATCCAGGCTTTCCATCATGGACAGGATTTTCGTCCTGCAGCACCCCCAGTCCCAAATTCTCAGAGTTTGTGGAGGAAACCAACCCTCTGAAAAGCAAGGCTGGACTTGAGAATGAGATTTTATTGGCAAATCCCTTCCTATACCTGATAGAAGAACCCCCAGGGAAGCCAGGTGAGTCCCATTCCTCAGTGAAAAGGACTGTGAGTGCTTTCCTAGCAAGGGAATCTCTCCAGTTCAATCAACCAACATGTGAGAAAGGGAAGCAATATGGGAATTGGGGGTCTCTTGTAGAGGTGTGGGGATTTATCTCTCTCTGGATCCTTCCCCCATTCCCAGGGAGGCTCCTGGCTGTTTTTTTAGAAATCTTCCCAGGAGGGAAATGATTTTTTAAACCAATGGGGAATATATCTAGCAGAATCCCTTCTGTATTGATGCTGCTCGTTTTCCTTCAGCACAAACAAAACCCACCAGCTGTCCTTTGGCAAAGGATTTTTGTGTTTCCTTCCCAGTTTCAGGCAGAAAAGTGAAGAACTTCCCTTCCCTTTGCCTGAAACTCTGCCTAAAAGCAATGAGAGCTCTGGGGTGAGGTGCCACCACAGGGTACAAGATCCACCAGCACCGAGCAGGCAGAGCCTCTCCCATGGTTGTTCTTACCACCCTCTGAGGGTGTTAGACCCAGAACATCCAAAATCAGGGGGGGTTTGGGTCTTTCTGGGACTGCAGCCGTGGAGCTGCTCCTCCAGCAGCACCACTTCCCTGGAATGCTGTCCTGGTCACGCTGTGAAGTCCTGGGTGGCCAGGTTGAAGACGTTGCTCTCCATGGACCTTTGCCACTTGCCCCAGTTCCTCCTGATCTCAGCCTGGACCTGCACCAACACCACGGGTGGTGCTGGCACCCAGGGACACCAGGCAGCACCCATTTGAGGGCACTGGGAGGGAAGGGGGTAGGGGAACTGTCCCTGTGCCACGTGTGGCTTTGGGGCACCCTCAGGGTGTCCCTGTGCCCGCTGTGGTGCCCGGGGTTGGGTGGGGACACACGCTCACCTCCCCGTTGAGGAAACAGTAGAGCAGAGCAACCAGGAAGCCCTGGAGAGAACAGGAAGAGCAATTTTCACCAGAGGAAGGGGCTGGAGCCCTCTGTGCTCACCTTCTCCCTGCCTTTACTTCCTCCCACACCTCTGACCCACAGCAGGGCAGGAGAATTCAGTGCCAGGTTCTCCAGGCCCAACCCTTGTGCCCTGCCCCAGATGTTTGGGGGCACCCTCTCCCAAAAGAGGCCAAAACCCCCCATGCCAGGGGCTCCTGCTGGGCTTTGGGGTGGGACCATGGGGGCTTTCCCCACCTGTCTCACCTGGTAGGAGCCGAGCACCAGCTCGAAGTAGAGCCGGGCGTCCACGCCCACGTGCTCGGGGAAGAGCGCGAACACCACGTAGTGCACCCCGAAGAGAGGGATGAGGAGCAGTGTGGACTTGGTCAACCTCCTGTGGAGAGTGAGAGGGGTCTGGGTGCTCCTGCTGCCCCATGAAACCTCCCCAAAATCTTGGTCTTCACCCCAAGTAGGCTCTCTGTGAAAGGCAGGTCTTGGAGGCTCCAAGACTGTCCTCTGTGCTCGTCCAAGGAGGGTCCCTCTGCCCTGGGACCCCAGACCCCAGGGTGGGCACAGCCCTGTCCCCTTACATGTACTGCTGCTTGTGGGTTTTGCTGAGGTCTGGGCACCGGATCTTCTGTGCCAGCATCCTGGTGACGTTGAGGAAGATGAGGAAGTTCACCTGTCCAGGGAAGCCACGTGTCAGGGCCTGCACAGCCCCTGGCTGGGTCCCCTGGCCATGTGGGACCCCTGGCTCCAGGGTGGGACTCTCAGGAAACACACTCACAAATATTGCCAGGAGGATGGGAGACTTGATCACCCACCAGTACGGGCTGGAGTAGTCATCCCAGCACCTACAGGACAGGAGAGGTGGCTCTGGCACCCACTGGTACCCGCGTGGCTCAGCTGTCCCCCTGCCATTTCTTGGCCAGCCCCCTGACCCCTTTGCACCCCTCTTGCCAAGGGACCCACCAGGAAACAGAAAAAACATTCAAACAAAAGTGCAGGCCCAGTCCTCCCTCCTGAGCATCCCATGGCAAAGGTTCATTTCCCAGGACTTGGACTGGGACACGTGGCTGAAGTGGCCCAGTGCTGGGCTGCTCTTACCCGTGGTCATCGTACTGGAGCCGGGTGAGCACCCACACCCCGACTGTGACCATGGGGACACCTGCAAGGACAGGACACAGGCAGGGATGGTCCCTCCAGTGCTCTGGGAAGCCCCTGTGCCACCCCTCTGTTCCTTGTCCCCAGCTCAGTTCTGGATGGAACTTCTGGCAGGAAGGTGACAACCTTCCCACCTTCTCCAGGAGAAGGAAACGGTGCCTCCTGAAGGTGCTGTGTCTGTGTCACCTCCTGGCCACCCTCCTGCCCCTGTGCTCTTACACACCAGGCACCTGGGATGGCTGTGCCCAGCCCCCAGGGGGTGAGGAAGGGAGCACCTGTCCCAGATCAGGCCACGCTTCCCCAGCAGCTCTGGGGTCTGGCAGGAGCAGGGGGTGCCCACCAAGGCCATGCAGGAGATGTTGTGGTGGGGGCGTGCTGGGAGGTGGGTCTCAGATTAGGCCATTCCCAGGTGGTTCCTGCCTTGGAAGGAATCCCATGCAGGGACATCCAGGATGTGCCCATGCTCACCCCAGCCGATGAGGATGTAGCCCCAGGTGTAGCTCCTGTCGCAGGTGAAGGTGAGCAGCAGCAGTGTCTGCAGGTACAGCCCCTCCACCAGCAGCCAGTAGAAGTTGGCCAGCACTGAGTACTGGAAGAAGGTGATGGCTGCTTTGCAGGTCACCTGCCAGGGGAGGAGGGGGATGGCTCAGGGTGCACCACACCCTGTCCGGGGGGCACAGGGGGTTGTCACCCTCCCTGTCCACCCTCTTGAGGACACCTGTGATGGCCTTTCAGTGATGACCTTTTGGTGCAGCCCCAGGGACTCTTCCCCAGTCCCTCATGCCACCTGCACCAGGTTCTGCTCTGCCTGTGCCCCACAGGCAGGTGACCACGGGCTGGTTTTGTAGGACCTTTAAAAACCCTGTGATTGTGGCCATGGTGTTCTCAGTGTTGTATCTCCACTGAGGGGTTCCTGTTTTGATTGAAAACGTTAAATCTGAGCAGTACCTGGTGCTGTTGGGGCTGTTCTGAGCTTTAGCCCCACTGGGGACACAGCCTGAGGCCAGCAGCAGCTCTGAGCACAGAACTTGTTCGGGAAATGCAGAAATGCCAAACACCCCCAGATCCATGCAGAACAGAATTTCCTCCATCTCACAGCTTTTCTCTCTCCTCTTTGCAGTGATAAACCCACCCTGGGTCCCTCCAACCCCTTCCCAGGGAGCCCCTGTTGTTCTCCCAGCCCCATTCCCAGGCTCTGATTTGGGATTTACTGTGGACATCGTGCAGTGGTCGATGGACTCATCCGAGAAGAGGACACTGTCCTTGATGAACACAGCAGTGCCCCGCAGGATGAAGGAGGTGAAGAAGTGGATGTGGATGGAATTCCTGGTGCAGTGCAGCTTCCTGTGGGGGGGAGAGATGGGCTGGGCATGAACAGGGGCAGAGAAGGTGATTTGCTGTCCCCTTCCCTGGCTGGAGCCCAGCCCAGGGATCATTGCTGGTGGTGGTCACAAAGCCCTGGAGAAGCTTTCCTGCTCAAAAATCCGGAAGGACAGGGTTGTGCTGTGCTTGAGGCTGCTCAGGGACAAGGGAACATCCCAGGAACCTCTGGAGAGCTCAAACCTGCAGCACAGGGAGATCTGCAAAACCAGAACTTGAGAGGGTCACCAGGGAAGAACAATGTTGCCATTCCTCTCCTGTCTTCCCAGTTTTCCTGCTGGCAGGGATGGGTCCTGGCTGCTCCAGGAGGGGACAGGCCCAGGGCAGCCATCCCTGCTGGGATTAATCCCATGTTCCTCCAGCCCTACCTGAAGCACGAGAAGATGCCAATGGCCAGGAGCAGCGCTGCCAGTGACGTGGAGTAGCCACAGGTGTAGAGCACCTTCATGATGACAAAATGGCCTCTCTGGAAGGGACAGCACCAGTGGAGTGAGGGGACATGGACTGGGAGGCGCTGGTGTGGGACAAGCAGGGAAATCCCCCTCCCCCCATGATGGGATAAGCACGGGAGCATCTCCATGGTTCTTTGCCCAGTGGGGGGAAGGGGGACATGGGCACATTCCCCACAGCCCAGGGGTCCCACGTGCCTTGGCCTCAGTGTCACTGTTGCTGCTGGGGGTCTCCAGCTGGCAGGCACTGTGGTAGGGGGGGCTGGGGAGGCTCCAGCCCCACTCAGTGCAGTTCCTCAGGATCAGCCCTGCAGGACAAGGAGGGACTCAGGGGAGCCATGGGTGTCACCTCTGATGGCACCCCCAAAACGCCCAGCCTGCAACAGATGGGGACAGCAGCGTGGTACCTGAGTGGCCTGGCTGTCCCACCCCTCCCAGATCCCATTGCTCCTTCTGGATCCCATCACTGCCCCATCCCTCCCAGACCCCATGACTCCCTCCCAGATCCCATTGCTACCCCATCCCTCTGGATCCCATCACTCCCTCTGGCCCCGTGCCTGGAGCTGCCAGGAAAACTTTGGGCAGGGTGTGAAAACAAGCACAGATCCCTCCAGCAGAAGGGAATTGGGAATCAAGGCTATAAACGTGCTCATTCATCCTGTGAGGGCTCCATCGAGCCTCTCCTGAGCTGTTCCTGCCCCAAAGCAAACATTTCCCAACATTTTCCAAATTGCTCCTGTCTGAGGAAGGGCTCAGAGACTGTGGAAGTGCTGGAATGCTCCAGGTGGGAGCTCTCCTTCCCAGCCCTCCCAGAGGGATGGAGACAGCTCAGGAGCATTGGGTTGGTGTGTGGGGAGGGAGGGCATGAGCAGAAATGGGACTGTCCTGATGCCACCAGGATGGAGGATGAGGTCCCCAAGTGCTCCACCCACAGAGGGATGAAATTTGGGTCCTGCTTTGGATTTGGTGTCCCTGAATCTCTGATTTTCCTGTACCCTGCTTGGACTGCAATTTACACCAAGGACATTTGTTTTGGAGAGGCAGGAGCTGTGGGGTCAGAGGGAAGGAGTGGGGTGGCACAGGGGTCCCTCCCAGGGTGGGTGTATCCCATGGGATGAGCGATCCCTGCTGGATTCAGACCTTTGGACTTCTCGAAGACGTTCAGGATGTCGGGACAGGCGACAGCTCGGGACTGGCCCAGGGGCAGGGCGGGCCAGCAGCTCACCCCGTCCCACTCGGTCGGGCAGCCTGGGGAGGGAGGGACGGTGGTGAGCCCGCAGCCCCCGCTGGTGGCTGTGCCCGCCGCAGGGCACAGAGCATCCTGCCTCTGCTCCCGGGAGCATCCTCCCCGGCGCTGGGGCTCCTGTTAGCCCTGGACCGGGGAGTTCCTGCGGCTGCAGCAGACCGACCTCCGGTGAGAGTACCCTGGTGTGGGTTGGGCTGGGATTTGCCCGCGGCTCCTAAAATAACGCAGATTTGTGCTGGAATTTTGCACCTGGAGGCTCAGCTTGGGATGTGTCCCCAAGCACAGGAGGAAGCCATGCAAGGCTTGTTGCGAGTGATCAGCTTAAACAACAGCACTGAATTCCTGTTTAAATCACTCTCCAGTGTTCTTGGGAACGAGCATGGCCAGGCAGACTCAGGGCCTGGGGGAATTCGAGATGCAGCAGCCCAGGATGGGGCAAGGACATCCCATTCCAGCACAGCTCCATCATTAACCTTGCAGATCCACATTATTCACCCAAGCCATGCCCATTTCCAGCCAGGGAATGTGGAATTGGATGAGTCTGATGAGCTTCCTCTGAATTCAGCCTGAGGGTGTCAGTCCAGGCAGAGGGGGATTTGCATCCACAATGCCAAAGTGGGGCTTGATTTTTGCTCAGGAGAATCAGGGGAGTGAGGACAGAATTGGGATCATCACTGAGAGCAGCATTTCATTTCTTGGGGTTGTGGAAGCAGGGAGTCAGGGAATGGTTTGGCTTGGAAGTGACCTCAAAGCCCACCCAGTGCCCCCCCTGCCCTGGCAGGGACCCCTCCCACTGTCCCAGGTGCTCCCAGTGTCCAGCCTGGCCTGGGGCACTGCCAGGGCTCCAGGGGCAGCCCCAGCTGCTCTGGGCACCCTGTGCCAGGGCCTGCCCACCTTCCCAGGGAACAATCCCTTCCCAATCTCCCATCCATCCCTGCCCTGGGCAGTGGGAGCCATTCCCTGTGTCCTGTCCCTCCATCCCTTGTCCCCAGTCCCTCTCCAGCTCTCCTGGAGCCCCTCTGGGCCCTGCCAGGGGCTCTGAGTCTCCCTGGAGCTTCTCCTCTCCAGGTGAACCCCCCAGCTCTCCCAGCCTGGATCCAAAGGACCCTTTGGAGCATCTCCAGGGGCTCCTCTGGAATTTGTAGCTCACATAGTCCAGAGGATTCCACAGAAATGGTGCAAGGAATGGAAAAGCTCTGCCATGAGGAAAGGCTGGGAGAGCTGGGGGGTTCACCTGGAGAGGAGAAGCTCCAGGGAGAGCTCAGAGCCCCTGGCAGGGCCCAGAGGGGCTCCAGGAGAGCTGGAGAGGGACTGGGGCCAAGGGATGGAGGGACAGCACACAGGGAATGGCTCCCACTGCCCAGGGCAGGGATGGGTGGGAGATTGGGAAGGAATAAGGAGATCTCAGAGCCCTCCCACCCTGTCCAGGGGATCTGAGCCTGCCCTGGGGTCACACTCCCCACACTGGTGCAAGCAGGGAAAGGGATGACTGCAGCTCAGGTGCATGGGGGCAGCAGGAGCCCCAGGATTAAATCCAGATTTTAATTATGCATTCCTGCTTTTCGGATATTTTCCTGCAGTGAGATTTCTTCCCCTTGACTGGCACAATTCAGGTTGCAAAATAGACCTTTTCCAATCAATTTGGCCTTTCCCTGCTAAGCTGAAGGATAAATGACATCTCTGCAGAGTTACTTAAGCAATTATGCACCTTCATATGCATTTATTGCTTAATTTTCCACTGTTATGAGATGAAACCCCTGGAATAATGCATTCCTTATTCTCCAGATGACAATTTTTGACCAGAATTTGGGCCATTCCACTTTTGGATGGAAACTGAGATGCAAATTAAAATAGGATGTCCAGAAGTAACACTTGAAAATTGTTTTTTCAACCAGTTAATTTGTTTAAAATCCCAGATATGGGAAAATTGAGATGCTCAAAAAATGTTTGGCAGTACAATTTACTGAATTAGGAAGGGGAGCAGATGTGAGATGGTGACACCACAGAGTGACCCCAGTGCTGGTGTTGGTGCAGGGGGACAAGGGGGCTCTGCCAGGGGCATGGACCAATCCAGCACTGCCATATTCCATGAATCCCTCCCTGTGGGGGTGAGAAGACTCTGGGGAAACCTCAGAGCCCCTCCCAGGGCCCAGAGGGGCTCCAGGAGAACTGGAGAGGGACTGGGGACAAGGGGTGGAGGGACAGGACACAGGGAATGGCTTCTGCCAGAGGGGTGGGATGGATGGGAGATTGGGATGGAATTGTTCCCTGGGAGGGTGAGAAGGGGCTGGGATGGAATTCCCAGAGCAGCTGGGGCTGCCCCTGGATCCCTCAGGCTGGACAGGGCTTGGAGCAGCCTGGGACAGTGGGAGCTGTCCCCACCACGGCAGGGGTGGCACTGGGTGGATGTGAGATCCTTTCCAATCCAAACCATTCTGTGATTCTCTAAATCCACCAGGACTGAGTCCCTGCTGTTGTTTGTGTCCCTCAATCCCCTCTATCCCATTCCAATACCATTTTTGGGGTTCTCTGGGGATTCTCCTTGACCTTTGCCTTGGTGCTGCTCTCCATTTGGAAATCTCTGCTTTTTCCACATCATGTGTGCTCTGCAGTCCCCTACCATGGATCACCTTCCAAGGGCCCCTCAGGAATTCCTCCCCTGCTCCCAGGGGAGCTGATCCCAGGCTCAGCCTCACCTTCCTGCCCAGGGAGCACCAGGGTTTGGTTCTCACTCCGGATCCTCTGCAGACATTCCGCTTCTCGCCTCTGGAAGTGGAGGACGATGGAGCAGTCAGGATGAGTCCCTTGCACCTTGGGAGAGGGGGAAAGGGCAGGCAGGAGAATCATGGAACTGTGGAATTGGGTTCATGGAATTGTGGAAATGGAGTTGGGTTGGAAGGGACTGCAAAGCCCATCCTGTTCCCCCATTGCTGTGGGCACAGACTCCTCCCACTCTCCCAGTGGGATGTGGGCACAGCAAACCCCACATTCCCAGCTCTGGGGTTTGCCAGCTGAGGTGATGGAACACCAGGGAGAATGTCCAGACCCCAAAAGTGCAAGAGACATGGTGGCTCAGTGTGAGGGATTGGATTGTCTGGGGATCCATGCTTTGGGATTTGCCTCCTTGGCTCCCAGCTGGAGAACCAGGAGCCCGAGGCTGAACTGAGAGCAGGCCAGGAGCTTTGCCTATCCATTCCCATGCATCCCACCCATTCCCAAGTGTCTGTGCCCATTTTCGTGTATCCATGTCCATTCCCAAACATCCACATCCATTCCCAGGTGCCTGTGCTATTCCCATGCATCCATGCCCTTTGTCAAGCATCCATCCATGTCCATTCCCACATTTCCCTGCCCATTCCCAAGCATCCCTGCAGCATCCTGATTCAGGGCTGCCTGGGACAGGGATCTGGGGCCAAGACCTGGGACTGGGCTGTTGATTGTTTTAGGTGAGGGGCCAGAGATGTAAAAGCTCTGTAAATAGAGGGATGAGGGTGGATCCCTGGACTTCCCAACAGAGGGAAGTGTGGAACATTGGAGCATCCCTTGGCTGAGTCCTGCCCTGCCCTTCCCTTTCCTGGCCGTGCAGCCACTCCTCAGGGTCCCTTCACCTCCCCCAGGAGATTTTGTTTTCTTTTCCTGCTGAATACACGATTCAGGGGAATTTCCAGCCTGGAAAAGATATTTTTGGGATGGATACGGGCATAGCATTGGGAAAGCCCAGGAATTCTCCTCCTCCATCCTGCTGGTGATGGAGGACATGGATGGGGCAGACTGGCTTCTCTCACCCCTTCTTAGCTGCAGGGTTTGATTTGCTATTTATGGCAGCAGGGCCAGGATGCTGGAGCAGGAACAGGGAATGTGCAGGGCAGGGCCTCAGTTTCCCCCCTGGAAGGGGCCTGATGCCATCAGTCTGTGAAACCGTCCAGGCCTGCAGTGCTCCCACAGCCCAGCTGTCCTTCCCCTTCCCCTTCCCCTGCCCCTCCCCTGCCCCTTCCCCTTTCTCCCCCAGAGCAGCCTGACCAGTTCAGGGGTATTTCACTCACTCTGGCAGCACAACCCCCCCACGTCCCCCCCATTCCCACAGGGATTTGGTGCCAGCCATTCCCATGGCTCTGTCCTGGGATGGGGATCACCCACGGTTGTCCCTGTGCCCCCCAGCCATCCCAATCCCTGTGCTGTGGATTCTCCCGAGAGAGTTCAGGGCTCCTCCAAGGGGTGTAGGACCCTGGGTGATGTTGGGTGGAGGATCCATTCCCGAGGGATAATCCCTGGGACCTGAACCCGTGGGACCTCTGCCCTGGGGGGTCCCTGAGTGCTGCCCAGTCCTGCGGGGTCCCAGCACCACCCTTGTCACGGGAAAGTCCCCAAGGGGGGCTCGCAGGGCATCCCCCGGGCTGGTGGGGATGGGATAATGGGATGGGATAATGGGATGGGATGGGATGGCATGGCATGGCATGGGATGGCATGGCATGGGATGGCATGGGATGGCATGGGATGGCATGGGATGGCATGGGATGGCCCACACCCTGGGCAGAAGGACCCTTCACTGCTCCCGGCCCCTGGGGTGGCTGTCACGGGGAGACCACCAGTGCCCCCCCCCGTTCCCGCGTTGTCCCAGGGCCACTCACCTGAAGCGCGGGGAGGAGCAGCAGGAGCAGCAGCCAGCGGGGCCGGGGCGGCTGCCAGGGCCCCCCCACAGCTGCACCCAGTGGGGTCCCGGCTCGGTCCCCGAGGAGTTGGGGACAGCCCAGCTCCTCCTTCATGACCCGGGGGTCCGGGGGTGCCCCAGCACCTTCCTGCCCTCTCTCCTCTGCCCTTCCCAGCGCTGTCGTGCCCCGTGTCGCTCAGGACCCTTCCGTCCGGGTGTCCCTGCCCGTGTCCCCCCGCTGTGGCTGTCCCCGACGCCGCCGGGCTCCGTCTCCTGGATGTCACCGCTCCGGGATCTGGGACCTGGAGGCTCCTCCCTCCGCTCCCCCTGCCCGCGCTGGGGTTGGATGGAGCGGCTCGGGAGGGACCCCAGGCTGGCGCTGCCCCCCAGCACCCCCCACTCTCGGGACCCCCAGCCGGGACACCGAGCCCTGCCCGGCTCCTTGGGTGCCGCCCGGCTGGAAAACCGCTGGAGAAAGGCTGCGGGGAGCGGGGGCGCGGCCGGGATGCGGTGCGGGGCGCCCAGGGTCGCTCCCTCCCCGGCCCCAGGGTCCCTGCCCCACCCTGCCTCTCCTCCCCGATATTCCCCCTTGCCCAGAAAGTCCTGGGATGGGCTCTGGGGGTGCGACAGCCCCACCCCCTCTGCAAATTGACCCCAACTCTGCCCAGCCCGAGGTTTGGGATCGCGATTTTGGTGTTTTGTGTGTGCCGGGTGTCGTCACTTGGGTGCCAGGGCAGAGCAAAGCAGGAAAGGTTTTAGGGGACCCCAGGAACAACCTGGGATGGATCAGAGCAGGGAACAACTGAAGCTGCATTCCCGGATCTCCCCCAGGGATGAGGCTGCCCTTGGATCCAGACCCCCAAGCGTCACCTGGGCTCTTCTTCCAGAAAAAAAAGTAAAATTATGTATTCTGTAAATATATAAATATGTATAAAATCGATATAAATATGTATTGTGGATATGTAAAATGAATGTATTTATAGAATTCGCCCTGTTGGAAAGCCCCAACCCCCTCAGCAAGGGGAATTTTTACTCAAACACCATAATTTTAATTATTTTAATAATGGGACCCCCAATTTTGGGAGACTTTCTTGTTCCAATCCCTAATTTTGGGGAGATTATGAGGGAATTTCTCTGGTTCCCACCCCCGTTTTTGGGGAAAATTTTGCGGGTCTCTGGGTTCCCCCCCAAACTTTAGGGGAGATTTTAGGGGTCCCATCCCCGATGTTGGGGGGGGGGTTGTCTCTTTGGGTCTCATCCCCAATTTTGGGGAGACTTTTACGGGTTTCTGGGAGCCCCATCCCAAATATTAGGGGAGAGGTTTAGGGGTCCCATTCCCAGTTTGGGGGGAGTCTCTGGGGGTCCCATCCCCAATTTTGGGGGGTGTGGGGGTGTTGTCATTAAGAAGTTCTCTGTAAAAGAGATCACCCTAAAAACCGCGGATGAAAGAACCGGGTCCGCGGTCATTGCGAGCCCTCGTTTGCCGAAATGAGGAGGCAAAGGCTGAGCCCGGGGTTATGTTGACACCAAAACCGCCGAGGCCGGGCCAGGCTCATTACCATCTGAAATGGAACCACTCGAATTAATCATTTAATCTTCCAGCAGCCCATAAACACTTAGGAGGAGCCTAAATCCGGATCTGGAGCGTCCCTGCTGGAAGAACCCTCTCGGGGCTGTTTTTGGGGGCCGGGGGTGGCTCCGGGTGCCCCAGGGTCCCCACGAAGCCAGCCCGGGGCCAGCGAGCAGCAAACGGGCTGCGGGCTCTGTGCACAGCCGGGCGGGGGGAAAGCCTCAGGAGAAGGGGAAAGCATCGCTGTGCGATGGGAGCCCCCCTCCCCTTCCCCAGGGGGAGGGAGAGCCCCGCGGGTCCTTCGGGTGATTCCCAGCGCACACGTTGCCGAGCTGCTCCCGATTTTCCCCAGCCAGGAGGAGCTGGCACGGGCCCGACCTCCTGACCTCCTTCCCGGTGGGGCTGACCTGCCCGGCCCTCGGGGCATTGTCCCCTTTGGCAGCAGCAGGAGGGAAAGGAATGGGGACAAACTCTGCATTGCTAATCCCGAGCCCAAGGCAGCCCCCTCTGGGCTCCCACCAGGGGCTCCCTTTTGGGGGGTGGGTGTCCGATTTATGTGGCAGTGACAGCGGCGGTGGCGACGGGCGGAGGGGACAGGAGGGGACAGGACAGGACAGGACAGGACAGGACAGGACGGGACAGGACGGGGCAGGAGGGTTTCCCTCGGGCACACGAGGTGTGGCAGCACGGCCCCGATCGTGTCCCTGCCGGGGCCCCAGGGAATGTCCCCGGAGGCTGCCCCGCAGCCACGGGCGCTCCCACTGATCCCGCCGGGAGCTGCGGGTGACTCAGCCGGTTCCAAAGCAAAGGAAGTCACTGACGGGACTCGTCCTGCGGGTGACAAACGCTCATTTAGGGAGGGCTGGGGGTCAGATCGTGCCGCCTCCATCCCTCCGGGGATGTAGCCAGGTGGGGTCCCCATCCCGCGCCAGCTGACTCTTCCTGGATTTTGGGCTCCGTGGAAGGAAGCAAGTCTGGGAAGGGAAATTTGGAGGAAGAGGAGACCTCTGTGCCTGGGTGGCAGCTTGGGGACGATGGAGATCAAATCATGGGCAGCTTGAGACCTGCTGGAAAGGGAATTTTTTGTAGTTATCATTCTAAATGAGGAGCTTAAACCCATTCACAGTTCCGGACACAGAGAGCGTCCCCAGAGGAGTGTCCTGAGTGCCTGAATGTGACAGCGTGATGGTGGACAGCCCAGGGGACAGCAGATCCCACACTGCCACCCCACAGCAATGGTTTGTCACCTGTGCTGTGACAAACTGCCCTGGGAGCCAGCAGGGGTTGGAGGATGTGTTGCCTCAGCGGTGCTTTCTTCATCTCCCCCGAGTCTTGGGCAAGGTTGCTGATCCTGCTGGGATTTCCTCACTTTGGGAATCTCTCTGACTCCACTTGGTCTTCCGGGAGAGGAAGTGGCACAAGGGATGTGCTGTCACCTCCAGGGCAGCTCAGGGCTCCATTCCTCACCTTCCCGGTGCTCCCAGTGCTCCCAGTCTGACCTGCCACCATGTCCTGTCTGCCTCTGCCCTGTTATTTTGCCAGAGTTGGTTGATGCTCCACAGAGAGGGACTGGATTCCACTGATCCCATTCCAGCAGCTGGAGCAGCACCCACATAGCCCAGGGGGTGGCAGAGGGTCCCTGTCCCTCCTGGTCCCCAGGCACTGACCCCGTTCCAAGGCCTTGGTCCCAAAAAGCAAAATTCTTGGTCCAAAGCACAGCTCCTGGGACTCACCCTGTGCCTGAGCAGGGACAGAGCTGGGATCCTGCTGGGATGCAGGCCCTGGGCTGGGGGTAGGGGGAGTTTTTGAGGGTTTCCAGAAGAAATCCCAGAGTGGATGTAAGAGAAGGGCTCCAGAGCTTCCAAAGGGAGCAAATCCTCTGCTGGGCATCCTCAGGGTGTCCTTGGCACTGGGTGGCATTTCCAGGGGACAGCAGGATCCATCCCCATTGGAGCTGGAGAATCCTCTGATCCCTCCTGGGTTTCCCAGTGGATGTTTTATGTGTCCCCACCAAACACTCCAAGGTGGGAACACAAACTGGTCCAGGGCTGTCACCTCTCCCAGTGTGGGTGGGTCAGATGAGGGGCGTCAGCAGAGGTGGCAGCTCCAGCTGGGGCAGCATTGCTCCCTAGGGAAGGTGACCTGGGCAGTGTCCTGGGGACAGCACAGCCACAGCTGCCTTTGTCCCAATCCACCTGCCTCGACATTGGCATTTCCCTGTGCCTCTGGCCATGGATCCTCTAGCTCATCCTCCTGTTCCTCCAAAGGGCCAGGAGTGCTCGTGCCCTGGGACTGTCCCCACCCTGACCTGCAGCCCTGATTCCATGACCCTGAGCTTTGAAGAGGCTTAGGAGTTGAGCTGATGGGATGTTCTGGGGGAATTGAAGAGGGACAGGGGACAGGCTGGAGCCAGGCACAGCCCAGAGCTGAGCCCAGCCTGAGCCCTGCCCTGCTGTGTAACACACCTGGACCAGCCTTGCTTGTGCTTGCTTTGGCTCAAGGAAACTTCCCAAATTCCCTTCTCCTTCTCCTCTCTCCTCCCCTCTCAATAATGACCCCCCCAGAGGCACTTAGACTGCCTTGGGGGGGCTGAGGACATTCTGAGCAGGTCCCTGTCACCCTTCATGTCCCACCCCTGGCACGAAGCTCCCTGAGGCTCCTCACCCCCATCCCGGTGCTTGAATCCCTCCTAAGAGGAGATAAGATCGGGATCAGCCCAGCCAGGCTCCGCCAAAATGGGCAGGAAGCAGCACAGTAATTAAATGGGCAAATAATGGGAATTTAGGATTATAACAAAAGGCAGAAAAGCAATCCAGAAGGGGTCGGAAAAATTAGGAACACAGAGCAAAATCCAATCAAGCAGAAAATAGCCCGGACTGGAGCCAAGGGCTGGGGGCTGAGGCAGCTGGGCTTGGAGCCCGGGGGAGGATTTGGTGTGGGGGGGTCTCTGGTGCCGTTCTGGGGCAGAACGAGAGTTTTGGGAGAGTTCTGTTCCAAGCAGAGCTGGCCGAGGGCTGAAACCCTGGGAAAAGTTCCAAGAGCTGCAGTGGGGCACGGCAGATCCGGGATGTGATATCCATGGAAATCTCCCAGAGGAGCTGCCTGGGAAGTGCGGCTGTGGGGGGGAGGGGAGGTGCCTGAGGCTGGGGGGCTGGGATCAGTTGGGGCCTCTGGGGGCAGAGTGGATTTTGCTGGAATTCCACGTTTTTCGCAGATTCCCTATTCCCAGGATTTCCTGGGATGAGCGGGGACATGCTGAGCTCTCTGCTGGGGGAAAGCAGGAGCTGTTTGTGCTCTGCTGGGCACAAATCGCCTCGGGAATATCCTGGTAAGGACCCGTGGCAGGGATCTCTGGGGCTCCCATCCCAAATACTGGAGAGATTTTGAGGGAGGTGTACCGTGGTTAACATCCCCTGTTTTGGGGGGTGAGAGTGTGTGTGTTGTTTCTGAGGGTTTCATCCCAAATTTTGGGGAGGCTCCAGCAGCAGTCTGGAGCCAGGCTCTGCTGCCAGAACTTCTGCTGGTCCCCGGGTTTCCATGGGGAATGCAGCGGCTGCTCACTGCATCCCCGGGACGTGCAGGGGGCTGGGACAGCCCCGTGGGGCCTGGCACGGGGACAGGGACATCCCCCAGGCTGTGACATCCTGGGGACAGGTCCTCATGGACACTGAGGCTGTGACATCCTGGGGAGCAGCCCTGGGGTGGCACTGGGGCTGAGTGATAGCCCAGGGACCATCCCAAATTTTGGGGAGACTTTTGAGGGTCCCATCCCAAACAATGGGAAGATTCTAGGAGTCCCATCCTCAACTTTGGGGAGATTTTGAGAGGTTTCTGTGGTTCCCAACCCCATTTCTAGTTAAGAATTTTGGACGTCATTGGGGTTGCCACCCAAATTTTCGGAGAGACTATGGGGATCCTATCCCCAGTTTTGGGGAGACTTCATTAATCCAATGTCCCTCCCATTCCCTAATAAGGCTCAGATCCCATTAATTGCTCTTTTCAGCTCCCTCCCCACGAGCCACAGGGTCAGGGACACGGCCCCAGCCCCGTGGGACACACGGACACCCAGCCCAATATCGCCAGGACCTTTCCCGGGGATTTCCTGCCGGGAAAACGAGCCCGGGGACATTCCTGGCGCGGCCGAGCCTCCCTCCGGGCAGGGTTTGTTTCTCCCGGGAGCCCTGGAGACGATCCCGGCTCCCGCCGCGGCTCCGCTCCCCTCGCACCCGAGCCATGGAGGGGAGAGCGGCCGGGGACCCCCGCGGGCTCTGGGGGGACCCCTCAGCAGGGACCTCCCTTGTCCCACGCCGGGTGAGCCCCGGAGCCTCTGGATTTAAGGGATAAGGGTGGAGATGGGATGGGGCGGGAGGAGACAGCGGCTGGGGTTGGGTGGGCANGCTAAACCCGGCGGCGCTTCAGCCGCTCCTTCCTCCCAGCCTCTTCCAGGGTGGGAGGCAACGGGGCTGAGCCACGCTCAGGAATGTCCGTCCGTCCTTGGGTGGATGTTCGGCCCCAGAGGATGCGAGGTTTTGGGGTTTTACCAAGTCTGGGCTCCAAGATGATCCTGGGGAACAGTTTGAGGCTGTTTGGCTTTTTTTTTTTTNGGGTGGCACTGGGGCTGAGTGATAGCCCAGGGACCATCCCAAATTTTGGGGAGACTTTTGAGGGTCCCATCCCAAACAATGGGAAGATTTTAGGAGTCCCATCCTCAACTTTGGGGAGATTTTGAGAGGTTTCTGTGGTTCCCAACCCCATTTCTAGTTGAGAATTTTGGACGTCAGTGGGGTTGCCACCCAAATTTTCGGAGAGACTATGGGGATCCTATCCCCAGTTTTGGGGAGACTTCATTAATCCAATGTCCCTCCCATTCCCTAATAAGGCTCAGATCCCATTAATTGCTCTTTTCAGCTCCCTCCCCACGAGCCACAGGGTCAGGGACACGGCCCCAGCCCCGTGGGACACACGGACACCCAGCCCAATATCGCCAGGACCTTTCCCGGGGATTTCCTGCCGGGAAAACGAGCCCGGGGACATTCCTGGCGCGGCCGAGCCTCCCTCCGGGCAGGGTTTGTTTCTCCCGGGAGCCCTGGAGACGATCCCGGCTCCCGCCGCGGCTCCGCTCCCCTCGCACCCGAGCCATGGAGGGGAGAGCGGCCGGGGACCCCCGCGGGCTCTGGGGGGACCCCTCAGCAGGGACCTCCCTTGTCCCACGCCGGGTGAGCCCCGGAGCCTCTGGATTTAAGGGATAAGGGTGGAGATGGGATGGGGCGGGAGGAGACAGCGGCTGGGGTTGGGTGGGCACCGGGGGGTTTTGCAACAGCAAAACCCAGCACCCTGCAGACCCCGAAGGGCCATCCCTGCACAGGGACGCGTCCCCCGAGCTGGCGACTCTCCAGGTCTGGAAGTCCCCCAGAATAGGAGGACGGTGTCCCTGGAAAAACCAGGGGAGAGCAACCATTCCCCTTCTCCAGGGCTCGTGTGCTGCTCCCCTCGGGCCGCCTGCTCCTGCCGCCACCAGCCCTGTCCCCTCGCTCCTGCCGCCACCGCCGCTCCCTCCCTGCGCCACCATCACTGTCCCCCCTNTGTTCTCCAAAACCCCATTTCCCGCGGGCATCCCCAGGGAAAGCCAGGGTGCCACGGGCTCTTTGGGATTGCGAGGTGGGATTGAATGGGATTGGGACCCTGGGCTGTGCCACTGTCCAGAGGGGCTTCACCCAACCTTGTGCTCCCAGGCGCTGGCAGCAGGGCTGGGGGCTGTGGTCACTGGGGACAGCAGGTGCGGGGGCTGTGGTCACTGGGGACAACAGGGACAGGGGCTGTGGTCACTGGGGACAGGGGCTGTGATAATTGGGGACAGCAGGGACAGGGGCTGTGGTCACTGGGGACAGGGGCTGTGGTCATTGGGGACAGGCCATGGGCAAAGTCACCTTGTGCTGTCAGGAGGGGGCAGGTGGAGCTGTCCTTAGAAATCCAGGGAGGAAAAAGAACGCTGAACATCAGAGTGGAAAGAAAAGAGAGAGAGACCCAGCCTGGGCCCGGTAGGACGGGTGGGGCCCATTCAGAGCTGCCAGCACTCTGTCCCAGCCCTGGTTCAATTCCTTGCTGCTGTGATGCTCCCTGCTCCTGGATCTGGCTCAGCAGAGTCCCAGGATGTGCTGGGATGCTCCTGGCTGGAGGGACAGCCACCTCCTGGTGCCCTGGGAGCCCAGCCTGGCAGCTCTGGGGGATCTGGCATGTGGGGTACAAGGATGTCTGATCCCTTTTTTACTCCAGCTAATGGAACCAGGGAATCCCAGAATGGTTTGGACTGGAAGGGACCTTAAGGATTGCCCAGTGCCACCCCTGACATGGCCAGGGACACCTTCCACTGTCCCAGGCTGCTCCAAGTCCTGTCCAACCTGCCTTGGACACTTCCAGGGATCCAGGGGCAGCCACAGCTGCTCTGGGTGGGTGAAGCCATCAGGATCTCAGGGGAATCCAGCAGGTTTATGGGAATTTTCCGGGAGAATTTCACACCTGCAGAAAACAGGGATGTTTTTTGGTGGTTCAGAGCCAGATTTGGGGCTTCCTCTGTATGGACTGGCCTCAGCAGCCACCCTCAGTGTGGCCATCCCGCCAATGGGACAGGGACACTACCCTGGGCTCAGCTCCTCCTGTGGAGCTGGGCAGGGGCTGAGGAGGCACTGAGCATCCCCACCCTGCTCGTCACCTGGTTCCACCTCCCAGGAGTGGGGATTGGGATGCTGGGATCACCCCCATGGTGCAGCCCCAGCTCCTGCCCCCTGGGGGGCTCTGAGCCCCTGTGCACAGAGCAGAGCTGACCCCGGTGTGCTCTGGGCCACCCCGGGGATGCTGCCTCTGCCAGCTGGTGCCAGGGCAGGTGCTTCCCAAGCCCCTGAGCACTTCCAGGGTTGGAGAAATTCTCCCCAGAATGGGTGGAAAGTCTGGTGCCTCCAGCCCCAGTAATCACCCCTTGTGAGCCAGCCCAGATGTTCAGTCGTGTTTGCAAGGAACAAAAGCCTCAAATACAGCAATTTTCAAGCTTTATCCAAGCAAAATAATTTTTAAACACCACATGGCGTTTCCAAACCAGGGTGGGGGAAGTCTGGCTTTGCTCCCACTGCTTGAGAACAAGGAGGAGCCCTGGGGTGCCCCATCCCAGGCACTCATCCCAGGCTCTGCTCCTCCTGCCCTCTATCTGCTCCCTCTCTGACACAGGATCTCCCATTCTCCAGCAGATTTGATGGAGTTGATGCTGATTCAAACCTCCCAAATGCACCAGCTGCTGATGCACGGCCTGGCCATGGCAGCTCTGATGCCCCTCGGTGTGGGCCCAGCCCCAGCCCCTGCCCAGGTGAGGCTCAGGGGGACTGGGTGGGCAAAGGGACCAAAGAGGGGCAGAGGGACCTTCCCAGGGCTGTTCAGGAGAGCAGGATCACCACACCCCACTTTGGAACCCTCTGGGTGCAGTGCCTGGGTGGGCCCAGCCCAGCTCAGAGCAGCCCTTTGGGTTTTGGGGCTCTCTGGGGTGGTTTGAAGCCCAGCTCTGACAGCTCAGACCGCACCCCGGCCCTCGGGCAGAGGTTTAGCTCAGCTGGGAAGAGCCAGGACCCTCTGGAAGCACAGCCCAGCCAGGCAGGGAGGCACTGCAGGGACTGCCATTTAAAAATCCATCTCGAACCAAAACCATATGAAACATTTCATCTCCTTGGGGGGAACAATGCTGCTTTTGGAGCAGGGCTGGGCTGTGGCAGCTGCTGTGCTCGCTGCCAGCTGGCACCTCCAGCACTCACCCCTGCCCTCCCAGCGCCACCAGTGCCGGGCTGGCCGGGGCTGGACCCTGCCTGCTCAGACAGATCACAGGGGCTCTTCGCACCGAGGTTTGGTCCCATCTGCGGGGCTGTCACCCCCCGTGTGCCCACCAGCCGCGTTCCCAGGGCTCTGTGTGGGGCCGAGCCCACCCAGCGGGAGCAGCCGGGAGCGGTCCCTGGGAAGCGGCGCTTTGGGAGCCGCGGAGCCCGGCCCAGCCCTGCCCCTGTCCCTCCCCGCAGGCGCTGGCGGGGGCTTCGCAGGGTGAGGAGGAAGAGGAGGCCGTGGTTTTGCACCATCACTACATCCCCTGGCCCGGGCTCGCCCCCGGCCCGGTCCCCGTGCGGTTCCTGCGCTCCTCGCCTGGGGACGAGGGGTGAGTGCCGCGGGAGGGGCTCGGTGCCACCTCGGTGTCACGGCACCTCCAGCCGCAGCCGGCACTCGAGGGACACCATCAATCATCGCTTACCTGTCCCCGCTCCTCTCCAGCACAGCCGTGCCCCCCCCGCCGCCCCCCAGTGCCACCGGGACAGTGGGACCCGGCGTGCCCCCAGCAGCGGGTAAGGACACCCTGGGACACATCGTCCCCATGTCCCCCGACAGGAACGGCTTCCATCATCCCAGGCTGAGCTTCCCTGCCCCCTGTCTCCATCCCACCCCACCCCACCCTATGGATCCCATCCCACCCCATGGATCCCATCCCACCCCATGGATTGCATCCCATGGATCCCATCCCGTCCCCTCCCGGGGCTGGAATCCCTGGCACACCCACTTGTCCCCACAGAGTACTACAGCGCGGAGGAGCAGGGGCTGTGAGCTCTGCCTCCCCCATGCCGAAGATGCCGGACGGATGCCCCACGATTCCCCTCGTTTTGGGGTGGTTTCCCCGCTGTGAGCCC
>VXBS01002643.1:89886-137907 GCA_013400255.1 Sitta europaea
TGCCTGAGTGCAGGGGCTCCCTCGGGGCTGGGGGTGGTGGGTGTCTGTCAGTGCCTGGGGGGGCTGGGGGGTGTCTCAGTGCCTGGGGGCGGCTGAGAGGGGTCCTGGAGGGTCTGTCAGAGCCTGTGGGGGCGAGGGGGTGCTGGGGCTGGTCCTGGAAGCTCCAGAGTGGGATCTCCTGGCTCTGAGCACAGGGAGAGCTGGATCTTGGTGGGGACGTGGTTGGAGAGCAGCCTGAAAGGAAAATCACGGAGTTTCCCAGGATTCAGCAACCGCTCTGCTCCCCAGGAAGCAGGAGGAGGTGGGGACTGAAGGCTTTCAGGTGCTGGGAGCTGTCCCCTGCCTGGGCCACCTCCCCAGCCCCACGGAGGGGTGCCAGCCCTGATGTGCCTAGGAGGGTTCCAGGCTTTTCTCTGAAGCAGAGCTCCTGGCAGGAGACCTCAGTGCCAGTGGTCTGGAGCTCTGGGGATGCAGACCCTCCTTGGACTGCTCTGCCTCTCCTTTGCCCAGTGGAAGGCAGGATTTACCTTCCCTGTGCTCTGGAATGGGCAGATCTTCCCCAGCCTGGCTCCTGGAGAAGCTCCCAAATGTGGAGAGGAGGATCAGGTTGGAGTCCAGTAGGAAGGTCCAGCTTCTCCAGCTAGGAGGCACTGAAGGAGGCATCCAAAAGCAAAGCTGGGTTTGATGGGAGACCAGGCTGGTGCCCAAAGGTTCCCACATGGACACAGAACGGGAAGGAGGAGGTGAGGAGTCACCTGGAATGGGCTGGACAGGAAGGGTGGGCTCGAGATGTGACCCAATCTTTGCTTTAATATGAGAATAATGAGAGGAATGGGAGGGTGAAGCAATGGGCATTGCAACACCCTTGGTGGACATAACCCCGGGGCTGCTGGTCAGACTGGGGTACCCTCCAGCCTGGCCAGAGCCTGGGGACATCTCTGTCACCTCCAGGGGACAGGGGAAGGCGTGGGTGGAAAAGCAGCCCCGGGCACAGTGGGGACAGCGATGCAGAGATCTGCAGGCAGGTCCTGCCAGGTGAGGGGCAGGAGGGCTGCCATGGTCCCTGGGGATGTGACACCTTCCCAGGAGTGCCTGGGGGGACTGGGAGACCCCCAGAGACCCCGCTGGGGTTGTTATGGGCAGGCACGAGGGGATCTCGCTGCTCACAGCTCCGGACTCAGGGTCAGGTCTGACCCCGTGGCTCTGGGCAGCAGCACAGGGATGTCCCTCCTTCCCCCACCCCTGGAGTGTCCCAGGCTGGGTTGGACAGGGCTTGGAGGCACCTGGGATAGTGGGAGGTGTCCCAGCCCAATGCAGGGGTGGCACTGGGTGGGCTTTGAGGGGCTTCCCACCCAAACTGTCCTGGAATTCTGTGATTCCCTGATCTGGGCCATGGACCAGTGGGGCTGGGAGATACTGCTGGGGGCTGACACCAGCCCAGTGTCCCTGCTGTGGCAAGGGCTTGGTTCCAGGAGTTTCCAGGGGGCTGGCCTGGATCCTGTGTGCCCAGTGCAAGGCATCAGAGCAGGAGGAGAGGTTAATTACAGCCTGTGCTAATTGCACACATGAAAACACCTCATGCAACACAGCCTCTGGCTGCCAACTGGGCCAAGGGCTGGCACCTCCTGCAGCCTGGGCTGGCAGTGGGGGGTGGCAGAGCTCAGACCCCCAGGCACTGTGGGGACCTTGGGGACAGATGCTGAGCCTTGGGAGGGGAAGGGCAGAGGGGCTCCTGCTGCCCAAATTGAGCACTGATGCCACATTCCTGCTGCCATTCCAGGTGGGAGATGTCTTCTGATAATCTGATGCTCTGCAGGGTGAGGTTTGGGTGCCAGCAGGTGACTGTGACCAGCCTGGCTGGGGTGATGGCCATGGACCAGGAGCAGCTCCTGCTGTCCCCACCAGCTGAGACTCCCTTGCCCAGGGCTGGCATCCCCGTGGCCAGGAGAGTTCCCGGGACAGGGACACTTTTGTGAGCAGCAGGTCTGATTTTCCCAGTCTGGAGTCCCTGCCATGGCTTCGACAGCCCAGGAGGGCCCTGTCAGCGGTGACCTCGCGGGTGACTCAGGGTCCTGCTGTGACTCAGGGCCACTCTCCACCCTTGGGTGGGTGTTCTCTGCTTCCACCTGAGCCACTCCATCCCCGGGGATGAGATCCTCACTGAGCCTTCCCCTGGGCCAGCCCCAGCCTCCCACGCAGGAGTCTCCTGATTCACCTGCCACACTCCTGGCAGCCCCGGCCACTCGCCCGAGCCCGTCCTGGCCGTGGGCTGAGCTCCGGGGCGGCACCATGGATGTGCTGCTGCTCCACGGGCTGCTGCTCCTGCCCCTGGCAGCCCTGCTGCTCTACAGGTGCAGCCCCCCCTTCCAGTACCTCTGCAAGGTGGCCTTTTTCAACTGCTGGATCGTGGCCTTGGCCACCCTGCTGTCCCCCTTCGCCGCCCTCCGGGGCCGCTCCGTGGAGAACATGAAGTGAGTGTGGGCTGGGGGTGGGGAGAGCTGGGGCTTGGCTCAGGGGGAGGAAATCCTGTGGTTTGTGGCCACAGGCTCTGCCCTGGATGGACCCACAGCCCTGGGGCCACAGTGAGGGCTGTGGTCACATCCATGGGACAGTGAAGTGCATCTTGTGGTGTGAGAGGTGCTGGCTGTGCCCAGGGAGGGTCAGGCCATGCTGGAGTTGGGATTTATGATCCCTGAGGGATGAAATAACATAAAAGGGATTATTCCTGATCATGGCAGTGTTGGGTGTGTGACAGGGGGATTTGGAGGTACCATCAGGGCAGGGGGCAAATACACATCCAGTACTGCGTCCCTGGCTCTGGTTTTGCCCATGGGAGATCTGGAAACAGCACTTTGGCACAGGGATTGAGGGTGGAGAGGCCCTGGCACAGATTATTCCATGGCTGCCCCATCCCTGGAAGTGTCCCAGCCAGATCAGATGGGGCTTGGAGCACCCTGGGATAGTGGGAGGTGTCCCTGCCCACGGCTGGGGGTGACACTGGGTGGGTTTGAGGTCCCTTCCAACGCAAACTATTCCATGTTTTTATGGTTTTGGGATGTCTTGGTGCTATCAGCTGTCAGGGGCGTAGCCCTATCCCCATCACAGCCATGTCCTGATCACAGCCATGTCCCGACTCCTGCTCCCGAGGGTGGAAGCAGGGAGATAACAATCACTACGATAATATCGATAATATTGCTGTGCAACACCAGAGGAAGGTCTGGGTACTCTCAGGGTGTTGCAATCCCGTTGCTGGATTCCTGGGCAGGATGAGCACACCAGGAGGGATGTAATTACGTCACAGGGAAAATAACCCAGCTTGAGAAATTTTCTGAGGATTTGTACGGATGGATCCTGTCCCGCGGCGGGAGTGTGGTCAGAGCTTGGTGTTAACCGTCGGAGGTTCGGGGTTATCGGCGGAGATGCAGCCTCTCCCAAGTCCTTCCCGGCTGGAATGCCGGGCGCACGCAGCATCCCGGGCTGCTCCAAAGCCAACGCTTCCGGCTCAGTGGAAATCCCCGAGGGAGGCAGAGTGACTCACCTGCCTTATCGGCGCTGCCTTATCTTGTCCCACCGACAGCTCCGTGCCCGGCGCAGCACGCCCAGCTCCCTCTCCTCTGAATCCCAAAGCCTGCGGCTTGGAGCGCTTCCCTGTCATTAGTCCTGGCTTTGAGGCACTGTTTCTCCTCGGATCCTCAGGGATCTCCGAGCCTGCGGCTGCCGAGGGAGGGGGGCGATACCACGGACCCTGTGCCTCTTTCTCCCTTCTCACCTCTGCTGAACCCTTCCCTGCCCCCTGCCCTGTGCCCTGGGGGCAGTGACAGATGTGGGGACCCTCCGCGGGTTGGACAGTGCCTCATTCAAACACCGACCTGTCCAGGATTTTATCTCCACGGCTGCTGGAATCCCTGGTGCTCCCTCCTCCCTCCATTCCTCTCATGATTCTCATACTGAGCGTCACCCGTCGCTGCCATCCTGATATTTCCCTTCCTGTCCAGCCCTCCCGGCATGTGAGACCCCTTTTCCGCTCACATCCCTCTTTCCGACACTGCAGGTCCGGTGGAGCAATTTGTGATTCCCCTGAGGAATGCATCCGGGCTGGTTTCCCCTTCCCCCTGCAGCACAAAGCTGTGCAGACGCAGTCCCTGGGGTCACCCACATCCCTGGGGATCTGCCTGTCCCTCTGCCATCCATCCCTTGTGCTCAGCCATCCCCAGCTCAGCTCCTCTCGGCTGGGATCTGGATTTCTGTCCACACACGGAGCACCCGGGCAGAGACAGTTTGTCCGCGTTGGGGTGTGAACATCCCCATCCCCCTCTCTTTTTGCTTTCCCATCATCCCTGGACATCTAAATCCTGGTTTTTCGCTCCCACCCCCTCGTGCTTGTCACTCTCCCTCCCCAGCAGCTCCCTCTGCTCTGAGCCAGGAGCCTCACAGGCTGCAAGCATGTGAGAAATCCGAGCACCCCTGAGCCTGAGCCCGGCTCCAGCAGAGCAGCTGCAGCCTGGGCTGGCCCAGCCCGCTCCCCACGCGTGTCCCGCCGCCTTTTCTCGCCCCTTTTCTCGCCCCTTATCTCGTCCCTTATCTCGCAGGCTCCTGCGCGCCGCGCTCCTGCCCCTCAAGCGCTTCTACGGCATCCGCATGCGGGTGAGGGGCTCCGAGCGGCTGCGGCTGCAGGGACCCTTCGTGATCGTCTGCAACCACCAGGCTTCCCTCGACCTCATGGGTGCGTGGGGCAGGGCCGGGGGGTCCTCGGCACCTGTGGGGCTCCAGGGGTGCACCAGGATCGCTCTGGGGAGTCAGCACCGGGATTAGGGCAGGGTTGTGTGGTGGGAATGGACCAGGAGAGCATTTGGGACAGGGCTGTGCTGCAGGGAGAGGAGGGACAACGGGAGGTGATGCCACAGGGTCGTCCCGGGATTGAGGGCAGATTGAAGTCCTTTTAGTCAAGATGATAAAGAACCCAACCTGTCCTATATTAGGGTATAAATGATAATTAATCTGTGCACTGATGTAATTTGGCCTCTCCAGAGAGTTCCTCTCTGCTGTTATCAACTCTCAGGTCTGATTGAGATGCAAAACTTTGCAAAACTTATTCCCGATATCCAGCTGGTTAGTCCAACCTGGGGGTTCGACTTCCAATCACTTTTCCAAGGTGATTTTCCTGCTGCCACTCCCATGAGGCTGGGAAGGTGTTAATGGACGCTCTCCATGCCCCAGGGATGGTGGAGGTCATTCCCGAGCGCTGCGTGCCCATCGCCAAGCGGGAGCTGCTGTACCTGGGCACGGTGGGCTGGGCCTGTTGGCTCAGTGGCATCATCTTCATCGACCGGCGCCGCAGGGACGCGGCCATCGGGGTCATCTCCCACACTGCCAGCACCATGCGGCGCCAGAACGTGAGGAGAACGGGGGCAAGAGCCGAGGGGTGAGGGGAGTGGGGCAGGACTGACCTGCCTGAGCCCCGGGGTCACCCCTCTCCCTCTCCCTGTCCCTGTCCCTGTCCCTGCAGCTCCGTGTGTGGGTTTTCCCAGAAGGCACCAGGAACCCGGGCAAATCCATGCTGCCCTTCAAGCGTGGGGCTTTCCACCTGGCCGTGCAGGCCCAGGTAAGGGCACCCTTATGGTCAATCAGAGGCTGGACTCCATGGGCTTGGAGGCCTTCTGCAGAAGGATTCCTTCCCCTTTGGCTCACCCTGGATGGAGCGGGGTGGGTGTGAACCCTGGGGCAGAGGGACTGGGGAGTTGATCCTCAGGGATGCAGGGATTTGGTCCCCAGGGATGGGGGGGTTTGGTCCCCAGAGCTGGGGGGGATTGACCCTCAGGGATGCAGAGGATTGGTCCCCAGGGATGGGGGTTTGGTCCCCAGGTATGGACATGGTGCTGGGCAGCACCAGGGAGGGACAGGCAGGAGCAGGAGTCCCTCATGTCTGGGGGAGCCCCCTGACTCTCTGTGTCCTGCAGGTCCCCATTGTCCCCATCGTGATCTCCCCGTACTGGGACTTCTTCAGCTCCAAGGAGAAGAGATTTACCTCTGGTAAAGGAGGGACAGGAGTTTCCATGGCAGAGGGCGGGGCTGGCACAGGGTTGAGGCACTTGGGGGGTGTCTGTGGGCACTGAGCAGTTGGGAGACAACTGGGCTGGAAGATGCTCAGGGGAATATCTGGTTCCTGGTGGGATCCTCTAACACATCCCTGGCTTTTCCCTCCTCTCTCAGGAACCTGCACCATCCAAGTCCTCCCCAGGGTGGAAACGCGGGGCCTGAGCCCAAAGGATGTCCCTGAACTGACCGAGAGTGTCCGCCAGGCCATGGCTCAGGCCCTGGCTGAGATGTCCATGAGTGACCACGGGGACCAGGACACAGAGCAGCCTCTGCTGGGGCCAGGGGAGGACAGGGGCAGCCCCCAGGGCCAGGGGGACACAGCCAGGAACAGCAGATAGGCAGAGGGAGCAAGTCCCTTGGGGACATCAGGGAGGTGTCCCTTGTCCCCTGAGGAGGAGTCCTGCAGCCCTGCCACCGCCCCGGCAGGACGGTGCCCTGAGGGAGCAGAGCAGGGCAGGATGGGGACCAGGCAGCACCCCCAAAACAGAGTAAGGTGCCCCCTAAAACCCCTCGTTGTGACCGCGCATCCCCTGGATGTCCCTCTGCCAGCCCCGGAGCTGTGGCTGCCCCCAGGGTGGTTCCTGCCTGCTCTCTGGGCAGGGCAGGGATAGTCCAGGCAGGGTGGGGGTTCCCAGCCCCACTTATCACCTCTGATTGTTTGGTTCATCCATGAATTCTTCCTTCCAGAGACTCCTACAAGCTGGAAATGCTGTTTGTGTGCAGCCAGCTCTGCAGAGTGTGTGGCCTTGGGGGGACACGAGGCCCAGGGGAGGTGGCCGGGGGGGGGGGGGGGGGGGGGGGGGAGAGCATCTTTGGAGCTGAGCTGTGAGCCAAGGGTGGGACATTAAAGAGTCTGGAGCTGGTGCCGTGTCCTGGCTGTGCTGAGGGGGATAAGGGAGCTGGGGGGGAGTGGGATCCATCTCCTTCGGGAGGCTTCATCCCTGTACAGGGAGCGGCCCTGCACAGGGAGCTGCCCTGCACACAGAGCTGCCCTGCACACAGAGCATCCCTGCACACAGAGCATCCCTGCACACAGAGCATCCCTGCACACAGAGATCCCTGCACACAGAGCATCCCTGCACACAGAGCATCCCTGCACACAGAACATCCCTGCACAGGGAGCTGCCCTGCACACAGAGCATCCCTGCACACAGAACATCTCTGCACACAGAGCATCCCTGCACACAGAGCTGCCCTGCACACAGAGCTGCCCTGCACACAGAGCATCCCTGCACATGGAGCTTCCCCACAGCTTCTCCAGGGATGGTGTGAGGAGCACATGGCAGGGTGAGGGCTGCACTGCTCAGGGTCTGCCCCTGAGGCAGAGCTCTCCCTGCACCTGTGTCGTGGTTCCAATTCAAAACACTAATTTTTGTTTTGGTTTGATTTTGCCAATTTCAAAGTTTCCAATTAAGAGCAAAGTCGGCTTAAGCTTAAAAGTAGTAAGTCTTTATTAACTAACACTAAAAGAAAGAAAAAAAAAAACGAGGATGGAACATTCAAAACACTCTTCTCTCTTTACACCTTCTTGTTTCTTAACTAACAATGTAAAGACAACAACACTTAGAAATTTTAGTTAGTTTTTCACTTCTACAAATAGTTTTTATTTAGTTCATTTAGAGAGAAAAGTATTTTTTGCTAATGTTATGGAAAGCTTTTTACAAGAAAAGAACTCTTGTGGTTTCATTTTTTTCACAAACTGCAGGTGCTTGAGATTTGCTTTTGTGACTTTTTTTCATTTTTACAGTTTTTTCTTACAACTGTGCTTTTGGTCTATATTAGCTTATTGGGGTGCTATTTTTTAAGGATGAGCTGTTTTAGCATCCTTTTACTCATCTTTGGGAACAGAAGTCTTTTCTTTTTATTTTTGGGGCAGAGGTTTCTTATTAAACTTATAACACTGGTGCCTCTGCTCATGATTGTGGCTAGAACACTACCAACCCCCCCAAAGCATTCCATGAACTTATTGGGGAAAACTCAAAGTTTGATATATTAAGTATATTTGTACTATAGCTGTACAAAAGAATTCTACAGCCTAAGCTTAAGACAAACTTTTCAAAATTCTTTCAATTTAAAATTTAATTCTTTTCTTATTGGCTTCAATTTTATGTGGTTGTTCTTACAAAGTTTTACTTCTCTTTTTTTTTTTTTCTTTCTTAGCCTAAGAATTAGTGTTCTTCAAATACAAAGTTTTGTAACGCTGGGAAAAAAAAAAAAAAAAGTCAATTTAGTTTATGTTTTGTATTAGAAACAAGTTCTTTCTCTTTGCTTCTTTTTGTTGGCCACGTGCTCTTTTGTTGACTCCATGGGAGCTGCGCCAGCTGCTCTCAGTCCGGAACGGGGGTCAGGGCTGCTCCTGGCCTCGGGGCCGCCTTTAGCACGAACCACGGGGGGCACAGGTGCTGGTTCCGCTGCACAGCTCCTTTGGTGCCCATACAGGTGCTGTCCCCATGCACAGCTCCTTTGGTGCCCACACAGGTGCTGGTTCCCCCTGCACAGCTTCTCCCGATGCTGACACAACCTCAGGCCAGCGTGGTTTGGTGTTCGACTGGAACCAAAGCTCTGCAGGTTCTGCCGGCTCCTCTGCCCCTCCCGGTGGCCCGGTGGGTTCCTCGGTGAGGGCTCTCAGCCGCTCCCACCCTCCAGGAGCGGAGAATCCCGGCCGGGCCGAGCGGCCCCGCCCGCCGCCGCCTCCCCTTCCCACTCGGGAGAGGGGAGAGGGGGTGTGCTCTCCGACAGCCAGAAGGACAGAGGGCTTCTTGGCCTTCCTTCAAAGGTAATAAAAACTAGAAAATGCTTTCCTATTGGTCTAATAAAATGTCAAACTTAGCCAGCTCACTTTTTTGGGTTGGTCAAACTAGGACAACCAGTAAATGCACGAGAGGAGCATCCATTGAAGCCTCAAATTCCCAGCAATACCTGGATCGTGTCCACCTGGACACAAACCCACCTGGAGGTGCCTCTCCACGGCCTCTGGACCACGACCCATCTGAGAGCTGGATGGTTCCCTGCAGCCAGGCAGGGATTTGGGATCTCCTGGCTTCGTCCCAGCTGAGCAATTCCTGTGCCAGCACCCCAGGGTGGCAGCAGGGCAGGGATGGGGCAGGGTGTGACTGTCCCCTTGTGGGGAGCAGGGTGGGCAAGGTTTCCCCTCCCACCCTGGGATACAATGTGCACACCACAGGTACAGAGCTCTGGTTTGGCATCATTCCTGCTCTCAGGAGCAGCTGGATTATGGAGGAAATCCTTCAAATCTGGTGCAATCATCTGGCACCAAACAGCAAAGAGGCTTCCCATGAGGAGCAACCCACAGGATCAGGAGCTGTCACAATGACATGGCCAAGGGCACAGGAAGGTCCCATGTCCCAGAAAACCCCTCTAATCCTTTCCTGCTTCCCAGGATTCCTGACATGTGGCATAGTCTATCAGCTCTGAGCTGGCCTGGGGCTCCCACCACAGCCCCACCACCTTGGGGGTGGTTTGGCTGCCCAAAGTTTGGGTTTGGGGGTTAAGCATCAATAGAATCATGGAATGGTTTGGACAGAAAGGACCTTAAAGTCCATCCAGTCCTGCCATGGGCAGGGACCCCTCCCACTGACCCAGGGTGCTCCAAGCCCCACCCAGCCTGGTCTTGGACATTCCCAGGGATCCAGGGGCAGCCACAGCTGCTCTGGGCAAAACCTGGTCCTGCCTGGAGGGCCAGGGCTCAGCCAGAGCCCTCCCTGCATTCTCGGTGGGAGGTGAAAGCTTGTGGAGAAGGAAAGAACCTTGGAACAGGAGCTCTGGGAACCACTTGCTTTTTCTGGTCCTCCACGGCGTGCTCTGCCCAGCTGCTTTGGTTGCCCAGCCGTGGCACGGCTGCCCAGGGCAGTGCAGGTCCCCATTCCTGCAGGGATTTAAAGCCCTGTGGATGTGGCTGGGGATGTGACTGACCCCTGGGGACAGGGCTCAGTGGTGGCCTTGGCACTGTGGGGGAGCTGTGAGCTCCTCATTGCATCCACCCACGCTGGGATGTCTGGCAGGGCAGTGACCCCAGGATGCTCACATCCTGGCAGCACAGGATGGACTCAGGGCTGTGCTCCTGCCTCGTGTCCTTGGGAGGGCAAGTCCAACCCCCTCGGCACCCACGGCCTGTAGGGCTGCTCCAAAGGGCAGGGAGGTGGCCATGGAGCTGTGTCCAGCAAAACCTGAGCTGGGCAGGTGTGGGGACAGAACTGTGGTCATTTGAGATCCCATGGGAAAGGTCAGCCCCATCCATGTCTCCCTGTGAGGCCCTGGCACTGGTTCCCAGAGCTGTGGCTGCCCCTGTGTCCCTGGAAGTGTCCCAGGCCAGGTTGGATGGGGCTTGGAACACCCTGGGGTAGTGAAGCTGTCCCTGCCCAAGGCAGGGGTGGAAGTGCTTTAAGGTCCTTTCCCACCCAAACTATTCTGTGATTCCATGGCTCCCACACCCCCAAAGGGAAGGGAACTGCAAGGCCCCAGAGCAGGGGGTGTGCTCAGGGCACTGTGGGGCTGTTGTGGAGCTCCTCAATTGATCCAAAATCCCACCAGCACAGAGGGAAGCAGCTCAGCCCTGCCCTGGTGGGTGCCCAGCTCCCATGTGTGGCATGGGGGCAGATGGAGAGATGCCACATCCCAACACTGTCCTGTCCCCCTGTCCAGATTGGATGGAACTGGGCAAAAAGCCAGCCTGGGACACATGATCAACCCAAATGTGGTTAAATCTGAAATACCTGTAAATTTTCCCTTTCTGAGAAATCACTCCCAGCTTCCAGTCACTCCTCATGTCGTGCTCCCTATTTTCATTTTCCATGTGTTTCTGTTGTCTCCTGACATAATTTCCCGCAAATGTGTGTGGAGGTGGCTCCTACCCCAGCTTGAAACTCCAGGGACCTTTCCCAGTATTGCAAAAGTCCCTGGGATCCTTGACCCCCAGAAGCTGTGGGCAGAGGGCAAACATTGCCTGGATTTAACTGCAGGTGTCCAGGGTTCCTCTGCCAGCCCTGATTGCCTCAGTGGATGGGACACAAGGATCCCATTTCAGAGCCTGCAGAGGATCAGACACAGATCCAGAGTGACCCAAGACCTGCAGGAGGAGGCTGTGGCTGTTCCCAACATCCACATCCAGCTGGAGACATGATGTCTCCAGCCCTTCCCATCCTCTTCACCATGCTGCTCCTCTCAGCTGGGGCCTCTGGAGCACCGTAAGTCCCCTCTGTGTCCATCTGTGCCTGCTGGGATGGCTTTAACCTTGGCTCCCGTGCCAAGGGACCAATCCCTGGTGGGATTCAGCCCCTCCTGTGCCTGGTGGGGTGGGTTAACCCGACTCCTTGGCAGTTTGTGGTGGGATTTAATCCCTCCTGTGCCTGGTGGGATGGGTTAGCCTCAGCCCCTTGGCAGTTCCTGGTGGGACTCGATCCCTCCCATGCCCTGAGGGAGCACTGAGGACATGGCCCTGGTGCCTCTGGTGGCTCCAAGGAGTTGCTGTGCCCTCACCTGCAGAGCTGAGCTGAGGAGCCAAGGGCAGCCCAGAAGCTGGGGAGGCTGGGGGGGTTCCTGTGCTCCCAGGGCCTTTTCCAGGTCTCCGTGGGGCCGTGCTGGATGTGCCTCACCCCAGGGCTCTGCTGTCACTTGTCCCTGCCAGGAGTTACGTGGTGGTGTCCCCGGCCGTGCTGTACCACCCTCACCCTGCCACGCTCTGGGTGCACCTCAGTGACCTCCAGGGGCCCGTCCAGGTCCATGTCCAACTGCAGAGGGACAGTGGAACCCCGCCCAGCACCCTGCTGAGGAGAGAGGTCCTGGAGCCTCATCTGTGCCTGAACGTCACCTTCCCTGTGCGTGTCACCCCAGTGCCACCCGAACCAGCAGGGAGCAGGGGGGGCCCTGGGTGGTCTCCAGGCTGTTTCCATCAGCCCCAGACGGGGCTGGGAGCAGATGTGACTCCCCTGTCCTGTGGCAGAGCCTCACCCCTAGCACTGACAGTGCTCCTGCAGGCTCAGCTGGTTATCCTGGCTGGAATGATGCCATTTGCAGACCTGCAGGGTGCTGGGGGCCCTGCCCAGCCCCCGGCTCGGGGAAGGTGCTCCTGGGGGTCACCTGGAGGGAGCCCGGGCACCGTGCTTGCCCTCAGCCCCAGCCTGCCGGTCCCCTGCAGGCTCCAGCCCCCGCCAAAGGGAGGGAGGAAATCGCGACCCTGAACGTCTCAATCCAAGGAGATTCCCTGAATGTCTCCGAGTCGAAGAAGGTGATGCTGAGAGCTCTGAACCCCGGGATCTTCATCCAGACGGACAAGGCTGTTTACAAGGCTGGGCAGGAAGGTGAGGGGGGCAGGAGGGACCGCCCTGCCCTGGGAACCCTCCTGGTAGGGGAGGGGGTGAGGAGGCCCAGCCTTGCTCCGGCACTGCCTGGAAATGGGAGGGATTATCCTGGGATGTCCGGGAATGCCCAGCACGGGCACAGGGCAATGCCAGGGCTCGCTGGACGCCGTGCTGCTTGAGGGGCAGTGCAGGGCTCAGGGTGGATTTCCATCCCCCTTCCCGTCCTGTGGATGAAGCCACTCCTCCATCTCCGTTTCCTTTCCCAGTGAAGTTCCGAGTTGTCTCTTTGGATAAAGACCTGACCCCAAACAATCAGAAGGTGAGAGCAGGGCTGGGACGTGGGGAGGTGACAAGGGCTCCCTGCAGTGTCCCAGCCAGCTGTGGGAGAGGTGTGGGAGTCCTTTCCCCTTGGGAATGCTGCCCCTGCCAGCTCTGCCCGGGGAGCTGCCCCCGGGGCAGGGATGCCCAGTGCAGCAGGGCTGCAGCAGGATCAGGAAGGAGAAAGCAGAGGGCACGTGTGACACGGGAATGTGCCCATGCCAGCTCCCAGCTGGGGGTGCAGCCCTGGTGAGTGGGAAGTGGGGAATGTGCTGATACCCATCAATGCATCACACACCAGGAATACCAGCAGGCTCAGTCTCTGGCAATCACTGGGGTCCCTGGAAGTGCAGGATGTTCCCAGATTAAAGGGGTTCTAGACCCTTCCTAAGGCACTGTGAGATGCCACCTCCCATCCCAAACTATCTTGAGGGCTGGGAAGTTCACAGCATCCCATAGAAAACCCTCACTCTGCCCCATCCATGGTTGTGCCCACACTGGTGGGATCCCAAGGAATGGAATTTTCTCTGACCATCCTCTCTTTGCCTTCCAGCTGCCCCTGGTGTTCCTGAAGGTCAGTTTGGGACACCCAGGGAGTGGGGTGGGCTCGGGAGGGCTGGGAGAGGGGACACAGGACACAGCCTGGGCTGTTTGCCAGGCTCCCTGGGTGCTGATCCCGTGTGTCCCTGGCAGGATCCCAGCGGGAATCGCATCGCGCAGTGGCGGGAGGTGACCCCACGGCAGGGAATCGTGGATTTGTCCCTCCCACTGGCCTCAGAGCCGGCCCTGGGCACCTACACCATCAGCGTGGAGGGGAAAAGCCATTCCTTCAGTGTGGAGGAATACGGTACACAGGGACTGGGAAGTGGGATCCCAGCATGGGCAGTAGGTCCTGACTCCCTCCAGCCACCCCAGAAATGTTGTCACTGTCCTGGGAGTGACCACCCTCTGTCCGTGTGCCTGTCCACCAGTGCTGCCCAAGTTTGAGGTGACCATTCATCTCCCCAGCACTCTGTGGGAGGAGGACAAGAAGTTCCCGGTGGAGATTTGTGGGCGGTGAGCTGGGAACAGGGAATGGGGGGATGGGGGGATCCAGCAGGGTGGGGCCCCCCAGCACAGCCTCTCCACTGTCCCCACACAGCTACACCTACGGGAAGCCCGTCCAGGGGAAGGTCCAGGCTGGATTGTGCCTCAGACAGAGGCTCTGGTTTCACCAGAAGCAGAAGACCTGCACCCACGTTACTGGGCAGGTGAGTGTGGCTGGGACTGAGGGTGCCACTGGATGGCTCCTTCCTGGGAATGCTGCTGACGGGGTTGATCTTCCCTCCAGACGGAGAAGAACGGCTGCTTTTCCACAGAGGTTTCCTTGGCTGCCTTCAACGAGACCATCTTGGAGTTGAGGAAGGAACTTGAGGTCGAGGCATCACTGGTGGAGGACGGGACAGGTGGGGATGGGGCTGTGGCCATCCCTGTGTGCTCCCAAGGGATTGGTGTTCTCCAGGAACACCCAAAAACACTGCTGGGATTTAGGGGTGCACATGCGGGGATGGGGTTTGGGTGGGCATGTTGGTCAAGTCAGCCTGGCAAGACTTGGAATTCCAAGCAGAGGAAAAACACCTTTCCAAGATCCAGCAGCTCTGCCAGTGCTGGGAGCTGAGTCCTGGCAGTGCAGAGTGCTTGGGTTCGCCCACGCTGGTGGGGTGGCTTCACCTCCGAGCTTGTCACTCGCTTGTCACTCACTCACCACCTCGTTACACCAGGAGAGCCTGGCCTGGCTGGAGAGAAAGGAGAGCAGGGCTTGGCCGTGTGCCCAGTGGCCCCAGGGGGCCCCCCATGATGGTGCTTTGGTGATGAGCCTTTCTGAAGGGTCTGCCCCCAGCTTTAGGTCTGAAATGTTCCACAGGGTTCCGCTGCTTTTGTAGGAGATGCAAACTGTGCTGGGAGCTGTGGGAGGAAAGCCAAATGTCCAGGGACCTTTTCTGCCTGGGGACAAGGGCACTGGCCAGAGCTAAGCTGTGTCCTGTGTCCCTGCAGCACCCTGAGCTCCCCGCTTGCTCTCCACAGGGCTGGAGATGAAGAGCACCAAGAGCTGCAAGGTTTTACCCAAAACAGTCACTGTCACCTTTGAGAAACCCGATCACGTCTACAAGCCTGGCCTCCCCTACACCGGGACGGTAACAGAGGGTCCCCTCTCCCTGCTCACCTGCCCCCAGATGCTCCCAGCCCTGCTCCTGCCCACCCCCAGGCCTGTTCTGCCATGGCTGCAGCCCCAAACCGCAGCACCTCCCCTTCCCTCCCGGCACAGATCCGGCTGCAGGGAGCCGACGGCTCTGGGCTGTCCCAGAGGCAGGTCCTGCTCTCAGTCAGGAACCAGAACAAGAAGAAGACACAAAGCTTCCTGACGGACAGCTCAGGGAGAGCCTCCTTCCAGCTGGACACCTCTGGCTGGAGTGGCAGTGTCTCCTTGCAGGTAAGTGCCCCACCTGTGTCCCCCCTCAGGGTCCTGGAGCTGCTTCCTCCAGTGGGGTGGGACCTTGGAGCTGCACCAGCCTCGGGGGCTGCTGGGTGGATTCACCCCAATTCCCACCCCAGGCTGAAGTCAACAGGACAGCCTGGAGGCAGCAGCAGGACTCAGCAGCCCCCAGCCGAGCTGCCTTCCTGAGAGTCATGCCCTACTCTTCGGAGAGCCAGAGCTTCCTGCACATCCGCGACCCGGAGGGGGAACTGCCCTGTGGACATTCCCAGCTGTTCCACGTGGATTCCATCTTTGGCAAGGAGGCTTTAGGCAGTGAGCTGAAGAACCTGGACCTGGTTTTCATGGTGAGCCACAGCCCAGGGAGGGAGGGCAGCAGGAATCAATTGTGTGGGAAGGGCCATATCTCAGCATGCATTCATGGTGGCGTCCCCAGGGACAGGACAATGAGCAACCTGTCCTGGAGAGACTGAGGGACCTGTCAGAGGAGGTGGCTGCTGCCACTGTTGGGCCTGCACCCCCATGGGAGATGTTGGGGGGCTAGAGACTAGGCATGGTCAAAAATCATCCCAGAACTTATTGTGGCTCCGTCCTGCATCAGGGTACTTGCATTCCACACTCAGCATCAGATCTGTTCTCTCTCCTGTGCAGGTCCTGGCCAAGGGGACCATTACCAGCATCTTCAGGAAAGAGGTTGCTGCAGAGCCTGGTATGTCCCATGGCGTGGAGGGGCTGTGCAGGGCTCTGCTCCCTGTGCCTGCTCCTCACAAAAACATGGAATGGTCTGGGTTAGAAGGGGCCTCCAAGGCCATCCCATTCCACCCCCTGCCCTGAGCAGACCTCCTTGCAGCCTCCCAAGGTGCTCCAAGCTCTGTCCAACCTGGCCATGGACACTTCCAGGGCTGGAGCAGCCACAGTTTCTCTGGGTAACATCTCCTCCCTTTCCATGGCCCAGGACAGAGAGCCTCCCTCTCCCTGGAGCTGCCCATCACGCTGGAGCTGGCACCCATGGCCAGGCTTCTGGTCTACGTGGTGCTGCCCAACGGGGAGATGGTGGCCGACACCACCGAGCTCTACGTGGCCAAGTGCTTCCCCAACCAGGTGAGAGGAGCTGGGTTGTCCATGGCTGCCTGCCTTGGGATCCATCTTGCTCCAGCTGCATTGCAGTGCCACTGTCTCTCAACCCATTCCCTGATGAACCCATTCCCAGACCCTCTGAGAAGAGCCGTTCCTGCCCGTGGCTCGGTCCTGCCCCTCCACAGGAGGTGACCCTCTGCCCCTGTCCCTGTGCAGGTGAAGATGGCGTTTTCAGAGGCCAGGGCCCTGCCTGGGACGGCGCTGAGGCTGCAGCTGGGGGCTGCCCCGGGCTCCCTGTGTGCTGTGCGAGCTGTGGATCGCAGTGTGCTGCTCCTGAAGCCTGAGGCTGAGCTCAATGCCGAGGCCGTGAGTGCTGGCCCTGCCTGGAGTCCCCCTGCAGTCCCTGGAGCAGCTTGGGCTGGGGATGACATTGGCTCAAGGGTCCCTCACATGGACCCAGTGCTGCGGTGGCTCCTGGGCACAGCCCTGTGCTCCAAAAATGAGGGCTTTGCACATTTTTATTCCCAGGTCTACAAAGCACTGCCTGAATTCAACTACCCCTCCAG
This sequence comes from Sitta europaea, assembly GCA_013400255.1. Lineage (NCBI taxonomy): Eukaryota > Metazoa > Chordata > Aves > Passeriformes > Sittidae > Sitta > Sitta europaea. The sequence continues at coordinate 106,734 of VXBS01002643.1, forward strand.
CATCCAGGATGAACCATCCTGTTACTTTCACTGGTGGGACCCCAAGATGGAAACCTACAAGTTATTCCAGGTGAAGTCCCTGCCCGCCTGGGCCTCCCGGTTCCTCCCATCCAGGAGCCGCCTGTGTGTATCCCAGGTGCTGGAAAAACCACACCTGTGGCAAAGGACTTCCCTTTCCTGCCAAGCCCAGGCTCCTTCTTCACTTGTTTTCTGTAGCCCTGGGACTACTCACTGCTGGAATGGGGATATTCCTCCTGCTGGCTGTGGCACGTGGACAACCTCTGCCTTTTCACAGGGTGCAGCACTGAAGCTCTTCACCAATGCCAAGACCAAGAAGGATTGCCTGTCCAAGCTCCCCATTGTTGGAATGGCGGGTCCTGCAGGTAAGCACAGCCCTTGTGCTGAAAAGAGCAAAGACCTGGTGGCCAGTCCTGGCTGCTATGTCCTCAGAGGACTTGGAGCCAGCCAGAACATACCTTTGGCATCAACGAGGATGGAACACGATTTTGGTCATCCTTGTGCTGGCTGCAGGTGAGGTCCAGCTGAGACCTGAAGCCCCCAAGTTCTGCTCTGCCTTTTCCAGGACCGGTGGAACCCCATTATAGGATGGGAAGCAAATTTGTCTCAGAAGTTGTGAAAGTGTCCAGCCCAGCCATCCCAGGCACTGAGGATGGGGAAGAGCCCCCAGCGCCCCGGACATATTTCCCAGAGACATGGCTGTGGGACCTGGTCCCTGTGGGGTGAGAGAGGGCAGTTCCCAAAGGAAGGGAGTTGGGGGCCTCAGGACTCCTCCTCCCTTTGGGATGGCACCAGCAGTGTCACAGTGGTGCCACTCAGGGTGGCCTCACGATGTTCTCCCCGCCGCAGGGAGGGCGGCTCTGCTGAGGTGACGGTCACGGTGCCCGACGCCATCACGGAGTGGGAGGCTGGGATGTTCTGCATGGCCCCACAGGGCCTGGGGCTGTCCCCTGCTGTCACCCTCACGGCCTTCCAGCCATTCTTCGTGGAGCTGGCGCTGCCCTACGCTGTGGTGCGCCACGAGAGCTTCACCCTCAGGGCCACCGTCTTCAACTACCTGCGCCAGTGCCTGAGGGTGAGCGGGGACGGGCAGGGGACCCTGGGCTGTGGCAGGGGCTGATGGAGCTGTGCCATGCTCTGGCAGGTTCAGGTGAGGCTGGGGATGTGACCCTGGCTCTGGGGGCTGGCAGGGGCTGATGGGGCCGTCACCAAGTTCGGGCAGGTTCAGGTAAGGCCCTGGCTCGGGTCTGATGGAGCCATGGCCGTGCCCCCAGGTTCAGGTGACGCTGGCAGAGTCGGCAGAGCTGGAGGTGTCACCAGGCGCAGGGGACACCTACAGGGGCTGTGTCTGTGCAGATGAAGCCAAGACCTTCCAGTGGGGTGTGCGAGCCACCAGCCTGGGTACAGAGCTGCCATCACCCACCCTGCTGCCTGGGGACCCCCTCAAGGGATGGGGCAGGGAGGGCAGGAACCCCACGGCACCTGGGGAATTCTCCCTCACTCCACTTGCACCCTTCCTGGGGATCCTCAGCCCACCCAACCAGCCCCACCTGAAGCCCAGGGGGCTGTGCTCAAGCTTGGGGGCTCCCTGGGGACTGAGGGCTGTGTTTGCACCCGCAGGGGAGGTGAACATTACTGTGAGCACCGAGGCCCTCAGCTCCACCGAACCCTGTGGCAACGAGCTGCCCCTGGTGCCAGCCCAGGGCCGCGTGGACACAGTGATAAAGCCCCTGCTGGTGCAGGTCAGAGGGCTGTGGAGGAGGAAAATGGGATGGATTTGGGAGCAGGGTGCAAAGAGCCCTTGGAGAGCAGTGGGAGAGCACCCAGACATGAAGCCAGGGGTGACCCAGGGGACAGGCAGGTCCTTCCTGCTGACTGACTCTGGTGCTGCTTCCTCACAGCCTGGGGGAATCCTGGTGGAGAAGGCTCACAGCTCCCTGCTCTGCCAAGAAGGTAGGACTGGCCGGGGGTGTCCAGGAGTGCTGTGGGCCAGGGTGCTTGGCCACTGGTCACACGGGCCACCAGCCCAGAGGAGCCAAGGGCCAGGGTGCCAGCAGGAATGGGGTGGGTGAGGCTGCCATGGGACAGGCCAGGAAGAGCTGGGCATTCCCACTATCATAGCTCTCTGTCTCCACAGGTACTGAAGAAGTGTCCTTGGAGATTCCTGCAAACATCCTGGAGAGCTCCCAGAGAGCCCACATCACTGTGATGGGTAAGGGACAGGCCAGGGGGCTCTGGGGACCATGGGGTCAGTGTGGGTGCAGAGGTCCCCAGGCTCAGCAGGATGTGGGACCACCTGGAGCTGACATGGAAGGGGACATGGGTGCTGGTGGCAGAGGCACAGCCAATGACGAGTCCCCCTGGGACAGGTGACATCCTGGGCAATGCCCTGCAGAACCTGGACAGTCTGCTGGCCATGCCCTATGGCTGTGGGGAGCAGAACATGGTTCGCTTTGCCCCCAACATCTACATCCAGCAGTACCTGGAGAAGACGGGGCAGCTGCAGCCGGACATCCGCACCAAGGCACAGGGGTTCCTGCAGAGCGGTCAGTGGGACCCTGACCCCCACCTGGGAGGGATGCACAGCCCCTCCCCACTCCACCTGGCTCCCCTGGGGTCCCCAGCCACAGAAATAGTACCCTGTCCCCGTGTCCTCCCACAGGATACCAGCGGGAGCTGCTGTACAAACATGAGGATGGCTCCTACAGTGCCTTTGGGAAGAATGATCGTGAGGGCAATACCTGGTGAGGGCTCTGCAGCTGCACCCAGGGCTCCTCCTGCCACCCAGGGAGCCCCAGTGCTGACCCTCAGCCCTCTGATGTCTCCCTGGCTCCAGGCTGACGGCATTTGTCCTCAAGTCCTTTGGGCAGGCCCGAGCCTATGTGGCCATCGAGGAGCGGCACATCACGGATGCGCTGCAGTGGCTGCGGCGGCAGCAGAGGGCGAGTGGCTGCTTCCGCAGCATGGGCAAGCTCTTCAACAACGCCCTGCAGGTGGGGCAGGGGCTGGGGTGGGCACCCACAGTGTGGTCTGGGCAGTGAGGGTGTCCCTGTGTTGGTGTCACAGCCCGGCCAGACCCGTGTCCCGCTGTGCCCTTGCAGGGCGGTGTCTCGGACGAGCTCTCACTCTCGGCCTATGTGACAGCAGCAATGCTGGAGCTGGGGCTGCCCAGGCTGGTGAGGATAGACCCTTCTTCCCCACAGGGACTGGTGTGGTGGGGACAGCTGCTGGGACAGGGCATTGGCCATCTCAGGCCACCTTGCAGCCCAAACTGGGCACAGCTGACTGCACTGGGCAACGCTGGGGTCTCTTGAGTGAGTCCCATGCCCTGGGCTGGCTCCTGACTCTGCTGCCATGCCAGGAGCCAACAGTGTACTCAGCCCTGAAGTGCCTGGAGGCTTCTCCCACGGATAACCCCTACACACAAGCCCTGCTCGCCTACGTGTTTGGGCTGGCGGGGCTGCGGGAGCAGCAGCAGGCACAACTGCAGCGCCTGGCCCAGCACAGCATCAGTGCAGGTACTGCCCAAGCAGGGGCCCCGTGGGCACTGCCACCTCTGGGAGGGACCCCAGCCCAGCAGGGGCTGAGTTCCTGCCCCTTCTCCCGCAGAGGGGCAGCTCTACTGGCAGAGGAAGGGGCAGGTGCAGAAGCCCTCGGAGCTGTCCTGGGCTGCGGCTGCACCGGCCGAGGTGGAGATGACAGCCTATGTGCTGCTGGCCTACCTGTCCCAGCCCTCCGTGTCCCCTGCTGACCTGGGCACAGCGTCCCAGATCGTCCGCTGGCTCTGCAGGCAGCAGAACCCCTACGGGGGCTTTGCCTCCACACAGGTACCCCCTGGGCTCCGGGGGCTGCTCCAAGCCAGCCCCTCCTGGGGGCTGTGCTCAGGGGTGACCCTGGCACTATCCCTGTGCACAGGACACCGTGGTGGCCCTGCAAGCCCTGGCCAAATACGCCGCCCTCACCTACGGCATCAATGGGGATGTCACAGTGACGGTGACATCGCCCACGGGGACAGTGCAGGACTTTGTGCTGGACAGCAGCAACCGCCTGGTGCTGCAGCGGGCGGCCCTGCCCGAGCTGCCGGGCACCTACGGGCTGCGAGCCCGCGGGCAGGGCTGTGCCCTGGCGCAGGTGGGGACAGCCTGGGCTCCCTGTCCTTGGCCCTGCCCCTGTCCCCTCCCTGGCCTCACCCTGTGCTGTCCCCCAGGTGACCCTGCGCTATAACGTGCCCCCCCCTCCCAGCGTGGGGGCCTTTGAGCTGCGGGTGCAGACGGAGCCGCTGCCTGGCACACAGAACCCCCAGTTCCTGCTCCGGCTCTGGGCACGGTAGGGACTGGGGCTGTCCCGGTTTGGGGAGGACAGGAGCAGACAGGGAGGGAGGGAATCCCCAAGGCCTCCCCGGGGCTCTGCCCTTGCAGGTACAGCGGGGAGCGTCCTGTCACCAACATGGTTGTCATCGAGGCCAAGCTGCCATCAGGCTACAGCCCGGACAAGAAATCCGTGGTGGAGGTGAGGAGCCCCCTGTCCCCCTCTGGGATACCCCATCCCACAGGTCCCTCCCCCTTGGGGACACCTGCTCGGGGTGCTGGGCACCCGTGGAGCAGCTGTGGCCCTTCCTGAGCCGTGTCCCTGCAGCTGAAGAGGCAGAACCTGGTGAAGAGGGTGGACGTGCAGCCCGACCAGGTGACCATTTACCTGGAGCAGGTGAGGTGGGGACAGGAGCAGAAGCCCTGGAATGGGGGTGGTGGTGGTGGTGTTTCCCCATGGTTGGTGGCTGCACCTGCCCCTGGGCTGTCTCCACAGCTGAGCAAGGAGGAGGAGACCTTTTCCTTCCGAGCCCAGCAGGACTTCCTGGTGAGCAACCTCCAGCCGGCCACTGTGTCCCTGTATGACTACTACGAGACAGGTGAGCCCTGCAGGGCCGTGTCCCCTGGCCCTGCTGCCACCCCTGCAGCCCCAGGGCCTGAGTGGGGTCTGGCTGAGCCCCCAGCTCCCACTGATGAGCTCTGGCTCGTGAAGGGAGCAGCTCCTCCCAGGCCCATGGTCACCACCCCTCTCATTGCAGGCGACCGTGTGGATGTGGCCTACACTGCACCCCCCAGCTCAGGTAGGGGCTGAGCCTGCCAGGCCAGGGGTCACCCCACCCTTGGGACCCTGATGGGGACCCACACACCTGGAGGAGCAGCCTGGGCTCTGCTGAGCCCTGGGGGAAGGAGGGCAGGGAGTGGAAACAGAGGAGCCCATCCCAAAATCCCGCCATGATTGGAGATTTGCTGGCCAGAGCTTGGGGCAGAGGTCAGGAAGGGCCCAGGTGTCCAGGCTGGGGGTGCAGGAGCTGCTGTGCCTCTTTGAGGGGGCTCAGCCCCCATCAGCCCTGGCCCCTCTCCAACCCCCTGGAGCTCCCCACCCGGGGGTTTGGGGTCACACAGGGGATGGGACACTGAGCTCCAAGGGATGGGGGAGGGTCAGGGGCAAGCAAGGCTGGTCGTGGGGGTTGTGGGGCTTCTCCTCTCACAGCACCCCCATATTCCATCTTGAAGAGGAGAAGGGAAACGTCTAACTCAGCCTGGAGCCTGGCAGCCCAGCCCAGCCCTGCCCCAGCTCCTGCAGCCGCCAAGGACAGGGATGGCTCAGGGTCTCTGCTCCCACCCTGGTCATGGTCCCGACCCTCCACGGGGCCAAGAGGTGGTCCAGAGACCCTCCCAGCACCACTGGCCCCCAGCAGGGCCCCTCTGAATGGAGCTCCAGTCCCCCCCGCCCAGGACCTGCAGCTGAGGGGCTCCTGCAGGCCCAAGGACACACACAGCTTCTCCAGCCCTGCTGGCTGAGCAGCCACAGTGGGAACTTCACAGGGACACCCCCAGGCCACCTCCTGCCACCCCTGCACAGGGGCTTGGGGGTGCCAGCTCTGGCCTCTCCCCTCCCAACAGCACCTGAAGGGGACCCAGAGCTCCTCCCTCCTGCCAGAACTTCCCTGGCAGGTCCCCAGCACCCCTCATCCCCCCGGGATCCACAGTGCCACCCCAGCACTGACACAGTGCCAGTGTCACCACGAGGGACTTGGGGACACTCTGTGATCCCAGCACAAACCAGTCAGGTGCTTCTTGGAGAGAATACAGGGCTTGGTGGACCCCTGCCCTGGGTCTAAATAAAGCCATATAGTCAAGCACTTCTTTACTCTTGGTCTTTCTTTTCCTTGAGGGTCCCACCCCAGAAGGGGGTGGGGACAGAGGGCACAGGGTGGCTGCTGTGGCCTGGGCCAGGAGGTGAAGGTCAGGAGAGTCAATTCCTGTCACAAAGCCAGGTGGGCTCCTGAGGCACGAGCAGGTGTACAGAGCACACTCAGCAGTCCCTCTCTCTGCCTGTCACAAGGGGACATGGCAGTGCCAGCACGGGTCCCTCACCTCACCCAGGTGCATGACACAGCCCTGGGCAGCCTCAGACTGGGTTCAACTCTGCTGTCCCTAAGCAGCTGCTCTGGGCAGAGGCACTACTGTTCTGCCACCTCAGTGACAACTCTGGCCCAGAGATGTCCCCCAGAGCCACGTCCTCCCTGGGGACAGCTGGGGCTGATGTGGATGCTCCTGTGATCTCTCCAGGGGGAGTCACCCAGCAGAGCCAGCCTGGTGACACCGGGAGCTGTGGCCAAATGACCCCTCTGTGCCCCAGGGAAGGGCACCAGGCACTGTCACAGCAAGGCATGGACTAAGGTGCGGCCAAGCCCCAGCCCTGTCCCCAGGGCTCCTGAGGTGGCAGTGGGGCACAGGAGCCAGCCCTGTGCCCCGAGCTGAGTCCCTTGCTGGCCATGGAGCCACTCCCACCTCACTTGTGGCGCTTTTTCTTCTGCTCTTTGCGCTTCTGAGCCCTCACATCCTTCTTGAGGCGGCTGTCGACCACCTTGAACTGGCCCTTGACGCCGGGGGGACGCCGTACCCGGGGTCCCACGCCCTTCTTGGCCACCAGGTAGGTGACCTGGCGCTTCTCCTTGGCCAGCCCAGCCTTCTTGTAGATGCTGCAGGAGAAGGACAAAGGTCAGGGTGAGTTTGGACAGGACAAAAACCAAACCCAGTGTTGGCACAACATCAGGTCCCACCCCTCCTCTGGCTCTGCCACCCCTGGATCAGCCTGGCTGGGGACACTGAGCTGTCCCAGTGGCTGCAGGGACATGGCCCCACCAACCAGCCCAGCCACAAAGGGAGGAGCTGGATCCTGGCTTGGCCACTCACCGGCGCAGCTGGGCCACCTTCTCCCGCTCCGAGATGTCCACGGTGCTCACCACAGCCTCAGCCTTCTTCTTCATCTGCTCCAGCTTCTTCAGCATCTGGGGACAGCCAGGGGGCACAAGGGGTCAGAGGAGGGATGGGGGATCAGAGAGGATGGTCAGAGGAGGGACAGACACATTGGAGGAGGGATGGGGAGTCAAGAAGGAGGACTGTGGCCCTGGGAGAGGAGTCAGGGCCCCCCTGGGAGCCCACCCCCACTCACCCTCCTCTTCTTGCGGGCCTTGGCCTCCGCCACCTTCTTGATGGGGCGGGCGTTGATCTCCTTCCAGCGCTGCCGGTACGCCTCCACCGTCTGCTTGTCCACGGGCAGCTGCCGGCGCCGGTGCTGCCGCTCCTCCTCCGTGAACCACTCGGGCAGCTCCCCCTCCTCCTCGTTGTAGGAGTACCTGCAGGGGCCCAGGTGAACTGTGAGCAGGACATGGGGGCCCCACTACACCTGTCCCTGCTGGGGAACAAACCCTGCAGCCCCTGCAGCCCCCAGCCTGGTACCTGTTGAAGGAGTCGTCGATGAGGTCCCGACGGGCCTTTTTGGAGCTGGCAATGACAGAGCCAAGGGCCAGGCCCTCTGCATCCAGGACTCTTTTCACTGTGGGACATGGGAAAGCTTGGCCTGGCTGCAGCCCAAGAGCCAGGGAGCAGCCCTGGGGAATGTGGTCTGCCCCTGCTCCCGCCTCCTGTCCCTCCCGAGGGACCCCCGTGGCCCCCCACTCACCTGGCTTCTCAATGGGCACCACCTCGAAGCCACAGGGCTCGACACGGCCCCGCTTCCTCCCCACCGGTACCAGTGGCCTGTGGAGAGGAGTGGGCAGGGCTGGGGTCCCTCAGCTCCTCAGGAGTACGGAGCTGGGGAGGACACCCAGACCCCCCTCAGCCCTCACCTCTCATCTTCACTGCTGCTGTCATCATCACTGCTCTGCTCCTCCTGAGCTTCACTGGCATCAGGAGCCGTGGCAGCTGCAGGGGGGACCTCAGCTGGAGGCTCCTCCTGGGCCACCTTCTTCTCCTTCTGCCCTTTCTTTGTTGTTTTATCTGGGAATGGGAAACACTGGGTGAAACAGAACCAAGGCAGACCCTGATGCAGACATTCCTCTAGGGATCCTGCTCACTAACACTGCACTAATGACAGCTCATTAGTGACACAGGGTGAGAACAGCCTCTGATCTAGTGAGAAGTGTTCCTGCCCGTGGCAAGGTTTGGAACTGGGTTCTCTTTGAGGTCCTTTCCAACCCAAGCCATTCCATGCTGCTGCTCAGGGCAGCATCCCCACTGTGGCTGGACCTAGTGCCCCACACTGGGCTGTGGGACTGTCCCTCTGGGTCCCCTCACCTCTCTGAGCCTCGCGCTGCCTCTCAGCCAACATCTGGGCCTGCCCCAGCTCCAGCTCCTCATCCGCGTCATCCTCAATGCCAGCGAAGGCGTCCTGGGATAGGGAACAGTGGGGTCAGCCCCAGGCCAGTCCTGGGAAGCTGCTGGAGCTGAGGCTGCTCCATCCTTCCTGACCCGCAAGTGGGACTCACCTTCCCGAACCACAGGCTGGTCTGGCGCTCCTCCAGCACCGACTTCTCCTCCAGGGGCACCAGCAGGGGATTCTCCACTTCCTTCCCTTCCTCCTCCTCCTCTTCCTTCTGCTTAAACTTCGCCCTGTGACCCGGAGCAGCAGGATCAGTGTCCCCAGCCCTGGCTGGGTCCTGGAGCTCTCCCAGGGCAGCCCCTGCCCCAGGAGGCCCCTCCCCTCTCACCTCTTCCCACGCTGCTCCCGCTCCAGCTTCCGCCGCCGGGCCTCAATCTCCAGCAGCTCCTCCGGGTCCAGGTCGCTGGCCAGGGACACGTCGTCCTCTTCGTCGTGATCCGACACATAAATGTCATCATCCCCAGGGCTGATCTCCAGCAGGGCATCAGCCGAGGCCATGTCCCCGCGGGACAGCTCATCCAGCAGCTGCAGCACAGGTTACAGTCACACAAGTGACACGAGTGCCAAGCCAGGCCCTGTCCCAGCGCGGTGACCCGGGAGCTCCCCACCCACCGGGGTCCTGTGGATGCTCCGCAGGGAGAACATGCTGGTGTCACCATCCTCGGCGATGGACACTCCAGGCAGGTCCATCTTCAGCTCCACACGCTCCCGCTGCTTCCGCTGCTCCTTCAGGATCTTCCTCTTCTTTCTGGAGGAGGCAAAGGAATGAGGCTGCTCTCTCCCCTCCCCACACAAACACCCCAGAGGCTCAGCCCCTGCCACAGCACTGCCAACCTCCTGTGAGGGGTACCCAGTGCTGGGACAGCCTGGAACAGTCACTTCAACTCCTTGGAGGAGCAGAGGAGCCCAAAGACCCAAACCCACAACCGCCCCCAGCAGAGGGACAGGCTGACATTACCACCCTCTGTCGACACGGTTGCAGCCCCACCTCTCCTCCTCTTTCTACCTCTTCAGCTCTGCCAGTTCCTCAGCCTTCATCTCTGCCAAGGCCAGCTCCACCTCCTCTTGCTCCTTCTCTTCCTCAGCAACTGCAGCTTTTGCCTCCATCTTCTCCTTCTTCTCCTCCTCCCTGCCCTCCTCCTCTTCACCAGAGCTCAGGCTGCCAAAAGGAAAAAGCTCAGAGGAGCTGTGCTGGGGACAGCGCTATCCCAGCCTGGGGACAGTGCCATCCCAGCCTGGGTACAACCCTGCTCCCTGGTCCTACTTAATATCCAACTCTTTTGCCTGCTCCTTCAGCTTCTTGGCCAGGAACCGCCGCAGCTTTGTCCTCCAGTTCAGCAGGGCCCTGGGTGGGGTGGCAGCTGTTAGGGACAGCCAGCAGGCCCAGCTGGGGGCTGTGGCTGTCCCCCAGGCCCAGCTGGGGGCTGTGGTGGTCCCCAGGCCCAGCTGGGGGCTGTGGCTGTCCCAGTGTTCCCCAGCACCTGAGCTCCTTGCGGCCCAGCACTCGGATGTCCCTGCAGCACTGGCGCAGCTCCTCTGTGGTGGAGCTGTGGTTCTCCAGCTCCCCATCCCCCAGTGTGATCTGGCACAAGAAAAGGAGTTTAACTTTAAATCCAGCCTTCTCTCCACAGGACAGGGACAGGGAGTCCTTTCAACTACACACCTCATTGGCCTTGGAGAGGAAGTCCACGGGGTTGGGAGCCTTGAGGAAGTCCATGAGGGTGAAGCGGTGGTACAGGGTGGTGTCACCCTCAGCGTAGCCTTCAGCCTGGGGGGGAAAAGGGGCTGTGGCAGCCAGGGCAAAAGACAGATAGGCAGATACCCCCAGTCCTGAAGAATGATGGGGACACTTAACTCATGTCTTGTTGCAATGGCCACCTAAATGTATCTGTGAGTTGTACTTGAGGACTTTAGAAATCATCTCCCCCGCAGCCTGAGCTAGGACACGCGACCAGCCCCAGCCCAGCAGCAGCTCCCAGCTCCACCTCAGACACAAGAGCTGACAACGACAGGCTTGGGGCAGCTCTGTGCTCAGCTGAGGCCACCTGACACAGACTTACTGCCCTAAAGCCACCTCAGGGAGACATGCTCAGGGAGAAAACCTGGGCCCAATCCCTGTAGTGTTTAACTGACCCCGCTCCGGCCTTGCAGTTCCCATGTGAGTGCTACTGCAAATTTAGGCCTCCAAACCTCCCCCAAACTGGCTTTTACAGCAGTTCAAATCCCAAAATCTTCCATTTTCCTGAACAATTTTAATTACCACAACCTCTTCAGGCCCCGTTCCATTTGTGCCTGGCTTTGCTCATACCTTGGGCTTCTTTTTGCTGACCAGCTCGCTGACGGACTTGGCCGGAACCTCCACATCCTTGAAGGCGTATTTGGGGTCAAAAAACTTGCTGTCAATTTTGTCTGGAGCCTGATAACCTGTGATGGAGGGATCAAAGCCACGAGAGAGATTCCTCTGGGATGGAGGAATCAGAGCTACTTCTCTGGGGCCAGAGGATCCAGAGCCATTCCACTGTCTCAGGAGGAATCTAAACCATCAAAACCATTCTTCCTGGGACAGAGGAATCAAAACCGTATCTGCTGGGATGGAAGCATCAGAGCCTCTCCTCCTGGGATGGAGGGATCAAACACCAACCAGCAGGTTTTCCCAGCCCCATCCCAGCTGCTCCAGGTCCCCCTGGGTGCTCACCCTGGCACACCACAAAGATCTCAGCAGACTCGTTGCGGGAGGCCTGGGGCTTGGTGGCCTGGACCTTCTGGAAAAACTGCTGGAAGATCCACAGGAGGGGCTGGTAATCCCGGGAACGGAAAACCTTGGTGATGAACCAGCCACCCTTGCACAGGAACTCACACGCCAACTTCAGGGCCATGAGGGTCAGGTGGGCTGCAGCAGGAGAGAAGGGGGAGTGAGGAAATGACCCTTCTCTAAGACGGTAGAGAGGGGCTGGAATGGGTTTGCTAGAGAAGCTGTGGGTGGCCATGCCCAAAGCCAGGTTGGATGGGGCTTGAGCACCCTGGAGCAGAGGAAGGTGTCCCTGCCCACAGCAGGGGCTGGCACTGAATGGGCTTTAAGGTCCCTCCCAGCCCAACCCAGCCTGGAACTCTCTAGGAGCAGTGAGATGGCCCTGTCCCCTGTGTCCCCATGAGCCCCACCCTGGGAGAAGGCGTCGTGCACCCAGCTGGCTCCCACGTTGGGCGCTCCATCGTTCAGCACCACGTCCACCTTCCACGTCTGCAGCTCCTTGCGCAGGGCCTGTGGCACAGGGACACCTGTTTGTGCCTCACCCAGGACCCCACCCCATCCCCTGCGAGCCCCTGCCAGCCCAGGGGAGCTGTGGGACCCCAGGCCAGCAGGTGACACGTGGGACAGTACCTGGCGGCACTTCTCGGTGGTGATGTCCTCCTGCAGCGTCACCACATTGGGAATGGGCTTGATGGGCACCAAATCCACCCCTGGTTGAAGAAAGACAGCAAATCCCCTCAAAAGGGGCTCCAGCCCACCCCAAGTGGCTTCCCCATGCAGCCCCTCCCCTCCCAGGATCCCCAGCCCAGGATTCCCATCTGTCACACCCAGGGACTGTCCCCAGCTCCTGCCAAATGCCACCACTCACCAATGATCAGGCTGGACACCGGCATGAATTTGGAGGCCACCTGAAGCCTGGGAAGAACAGAGAGGAGCAAAGCTGCAGCAGGATCCCAGGAGAGCTCTCAGCCTGGGATTGTGCCCAGGGTTTGGGATCGAGGACAGAGAGAACAGGGAACACACAGGACACAGCCCAGGCTCTGGTGGCACTGGGGCTGGCCGGTCCCCACTCACCACCCGCCAGGGGCCGCACACAGGTCCAGCAACGCCCGGGCCTTCTGCAGGAACTGGAATTTCCGATTGAGCTGGAGCAGCTTGAAGGAGGAGCGGGAGCGGAAGCCTGGGGGGAGCACGGGGGTGGTTACTGGGGTGACAGGGACTGCAGCCCCCCTGTCTCCAGTGCCGGGCAGGGCCCTCACCCGTCTCCTTGGCCAGGTGGTAGAACTTGTCCCGCCGGCTCTTGCCCAGTTTGCTTTTCTTGCCCATGGTGGTGGTCGGGCGGCCCCTCGGGGGGGATGGAATGTGCTGTCAACCAAGGGCTCAGGCCTGGGGGGAAAACAGGGGTGAGGGGTGGCCTGGGGACCCTGAGGCTCTGCAGGGGAGCCCCGGCCTTCCTCAGTGTTCCCTGTGTCCTCAGGGTCCCCTCCAGTGCCCCCTGTGTCTCTCTCAGTGCTCCCCTCATTACCCCTCCCTCCCAGTTCCCCTCCAGCTCCTCTCTCGCTGCCCCCCCAGGGTCGCCCAGTGCCCCTGCACCCTGCTTCCCCCGAGGCGCATCCCGGTCCCGCTCTTCTCCCCCGAAGCCTCCGGCCAGCCGGGCTCGACGTTCCCCGGCCCTGGCACTACCGCCCCCGGTACACCGACACAACCCCGATCCCGACCCCGACCCTGCTCCCGATCCCGACCCCGATCCCGACCCCGACCCTGCTCCTAATCCCAACCCCGATCCCGACCCTGCTCCCGATCCCGATCCTGCTCCTGATCCCGTTCCCGGTCTCGCCGCGTGCCCGCACCGCCTTCCCGGCGTGCCCCGCGCGAGCCAGCCAGCTTCCGCTTCCTTTTGCTCTGCCCGCCATTTTAGGAGTGGCGCACCCCCTCCCCTCTGCAGCCTCCGGTACTTTACAGCACAGACAAATCACCTGTGACCATTCCAAGATGGCGGCGCAGGCCAGACACGAGTGAGCCAGTTCTGCGCATGCGCGCTGTGCCCGTTCGCCGGGTTTTTTTTTTTTTAGAGGAAGTGACGCCATCACGCCGGTGCGCAGGGGCTGGGCAGCGGAAGCTGACGGGGGCCATCTTTGTTGGGGCCCGATGCCGGCGGAGAAGATGGCGCTGGACGGGCCCGAGCAGGTGCGGACGGGCCGGGACCCGGGGATGAACGGCGGGACTCGGGGAGGGACTCGCGGCGCTCCGTGCTGCCCCGAGCTCTGCTGCGCCCGGGGCTTCTCGGGGCCTGGCAGCGCCGTGACTCGGCGGGGTCGGGAAGGTGGCGGATCTGAGACGCGGGATGGGATCGGCATCGGGATCGGGACTGGGACCGGGACCGGGATCTCTCAGGGAACGGGAGCTGGGGCTGCCGTGGGCACCGCTGGGAGGACGGGACGCGGGGGACCCGGGACTTGGCTTGGGGGGGTCAGGAAGGAGGTGAGGGGGAGGGAAAGGGACACTCGGGACCCGCACGGGAGGGGGAACTGGGGCCTGGGAACAGGGCATGGGAGGAGGGAAAAGGGGAGCCAGGGCGGTGGTGCTGGGGGAACTGGGGCTCTGCGGGGCAGCCCCGAGGTCGGGGGTGTCGGAGGCCGCTGAGCTCTGTTGTCCCAGATGGAGATGGACGACGGGAAGGGCGGCTCGGGGCTGCGGCAGTATTACCTGTCCAAGATCGAGGAGCTGCAGGTGAGCGCAGCGGCAGGGGCCACCAGGACAGTGTCACTGTGCTTCCAGCCAGCATGGTGCGACCGTGTCTCTGTCCCAGGGGCTGGGGGCAGGCAGGACCCTCCCTGTGGGCTCTGGGGAGTCGGGGTGGGGCAGTGCTCCGAGCCAGGGGTGCTGCTGCCCCCGGCTGAGGGGCTGTCACCGCCCAGGTCCCTGTCCCAGCTGCCGGAGGGCAGGGATAGACGGGATATTGGGAAGGAATTGTTCCCTGTGATGGTGGAGAGGCCCTGGCACTGGGTGCCCAGAGCAGCTGGGGCTGCCCCTGGATCCCTGGCAGTGCCCCAGGCCAGGCTGGACAGGGCTGGGAGCAGCCTGGGCCAGTGGGAGGGGTCCCTGCCAGGGCAGGGGGTGGAATGAGATGAGCTTTAAAGTCTTTTCCAATACAAAGCATTCCCTGATTCCCTGATAAGAGCCGTGGTGTTGGCTGTGGGTGAGTCCAAGGCGCTCAGCAAAGCCTTTCCCCTTCAGCTCATCGTGAACGAGAAGAGCCAGAACCTGCGGCGGCTGCAGGCGCAGAGGAACGAGCTCAACGCCAAGGGTAGGGCCTGGGGCCTCCTCCAGCTCACCAGGGGCTTAGCCTGGGGGCTCTGGGCTGGGCTTGGGGGGCTCCAGCCCCGGGCTGGTGCTGAGCTGTCGCTGTCCCTGTCCCAGTGCGGCTGCTGCGGGAGGAGCTGCAGCTGCTGCAGGAGCAGGGCTCCTACGTGGGAGAGGTGGTGAGAGCCATGGACAAGAAGAAGGTGCTGGTCAAGGTATGAGGCTGAGCAGCTCCAAGGGGACAGGTCTGGGACTGCCCCATGTCCCAAGGGGGGTGGGACAGCTCAGGGATGTGGGGTGGGAGCTCCTTGCCCAGAGGAGCTCGTTGGGGTGGCTCTGCTGGGCCTGGGGCTGCCCCGGGGTGTGGGTGGGGTTGGAGCTCCTGGCTCCTGCTTCTCCTAGGCCTTGTGGATGTCCCTCAGCATGGAGTTCCCAGGGCAACAACTTCTGGGGGTATTTGTTCCTTTCCAGGTGCACCCAGAGGGGAAGTTTGTGGTGGATGTGGACAAGAACATCGACATCAATGATGTGAGTGCCCCGGGGCTGTGGGGGGTCCCCAGGACTGGCAGGGACACCCAGCCCCCCGTGCTGTCCCCTCAGGTGACCCCCAACTGCCGCGTGGCCCTGCGCAACGACAGCTACACCCTGCACAAGATCCTGCCCAACAAGGTGGACCCGCTGGTGTCCCTTATGATGGTGGAGAAGGTCCCAGACTCCACCTATGAGATGATTGGGGGCCTGGACAAGCAGATCAAGGAGATCAAGGAGGTCATCGAGCTGCCCGTGAAGCACCCAGAGCTCTTCGAGGCGCTGGGCATCGCCCAGCCCAAGGCAAGTGCTGCTCGGGGTGTCCCTGGGCTGGGCCCGTGTCCCCAGCCAGGCTCTGAGGTGCTGTGTGGCTGTTCCAGGGGGTGCTGCTCTATGGCCCCCCCGGCACAGGGAAGACCCTGCTGGCCAGGGCCGTGGCCCACCACACCGACTGCACCTTCATCCGTGTGTCCGGCTCCGAGCTGGTGCAGAAATTCATCGGGGAAGGTAACGGGGCAGGGGTGGCTCTGGGGGCCCTCGGGGCTGGGTGGGCTCGGGGCCATGCTGAGCCCCGTGCCCCCAGGGGCCCGCATGGTGCGGGAGCTGTTCGTGATGGCCCGGGAACACGCGCCCTCCATCATCTTCATGGATGAGATCGACTCCATCGGCTCGTCCCGCCTGGAGGGCGGCTCGGGCGGCGACAGCGAGGTGCAGCGCACGATGCTCGAGCTCCTCAACCAGCTCGACGGCTTTGAGGCCACCAAGAACATCAAGGTAGAGGGGCTAGCCCTGCCCGGGGTCCTGCCAGCCCCACAGTGCCCAGGGTGGTGACATTTGTCCCCCTGTGCAGGTGATCATGGCCACCAACAGGATCGACATCCTGGATTCAGCCCTGCTGCGCCCCGGCCGCATTGACAGGAAGATCGAGTTCCCCCCTCCCAACGAGGAGGTACCAGAGCCAACCCCAGCTGGCCCTGTCCTTGCTGTCCCCACCCTCTCCCTGGGAGCCATTCCTGAGCTCCAACCCTCCCTGTGCCCCTGCTCCAGGCCCGCCTGGACATCCTCAAGATCCACTCCCGGAAGATGAATCTGACCCGGGGCATCAACCTGCGGAAAATCGCGGAGCTGATGCCGGGGGCCTCGGGGGCTGAGGTGAAGGTGAGCTGGGGCCATGGGGGACACGGGGCTGGCACGGGGGGCACTGGCTGATGTTCCTCTCCTGTCCCCTCAGGGTGTGTGCACAGAGGCAGGGATGTATGCACTGAGGGAGAGGAGGGTGCACGTCACACAGGAGGACTTTGAGATGGCTGTGGCCAAGGTGGGTGCCAGGGGAGAGGTGACAGTGGGGGGTGATGGGGACACAAAGTGCCCTGGGTGCCGTTTGCCAGGAGCACAGACAAGGGGGCTGTCACCATGTGAGTGACAGGGGAGAGGCTGCTGGGCACAGCCTGGTTGGACAGGGAGGCTGCTGAGCCCTCCCTGAGCAGGGCTGGAACTTGGTCTTGGGACATTTTTGGGGTAATTAACAGCCGGTTTGGGTGCTGAATGTTGGACCCACCCCTGTCCCCTCCCCCCCAGGTGATGCAGAAGGACAGTGAGAAGAATATGTCGATCAAGAAGCTGTGGAAGTAATGGTGAAGCCAGAGGTGCTCCCTCTGTGCTGTCAATAAAGAGCTGCTGTGGCCAAGCCTGGGCAATGAGTTGGGGACAGGGTGGGGGCTGCAGGACACTGCACACCCCCTGAGCTGCAGGACACAGCACACACCCCACAGAGCTGCTGCTAACTGCTTTTATTAGAAAAGATCCAAAATAGACAAAAACTGGTTACACAAGAGGCAGAGCAGGCACCCCTGAGCCCAACCCTGGGAATCTGTAAACGCCCCCCCACCTCAGAGCCTGCAGGGGGGCAAAGGCACTTCAGTGGGGTGGCAGTGGTGGCACTGTCCCCGTGGTCCCCTCCCTCCTCACCAGTATCTCCAGTTCTTTGTGCCCCTGTGCCCCCACTGGCTGCAGGCTCCTGGGGCAGAGCCACCCCTCTGTCCCCAGACCTCATCAGGATAAGTGGTTAATTATGGAATTATGTAAAAGAGCGGGAGGGGGCGAAGGAATAAACTGATTGTCACGAAGACCCCCACCCCTCGGTTCCGTATCCCCAGAGCAGCCCAGGGAGCCTCCCCGAGCCCAGTGCAGGAAGAGGAACTCAATCAATATATTAATTAATTAATCAAATACAAACCCACTGTACAAAACGCTGCCTTTTTTTTTTTTTTCGTGTTTTTTTTTATATAAAACCTGTTCACAAAAATAGTGCAAAACGTCGGGGGCCGGGGAAGCTGGCGTTTGGAATGACGAACTTTGGTTGAAGAGGGGCAGGGCGGGGCCTGCTGGGCTCGGGGTGGGGCTGGCAGCTCCTCCCCCTGGGCACGGGCAGTGCTTCCCGGCTCCCGGAGGAATTTTGGAAGCGGGAGGGGAGCGGGAAACCCGCGGGGGCTGCGCGGGGAGGGGCGCGATGCAAAGCGGAGGAGGCGCTGCGGGGGCTTGGGGGGAGCGGGGACCCCGCTGTGCTCGGCCCGGGGAGCCCGGGGGAGCCCCGGGGGCCTCCCATCCCTCCAGGCACGTCGGGTTTGTGCAAGTGCTGTGGCTTCCAGTCGGTACCGTGCGGCTCGGGCAGCGGGACGGGAGCGGCCCCGCCCGCCCTAAGTGAGGCGGATCCCGAGCACTTGTTCCAGTTCCTGCCGGCGCTGCTGGACCTGGCGACACCGCGGCGGTCAGCGAGGGACAGGGGACACTGCCCGGGGTCCCAGGGCTCTGTCACCGCCAGCCCGAGCCCGTCCCCACCCCCGAGCTCACCTTGGCAAAGATGTGTCTGCCCACGGCCTCCTGCGCCCAGGGCTGTTGGTAAAACTCGGCTCGCCGCTCCTCCTCGGGG
This sequence comes from Sitta europaea, assembly GCA_013400255.1. NCBI lineage: Eukaryota > Metazoa > Chordata > Aves > Passeriformes > Sittidae > Sitta > Sitta europaea. The sequence goes on from VXBS01002643.1 coordinate 124,955, forward strand.
TTCCCGATCACGTCCGTGATGATCTGACCCGAACGGGAGGGGCACCGGCACTGAGCTCCACCAGGGACCCAGACCCCCCCTGAGCTCCACCAGGGACCCAGACCCCCCCTGAGCTCCACCAGGGACCCAGACCCCCCCTGAGCTCCACCAGGGACCCAGACCCTTCCCAGGCCCTCACTGCCCAGCCCCATGGCTTCAGAATCATGGAATTGTTAAGGCTGGAAAAGACCTTGAACCCCAACACCACCACTACTGACCCACGGCCCCAATGGCCACATGCATGGTTTTGAACCTCTCCAAGGATGGGGATGTGCCAGCACTGGACAACCCCTTTCATGAAGAAATTTTCCCCAATATCCAACCTAAACATCCCTAACAATTGTTTCCCCTTACCTTGAGGTCCCTCCTCTGGGATTTGATCCATTCCTGGATGAAATCCTGGGGATTGTTGCTGAAGCTCAGCATGAAATCCCTCTGTGTCTTCAGCTGGTTGATGGACTCGATGGTCTCGTGGATCTGGGGAGGTGACAGGGGTCAGAGGAGCTGTGTGCCCCCACAGGACACAGCTGCTCCCACCTGCAGGGCTGTCCCCTGGCAGTGTCCCCTCCCACCTTGGCATCCAGGGAGGCAATTTCCTGCTGGTTGGTGGTGGAGGCCAGGAAATTGCTCATCTGGGCTTTGAGAGGGTCGTCCACCTCCACGTCGATGTCATAGCAGGCTGTCTTCTTCTGGTCATTGGGGTCCACACTGGGGGAATGGGGTTGGGGGACCTGCTGAGTCCCCACATGGCTGGGGGGTGGGTGGACCCCCAGCAGCAACACCAGTGCCCCAAGAAGCCTCACATTTGGTGGCTCTTCCCCTCCCACGTGACTTTTGCTGGTCCTTCAGGCCAGAGACCTGAAAGCCTCCTGTGACCCCAGCCCATGGAGCCCCCCAGCCCCATCCCAGCCCCGGGGACACTGCCTGGCTCATCCTGGCCTGGGGACACTGCCTGCTCACTCCCCACCCATGGAGCATCCCTGCCCTTGGGGACAGTGCCTGACACAATACCCACCCCACAGAGCCCCCCAGTCCTGGGGACACTGGCCAGCCCCTGCCCACCCCACAGAGCCTCCCAGTCCTGGGACACCGCCTGCTCTCACCCTGTGGGGACCCCCAGCCCTGGGGACAGGGCCCATGCAGTGCCCAGCCCACAGAGCCCCCCAGGGCCCGTGCCCCACCTGATGGTGTGGTTGATGATGATGGGGTCCGGGTGCTGCAGGAGCCCCGCCAGCTTCATGGGGATCTCGGAGAAGCGCATGCGGACACAGTTGAAGATCTGGGGGGCAGAGCAGAGCCTTTGGCACCCATGGCAGGGGCTCCCCTCACCTGTGCAGCCAGGTAGGGCATCCCCACGTGGTGGTGCAAGCCAGAGCCCAGGGAAGGGGCCCAACCAGAGCCTGGAGGGGCTGTGGGAGCCAGGGAGAGGCTCTGCCCAGCTGGGTGAGGTGGGAATGTGCAGGTACCTGGCGGAAGTAGCGGTTGCAGTTGATGAACTCCTTCTCGTGGCTGTCCTGCAGTTTGTTGTGTTTGATGTAGAGCCACAGGGCCTGCATGATGCTGGCCCTGGTCTGGGTGTGCACTCCCAGCAGCCGGGCCAGCCGTGGGTCCAGCTTGTACTGGGGGGGCTGTGGGGACAGCTGGGGTCAGCCGGGATGGAAAAGGCCCCTGGAGCAAAGCCCAACCTCTGATCCATCCTCAGCCTGTGGCCCAGCCCCGAGCACTGAGTGCCCAGCTGTGCTGGGACAGCTGGAGGGACGGGGACTCCACCACTCTCTGGGCAACCTGTCCCAGTTTTTAACTACCTTTCAACATAGAAATTGCTCCTGCTGCCCAAAGCAGGGCGGGGTCTGTCTGGCCCTCGGGACTGTCCCCCACAGCCCCTGCCTCACTGTGGGTCCATGCCTGGAGCTCCCCATGCTCCTTTCAATCCCTGCATCCCCAAACCCTCATCCAAAGCCCTGCCCCACCCCTGGCTGCCCCCCAGGTGGCCCCAGGCCGTACCTGGTGGTCCAGCATGAGCAGCAGGGTGCACTTCACATTGACATCCCCGGGACGCTTCACCTGGAAGCCGTCGGTCTCCTGGGTCGTGGGCATCCGGTGCCACTGCGAGGGACAGCGGGGACACGGCTCAGGCTGAGGCCATGGCAGCCTCCTGTGTCCTCTGTCTGCAGAGCTGGGCTGGGGCTCTGGGCAGGGTCTGGCACAGACACAGCCCGGGGCACCACTGGCAGCCCCTGATCCCAGCGCTGGCAGCTCAGAGCTGCCCCAGTCCTTCCCATCCCAGGGTGTGCTCCAGCACTGGGAAGGAATGGGGCAGTTCCTGCAGGGAATGGTCATCAGAGCTGCTCCCAACCCTCCTGGAAGGGGACTCAGCCTCTCCACAGAATCTCCCAGGGCAAAAGCATGAGCTGGATGCAGGGAGAGCACCAGGCAGGAGCTCCCAAAAAAGGTCTGATCCTTCTCCCGGGCACAGCTTAACTCCCCCAAGGACTCTCCAGCTCAGGGACAGGCAGGAGGGCACATCCTTCCCACATGGCACTGGGATGAGCCTCCTGTGGGATCAGCAGCCACGTGGGGACCCATCTGTGCCAGGCTGGGGGGAAGCTGCCGCTGGGGCAGCCCTGCCCCCACACACCACAGCTCCAGCTCTGGCCGAGCACCTGGGCTAAGCTGAGCTCTGCCAGGGAGGAAAATGCATCCCTGAACCTGAGCTGGGAAAGCAGGAGAGCATGGTCCCCATGGAGGCCTGGCACTGTCCCCAGCCCCAGGAACCTGCTCAGGCCCCCCTCTCAGCAAGACAGGCCCTGGGCTGGGAGCTGAACATCCAGAGGGGGAGCAGCAGGGCCGTGTTCCAATTCCCACTGGGACCCCTTCCCACCTCACCTCCACCAGGTGATTGTCTGGCCCATAGAGCTCCTTGTCCAGCTCGATCACGAGGCTCTTGAAGAAGGAGGAGAACTTCCTCTTCTGCTTGCTGGGCTGCAGACAGGGCAGCAGAGATTCCTGATCCCAAATCCAGCCCCAGACCCCAGAGTGGGGAGGGGGCTGCCCCAGCTGAGCTCTCAGCACTGCATCAGTGCTCCCAGCACCTCCTCATCCATCCTGCATTGTTATGGACCAGTGCTCCTCCTCCCATCATTTATCTCTCCTGAGTCCTGGTGGACCAGAGCTCCTCCCACCAGCATCTCATCCCTCCTGGATGATCCCTGTGGACCAGCTCCTCCCTCCACCACTCCATCCCTGCTGGATCCTCACAGACCAGCTCCTCCCTCCCTCCCTCCTGGATGCTCCTGATGGACCAGAGCTCCTGCTGCTGTCCCTCCATCCCTGCTGGATGCTCACATCCTCCAGCAGCTTCCCCTCCACACGGAGCTCCCAGGAGGCCACACGCTCCCCGCCCTCTCCTTCCTCCTTGGCTGGGGTGAAGGTGTTGGAGATGTAAATCCTGAGCTTCCGCTTTTGCTGTGGAATGGGAGCAGAGAGAGGGATGGACAGAGTGAGAGGGGACTGCAGCACCATCTCCATGTCAGGATGAGAGGAAATGGCCTCAGAGGAAGTTTAGATTGGATATTAGGGAAAATTTCTCCATGGAAAGGGTTGTAGAACATTGGAATGGGCTGCCCTGGGCAGAGGTGGAATCCCCCATCCCTGGAAGTGTCCCAGAAACATGTGGATATTCCACCTGGGGACATGGCTTAGGGTGATGGTTGACTTGATGACCTTAGAGGATTTTTCCAACCCTAAGGATCCTGTGATTCCATGAATCTGTGAGTTCCAGCCCCCCACTCACTGTCAGGGGTTTCTTGATGGCCTCCTGGATCTCCATCCTCTTCCGAGCAATGGTTTGGTCCAGCTTGCGCTCGAAGGCCAGGAGGTCCATGTAGGCCTGGGACTCTGGGACCAGCTCCCGGATCTGCACACAGGAATGGTCAGAACCAGTGTGCTGGGATGGGCTGCCTTCCCCCACAAACCAGGAGACACCAGTGACGAGTCCAGCACCCAGTTCTTATTTTAAACCCAGTCTGGAGCCCTGCAAAGCTCTGCCCAAACCGGTCTGGAGGCTGTCACTGTTCCCAGCAGCATTCCCAGTGTCCCAGCATGGAATGTAACCCTGGAATCTCAAGAGGGACTCTTAGGGACCTCCTGAGATTTCTATCCCACCCCATTCCTGCTCCTCGCTTGCTCAGAGTCCAACCCCACCCCAACCCTCTCCTGCCATGCCAGAGGGAGACAGAAACATTCCAGTGTGGTTTGGGATTGAACAGAAATTCTCACTGGGCAGGAGGGAACTCAGGGAGATCCTCCCTTCGTGGGGACCCCCCATCCCCTGCAGCAGCTCAGCTCTGTCCCCCAGGCTGAGGTGACACTCACCCTCTGTGGCAGCACCTTGTCAGCCATCTTCCTCCTCTTCACCCTGGGGAACAGAGAAATTCCAGCTCCCACAGCACATCCCAGTGCAGGGATGGGTGTGGGGAAAGGCTCTGCCCCCAGAGGTGCTGGCACTGCCCAGGCTCCCAGGGAATGGTCCCTGCCCCAAGGCTGCCAGAGCTCCAGGAGCATTTGGAACTGCTCCAGGGATGGACAGGGTGGGATGCTGGGGGGTCTGGGCAGGGCCAGGGGAGGCACTGGGGGTCCATTCCCACTCAGGATATTCCTGGGGGGAAGGTGTTGGACGTTGGAGCCTGACACCAGGGAAGGAAATCCAGGAAATCCTGAAGCAAGTGGAGGTGATAACAAGGCAATGTCAGGGCTGCAGGGCTGAATTCCCAAATTTCCCCTCTGAAAGCAGCCATCCCATTCTCCTGGTGCTCCAAACCAAAGCCAGGAACTCCCTTAAACCCAGCTCAAACCAAACCCTGCTGCAGTGGGGCTGAAATTCTGGGAAAATCCAGCTGGGCTGGATTCAGTCCTGCCCACTGCAGTTTCCCACCATCCCGAGCCCAGCCCAGTGCCCAGTGAGCTCCTGCTGGGAGCAGAGCAGGGAATGCGCTCCTCCTGATTTCCTGCACAGACAGGGCTGAGTCCAGCAGCACAGGGAATTCCCATTTCTCCAGCTGCATGTGGAGCAGCAGGATCACAGAGGATGGGTCTGGGGTGACTGGGTGGTCCAGGAGAACACTAAAGGAGAGGTCAGAGTCCTGCTTTGGAGCAATTCCTGCCCCATCCAGCCCCTCCTGCCTGCAGGATCTGGACACCCCAGAGCAGCTGGCAGCTCCTCACACCTTGATCCACTGCTGGGAGCAGGGAATGCCCAGCCTGGCTGACCCCCCATCCCAGTGCCCAGCCTGGGGTGGCTCTGGTGTCCCTCTGGGTGCACCCTGCCCCAAATCCCCAGCCTGCTCTGGCTGTGCAGTGCTGGGATGCCCCAGGAGGGATCAGGGCAATCAAGAGCAGCCAGGGAAGGGAACGGGACCTGACATCCATGAGCACCAAGGGATCCTGCCTGGAGATTCTGGGAAGCCAAAAGCCCCCCCAGAGAGGGATCAGCAGGGCTGTGAACCAGTGGGGAGCTGCTGGCAGAGCCCAAAGAAAGAGTCCTGTCCTGACTGCAGCTCCAGGAAGCATCCCTAAAATCAGCCAGCCCCATCCCACATTTCCCTAAAATCTGCCAGCCCCATCCCCATCCCACTCTTCCAGCCACATCTCTGCCTGCCAGAGCCACCAGGGACCCCTGGAAGGATGAGGAAGTTCCCCCAGGAGTTGCTGCTGGGGACCCTACAAGGCTCTTTGGCTTCTGGTGTGGAGATCAGAGGGGAAGCTGCAAACTGAGGTATCTCTGCCCCCATCCCAGAACATCCCTATCCCAAGTTCTGGAAGGGGCCAGGCTGAAGGGAGACCCTGCTGGTTTCCCCCTCTGCAGCAGGACAGGAGCTGTGGCACTCTGCATGATGTGTCACTTGTGACACACTTGAGTGGGGACCTGGAGAGGTTTTGGGGTCTAAAAGAGAGTCAAACACTGACTGGAGACAGTCCTGGGATCCCTGTCCTGAATGGAATCACATCCATCTTTTTACAGCTCTGTATCTGCAGTGACATCTCATTGATATCTACATTTATATCACACATTATTTATATTTATATAGGTATTTTCAAAGCAGGGCTCTCCTGTGCTCTGGAGAAGTCTCCCAGCAGAAGGTGCTGTTGGGACTGAATTGCTGTGCCTGGTTTGAACAAAGCAGTTCTGGCTCAGCTCAGATGGAAAACATGAGGTGAAACACAACCTGGATGCATTGGGAAGCAGGGCTGCAGCCTCCTGGCAGCGTGGATTAGAGTGGTAGTGCTGGGAATATTCAAGGAGCTTGGAGCACCCTGGCACAGGGGAAGGTACCCTGGGGTGGGACTGGAAGGGCTTTAAGGTCCTTGCACCCCACCCATTCCGGGGTTTTATGAAGTGCAGCCGGGCCCCAGCAGGACCCCCCCATCCCAGGGGAACCCCTCCTGGCTGGCACATCCCAGCCCTTACCCTCTCCTCGGGGTGGCCATGGGTGGCTGAGCCTGGGGGGTCAGCAGGCGCTTCCTGAAGGGATCCATCATGGCCTGGGGCAGGCCGGGCCTCAGCGGGGTCGCTGCTCCGTAGGGGGGCGCTCCCGGGGGTCCCACCTGAAGCCCTGCCATGGGCATCCTGCCCCCGGGGGGCATCCCGGGGCGCTGCTGGAAAACAGGGACACGGGGGTTAACCAGGACCCTGACCAGGCTGCCACCCACCAGAGGAGAGACCTCTTCCCGAGGGTGCACCCTGGGGCGGGGCAGGGAGCAGGGCAGGGCAGCAGGAGCTGCAGCTGCAGGAAGTGATGGGAAAGCAGGAACAGGAGCAGCAGCCACGGAGTGCAGGGAAGCCTGGCCTGGCAGCTGTGGAGCCAAAGTCAGGCCACCACCCCACAGCTGCAGCAGCAAAGGGTACAGCCAGCAACGCCCCCACCTCTGGGACTTCCTGGATCCTCTCTGGGAAGCAGCACAGGAGGGGGGAGCAGGGCAATCCCACTTCCTCCCGCAGGCAGGCAGGGAGGGATGGAGGAGGAAGGAGCTCCCCCCTGTCAGCAGCCAGATCCTGTCCTCCCCCTGCTAGGGACACACACAGGGAATGTGGGAGCCACGACACAGCCCCGAGGGCTCCCAGCCCTGGCAGCCCCTCTGCACCCTCAGAGCACTGACGTGGCAGCACCACTGGTGCCTCAGGTTGTCCCCCTGGGGACAATTGGTCCCAGCCCCCCAGCACCCACCAGCCACCCCTCCCGCTCCTCCCTGCTGCACCTTGGGGCTGTTCCAGCAGCTTCCCGGGATCCTCTGAGCCTCAGCTCCCTCTGCCAAGGTGGGAGGCTGGAAGAGCCACCGATCCAGCAGAGCAACATTTCTGCCCTGCCCCGGGCTCCTGACGTGCCAGGACACCCCCACAGCCCTGCAGGAGGGAGCCAAGGCAACACCTCGTTCCCTGCACACAGGGACACAGCTGGGAGCAAACCGTGGGTGCAAGAGGGCTGGGAATATGGGATGCAGCTGGCCTGCCCTCCACAGCTCAGAACTGTAGCAGGGGTTGATTTGATGGAGCTGAAGACTAAAAAACCCTAAAAAACGCTCCTACCTCCATGAAAAGCTGATAAAACACAAACCCAAGAGTTTGAGCTGCCGCTGGTGCCTCTGCCAGTGGCAGATCCCGAGAGGAGCAGTGTGTTCCAGGCAGGATCAGGGCAGCAGCAGAGGATTAGAGCACACGTGGAAGCTCAAACCCCCCCAGGCCCAGGCTGAGCCCATTACACAACAAACACAACCACGAACGGCTCCGGAGCCTTTGAAGCAGCAGCCGGAGCCCGGCTCTGACCCGCCCTTCCCCAGGGCAGGAGGCTCCTTTTCCCCCTCCCAGCTCCCAGATGTTCCCCTCCTCCTGCCCAGCCCCATTCGAACGACTCCTGTGATCCAGCGAGCAGGGCCAGCAGCACCTTTCTGTGCCAAAACCACAAGGCCAGGACCCGGTTTCTTTGGGTTTATCAAGAAATCCCTTGTGGGAGGGCCGGGCAGACCCACACCCTGTGTAACGACAAGCCACAGTAAATGTTCTGCAGTTCAGCTCCAGCAGGGCTGTGGAACCCAAACCTGTGCTGGCACTTGCCAGGGCTTCTGGAGAGCAGAGAAACCCCCAGAAGGAGCTGGGAAACTTTTAATTTGAAATTCCTGGGTCCCCGGAGCAGCTCGGTGCAGAAGCCAGGCTGGAAGCAGAGCCTGCATTCCCTGGAGCCACCTGGAGCAGGAAATGGCTCCCAGGGAAACCCTGCCCCAGGTGTTTTGCAGTGCCTGGAAGGCCAGGGAGGTTCCACAGCTACAGAGACATTCCCTGCCCTGGGAATGCTGTCAGGAGCTTGCTTGGAGCTGGCCCAGACATGCCCAGCTCCTGCCCTTTGGCCAGGGCAGCCCTGAGGTCTCTCCTCCCTCCCTCTGCCACTTCATGGAGCACATTTCGGATCTATCCCTGAAGGGAGAGATTTGGAGGTTTCAGAGAATCTTTGACAGCTCCACGTCCTTGGGGAAGGTCTGTTGTGTGCCCAGCTGCTCTTTCCAGGGCTCCATTGAGGCCATTCCATCAGCAGGGAGCGGTTCAGCACAAGGATAGGCAGATTTGTTACACTTTAACTGCACCATCACCTCTCAAACCATCTGAGAACATCAGCCACTGCTCAGCTACCCAGGGAGCAGCTTCCAGCCGGCCAAGGACCCACACTGGATCCCCTGGATGAGCAATAAGGGGAGGGCAGAACCCTCCACGTGCATTTTTCCTCTCAGTTTACTCTCAGGATTTTCAAATTTGCAACAGAGAAGCCTCTTGGCTCAACCAGTCACCAGTGCCTGGGGCGGACTTGTCCCCTAAGGCTCCCAAACCCTTCTCACACGAGCCCAGCCTAAACCCTCCAGCCAAGCCAGGAAGCAGCACCACAGCCCCGGGGTGAAGCCTGTCTCCAGCCCCTTTTGGAAAGCCTGGAAATTCCCAGGATGCAGAGGGCTTAAACTCAGGAAATTTGATTAAAGCAGCTCCAAGCAAAAGCTCATTCCTGCCCAGCACCCCCTGTTCCCTCCCCTCAGAGGGGCAGACAAAGGGCAAAGCCTGCAAGCTCAGCGCGAGGAAGAGCCTGGATCCCATCCAGCCCTCCCTGTGGAGCCTCTGGAAGCAGGACAGCAAACAGCTCGTGTCTGCTCCCTGCCAGGGACAGGGGGTTCAGCCCAGGCCACTGCACAGCCCGTGGGCCTTGGGGCAGCTCTGCTCGGAATCAGCCCGGCTGAATCCAACGGGAGGTTGGAAGGATTCCTGAGGGATGTTTGCTGGCATGGCAGGGGCCTCTGAGCCTGCCAAAGGCCCCTTCTTGAGGAAGAGCAGCTGAAAAATCAGGGGCTGGTAGCAGAAAGGAAAAGCAATAAATCCCAGGAAGGATCTGTGGGAAAAAGCTGGGCTTGAGAGAGAACTTGAGGCAAAGCAGGAATTCTGCAAACAATTCCAGAGCCTCTTCATGTCCCTTCCAGGATCCTGGCTCTTCCCTGCACCTCCCCAGCCAGGGCGGAAGGCTCCTCCCCACACCCTCCTGTCCTGCTCCAGGATCCAGCTCTGCACACTGACAGGGAGTCAGGGAGCCAGAGCCCACATCCATCCTCTCCCGGGGCTCTGGAGCACAGCCTGGCCCAGCACCAAGAGCTCTTCCTGCAAGTTCCCCCCCTCGAGCCCAGGCAGCAGCACTTCCCATCGGGATACAGACACAGTCCCTGCTCAAATAAGATTCCAGCTCCACACTGGGATGGGCTCCATGATGAGCTCTGCTGCCCAGGGCGTTGCGTGGATTGGGATCAGATGAGCAACCCCCCCAAAAAAAGAGTGAATTTCCCCTTTGTTCCTCCTTATCTGTGAGCAAATCCCTCTTGGGAGCGTGCCAGGGAGAGCCTGGGTTGGTGCTGGCACAGACCTTGAGCTGGGATGGAGATGCTGCTGCAAACTCTGCTGAAGCTCCCTGCAAGCCCCTGAATTCCCCCACACTTGGAAAACCTCAGTGTTTGACACAGGAGGAGCTCCAGGAGCCAGATCTCAGCTGTAAAGCTGACATGAGGAAGTGGTAAATCAAAGGGAGAAGGGCACAGCACAGGCACAGCCCCCAGCACATCCAGGACACATCCTGGAATGTCTCCAGCAGCTGCAGAGCTGTCTGGGCTGGACAAACCTGCCTGTCCACAGCCCCACAGCTGGAGCCCTGGGTGTTCCAGGGCAGGGACAGGAGAGGTCACAGGGATTCAGACCCCACAAGGGCAGCAACAGCAGCATGGACAAGGAACAAAGGTGTTGGCTCCTGCTGGGCACTGCAGGAGGCTCTGGGGAGGAGCAGAGATGGGGCTGGCACAAACCCTGCCCGTGCTGATCCTGCAGGGCCAAACTTTCCAGGCAGGGCCTCCAGGACTCCTGGGAAGGCCCTGTGGAAGCACAGGGAGCAGCAGTCCTGGAGGTGTTGTTGCTCCCCTTTCCCTGTCACGTTTCCCAGGAGCAGCAGAGCGTGCTTGGGCTCTGCCCTGCCCTCCTCCCCCTGCTGCAGAGGACAGTGTCCATCTGCTTTGGATCAGGGCTGGAGGCAGCTCCAGGCTCCGGCTCTGATGAAACCTGCCTTGGAAAGCCTCTCCCTTGGGAAGGGTGGGGTTATCCAGCAGAAGCAGCTTTCTGGAACAGCTCCAGCCCTGGCTGTTGTCCCCTGGCCCCCTCCAAGCCAGTCCTCGAGCAGGAACCACTCCATGAGCAGGAAAACTGCTCTCCCTGCTCCCAGAAGGGCGGATTTCTCCTGCACTACACCCTCTTCAGCATGTCCAGGCCTCCTCAGTTTCACCTGGCACAACATTCCACACTTCCTCAGCTCTTCTGTCCTGCTGCCTCTGTGGATTTCTTCCCACTGCCACCTGCCCAGGGACAGGACCACAGAGCTGCTTCCAGGCTTGGGAGCTCTCGGGCTGCAGCAGCCTCCTTGCCCAGGGAATCCAGGCTCTGTCTTCCCAACACATGCCAATAAAACCCATTTAACAGGGATCTAATTCTGCACCAGGGAAGCAGCAGCTGGGGGTAACTGCAAGGCCAGAGTGCTGAATTCCAAGGTCTCATCCCACATGGATCCACACTGCTCATGGTGTTAACCCCAAAACTTGAGAAAGTCTCCTAGACCTGAAACCAGCACCTGAAAAAGCAATGCTCCCTTCCACTGAACTTCTGTGGAACCTGGCTGCTGGGGCTCAGCCTGGGCATCCTACTGTGCCAGGGAGAGGGATCGGGGTGGGGGCTCTGCCCACACCCCCCACCAGGCCTGATCCTCCTGCTCCTGGTAAAAGGCCTCTCCTTCCTGCTCCAGGCATGGAGCCCCTGGCTGCTCTGGAAATATCAGCTCCCACCAAAGGAGTCCCTTGGATTCCCTGCCTGGGCAGCCAGGAAATCCTCAGCAGGCACACAAGGATGTCCAAAGGACGAGCATATGCTTAATAATCCTGAGATTAGAGCCCCTAAGCCCTCGCTGGCCTGGACAGGGCCTCTTCTGTCTCCTGGTGCCCAAACAACGCAGCTCTTCCGAAAACTGGGACAGAACCAAGCCCTGGGGGGATGGCAGGGATGGGAGGAGCTGTTTTCCTCAGCCTGGGAATTGCAAAACAAAGGGCAGACCCTCTGGAACCTCTCCTTTGCCAGGCTCAGGGACAGACCGCCCAACACCAGCCCGGGGGGAGGGAGGGCGTGCTGGGCTGGATGCCGCGGGGCCAGAGGACGCTCCGGGGACATCACCGCGGGGACATCACCCCCTGCTCCCGACACCTGCTGCCCTCCCCGCCGCGGGAAGCAGCATCTGCCAGCCTGTTTACCCGGCTGCTCCCGGCTGGCTCCAGCTTCCCAGCTGGATTTTGCACCCTGCACATGGAAGGTCAGGCAGTGCCCCCGCCTCGAGTTACCGTGGCTCACACTCGACCAGCTCAGCTTCCAACACCATTTTCTGGCGTTTTGAAGGCTGCAGGAGGAAGTTGTTTCCTTCTCCTGTGTTAAGGAGCTGGAATTTCCCTGAGCTTGGTTTATTTCCTGAGTTTTAAATCATGCAAATCAGGCACAGCTCTGGAGGAGGCAGCGGCGGCAGCCCAGGAGAATGTGTTGCACAACTGGGCTCCTCCATTTCCAGCCTGCCTTGAAAATTGAGCTTTACACCTAAAAACTCATCCCAAAAAATTGAGCACGAGCTTGGGAGTGAGCTGAGAAGCCGGGTGTGCAAGGGGGAGCAGGAATGTGTGTCAGGATATGCTTCTTACTGCTGGAACGGCAAAGAATCATGGAATAGTTTGGGTGGGAAGGAACCTTAAATCCCACCCAGAGCCCCCCCTGCCCTGGCAGGGACCCCTCCCACTGTCCCAGGTGCTCCCAGCCCTGTCCAGCCTGGCCTGGGGCACTGCCAGGGATCCAGGGGCAGCCACGGCAGCTCTGGGCACCCTGTGCCAGGGCCTCTCACCCTCCCAGGGAACAATTCCTGCCCAATGTCCCGTCTGTCCCTGCCCTCCGGCAGTGGGAAAGCATTCCCTGTGTCCTGTCCCTCCAGGCCCTTGTAAACACACTTCTTACTTCCTGAATCTACTTGTATAAGATGCCAGGCTGAAAAACGAGTGAGTTCACGTGCTTTTTGAGAGCTGCTCGTTGCTTTCATTTACTTTCCCCAACATCACCGAGTGCCCGCTCTCCTCTTCCACCACTAACCAACCCCTCGTCCTTCCGCAGGACACACGGAAAATACTCCGGGAATACTCCGAGGTTACACCTGCACACCACGCGCTCCCTCCGCCTTCGGCAGAGACACGAGTGCGCTCCCGGCGGGGCCGGGCCGGGCCGGGGGGGCTGCGGAGGCGGATGGGGCTGGAGCCCCACGGGAGCGACCCCGGCC
>VXBS01002643.1:138670-173404 GCA_013400255.1 Sitta europaea
GTGATGTACACGTGTGTGCAAATAAACGTGTGTGTGAACACCTGTGTGTGTGTGTGTGAGAGAACACCTGTGTGTGTGTGTGAACACCTGTGTGTGTGCGTGTGTGTGTGTTTATGTGTGTGACACGTGTGTATGTGTGTGACCCGGCTGTATGCCTGTATGTGACACGTGTGTGTGTATACACTGGTGTGTGTGTATACGCGGGTGTGTGTGTGACACGGGTGTGTGTATACACTGGTGTGTGTGACACGGGTATTTGTGGCACAGGTGTTCGTCACACGGGGGTGTGTGACCCGTGTGAGTGACACAGGTGTGCGGGGGTGTTTGTGCGCCTGACGGGGGTGGCGGCCCCTGTGTTCGCCCTTGAAGAGTTTGCACACGCGTGTGTGCAGGTGCGGGGCACGGGGGCTCACGGGGGGACGGGCACAACTCGGTGTGGCTGTGAGGAGCCGGGGGTCGCACACGCGCGTGGCTGCGGCCGCGGGGGGCGCGGCAGTTGCGGGAGTCCCGGGGTTCTCGGGAGTCAGTAGATCCCGGGGGTCTCGGCTGAACGGGGCATCTCGGGGATCTCGTGTCGCGGTGGTCTCTGGGGTCCCGGGGGCCCCGGGGGTCTCGGTGTTCTCGGGGATCCTCGGGGGTCCCGGCTGTCTCGGTGTTCTCAGGGGCTCGGTGTTCTCATGGGTCCCGAGGGTCTCAGGGGTCCCCGGGTCTCGGTGTTCTTGGGGGTCTCGGTGTTCTCAGGGGTCCCGGGGGTCGCGGCTGTTCCGCAGCGCGGCCGCCAGGGGGCGCTGCAGGGCCGCGCCGCGGTCGGGATGGAGCAAAAATCCCGAAATCCCCAAAATTCCCTTTAAATTCCTCAGTCCTGGCGGGGACCCGGGCCTGCATGAAATGAGGGTTTAGGGCCGTGTTTCCAAACCCTCCTGCTCTGCAGCCGAACCTGGACGCTCCCACAGCGGGCTCATGCCATCACTAAGACTCTTCGGAAGGGCTGACACCTCAATAAATCCAACAAACCCCTGTCCTGGAGAGAATTGAGCCCCTGGTAACCCTCAGTGAAATCCCGGGAAAGGTTGGGATTTCTGGGTGGTCTCACAGGGCTTTCAGAGATGCTCAGGGCCCACTCTGTGTCTGGGAATTCTTCACCTGCTGTGTCCACCTCCAGGCTGGCACCACACCCTCACTGCAGGTGTAGTTGCTGTCTTTCATCCCAGCAAGTTCTCCCATGGTTTTGGGGAGGTTTCCAGGATTTTGAGGCAGTCTGTGTCCTGCCTAGTCCCTGTCTGTCCAGTGAAGGCCTCAGGATAGGCAGGAAAAATGACAGTGACATTACCCTGCGGTGGCTTCACCCCAACATCCCATGCAAGGGCACAGGCAAACCCCAGCTGCAGGTGACAGCTGAGCCTCCTCACATTGTGGCTGTCACTGAAGACCTTCCCCTGAGCAGAACTCCTGCATATTAAAGGAAAAGGCTCCTTTCTGCCTAATGGGGCTCAAGCCCACAGTGGGATTTGTCCATCTCCTTCCTGGTGGCTCCGTGCGACAGCAGTGAGGACAAAGGTTCTTTCCCTGGAGGACACAGGGTTCTGTTCTTCAGACACTGAGATTTTCCTGCTTCCTTCAGAGAGGACACTGCTTCCCTTTCCCATAAGAAAACTGTCGGAAGTCAGGATGTCTGTGACAGTCCTGGAAGATCCCAGTTCCAGCCTGGGGGCTCCAAAGCCCTGGCAGGGGGGTCACAGACCCTGGCAGGGGAGTCACAGACCCTGGCAGGGGGGTCACAGACCCTGGCAGCAGCCAGGGACTCCTGCGGCTTTGAGTTTGATCCATGGAACAAATGACCACCTGTGAATGAAGAGTTAAAGGTCTCAAAAGTTTAGACAGCATGATAGTAGTAGTTGTAGAATGAAAAAGGAAAATTTGGGGATTTCTACCATGGGGTCTTAGCAGGCAAGATAGAGAAACTTAGGCATTGTCCTGTCCTCCTTCCTTCTTCTTCCTCACCCCATCTTGTTGGGGATAGTGGAACATGGGGATGGGATCAGAATAGAATGTAACTGTCTAACACAGGTGAGAGGCATTGGATCATCACTGTAAATAACTAACAGGAAATCTGTAGTATAAAAAACAGTGCCTGCCCCAGGGGAGGGCAGAGTGCCTGGGGCTGCTCTGCTGAACAGACCTGGGCAGCCCAGACAGAGAATATCTTAGATAAGAAACAATAAATCAACCATGAGAACATCAGCCGAAGACTTCTGACTCATTCTTCAACAGCTGGGTTGGGAAACAGAGACTTTTAATACGATTCGGGGTCATCTCAACCAAAGGAGATCCTGAGACAAAACCATTTGCCAGGATCCAGAGCTCCTTTTCCCACTCATAGGTAGGGAAAAAAAAATTAAACTGAAGAAGTCTCTCATGAATTTTTTGCTTTTACTGAAATGGAAGCAAAGCAAAATAAACTGGAAACCAGGTGGGCAAAGACAAGGCTTGAGCCAAGCCTGATTCCCCTCTCTCCTGGCATCCTGAGATGCAGAAGGGATGGGATTCCAGGGAAATCAGGCAGGAATTGTGAGGATTAGGGCTTTATTGCTTTTCCAGCTCTGTTGTCATTCCTGTTGTTTTACCTGAGCCCATGCAAAGTTCCAGGGCTTGGGGACACCCCAGGACATCGGCTCCTCCTCCCTCCCTGCTTGGCTGAATGACCTTCAGGAAGTTGCTTTTTTCCCTCTCTCCTCAGTTTTCCTGCCCCTGCTGGAGTGGGAACTGCTCCATCCCAAAGTGCTGCTGCCAGCAGGAGATTCCCCTGCCCGGAACAAAGGTTCCCAAAGAACCACAGCTCCATTTTCCCAGCAGGAAAACACCTCTGGCAGCATTCCCAGTCCTCACCAGGGGCGTCTTTGCAGTTGCTGTGTTGCCTGCAGCACCTCCCTGCTCCACTCCACTACCAGGGCTCATCAGGCACTTCGGAAAAAGTCTCCTTCCCCTTTCCCCCCACCCCCTGCAGCCTCTGGAGCTCCCAGGAACACCGGGCTCCATCGTCTCCCCTTACTCAGATGCTGGTTTCAGTCTCCTCCTCCTGGGACGTTTTCCAAGACGTGGAGACCCCAGCAATGAACGGCTTTGCTGGAATTCCTCTGGAAATGAGGAACCAGCAGGTGCCAGCTCAGGATAAACCCAGAGGATGCTGATTAAAGGATCATTTCTGTGCTGGTTAAAGGTGATTACTCTGCCTTCTTCTCTATCATTAGGCTGAAACCAAATTAACCAGACCCTGTTAATGAGCGTAGGTGATGCTCAGTGCTTCCCGGGAAAGGTGCTTGCTCCTGACTGTAGGGACCAGGGAATCTTCCCCTCTGCATGGAAAACCAGGAGTATCCTGTGCATATTTTTCATTTAAATCTTCCTTTTTGACATGTTGGGGGTTGGGTTTTCTTATAGAATTTTTTCCCATAAGTTGCTAGGGAACTAATTACTGGGCACTTATGGGTGCTGAATAAAGACAAAAGAAGTGGCTGCAGTCGGGGGAGAGGGAGAGCTCCTGGACTTCACTTCTCTCTGGGGAGTTCGTGGCTCGGGCAGGGAGCAGCCACGCTGTGGGTTTCTGACTTCGGGGAGATTTTTCCTGGCCCCACTGGAGCTCAGCTCGGGGTTTCCTGCCCCCGTCTCTCCGTGTGTGCCCCGGGAATCCTGCCCCTCTCTGCCCCGCCGGGAGCTCCTGCAGTTTCTGCACCCGCTGTCCCTTGGCTCCTGTTCTGGTGTTCTCCAGGCTGTACCCGCACCCCCTGCCTGCCGGGACGTTTTCACAGCTCCAGCCACGGCCACAGAGCTCCTGATCCATCTCCAGCATCCCGGGACTCCTTCTCACTCGGGCAGCTTGTGACGGTAACTGCACCACAGGGGAAAGGTGCCAGCAGCAGAGAAAACTGTGACTGAGTCCCTGGTTCTGTCTGTTGTTAATGCCACAGTTATTGTTGTTCTGTTTGCCTTGCTAAACACGAGTAAAGAACCGTTATCCCTATCCTCATATGTTTCCCTGAGAGCCCCTTAATTCCAAATCTTAACAACTCGGAGAGAGGAGGTTTGCATTCTCCATTCCAGGAGAGGCTCCTGCTTGTCCCCAGCAGACACCTGTCTTCCAAACCAAGACATGAGGTCATTCCAAATCTGTGCCTTGGGGGATGGAAGTGGGATATTCCACATGAACTCTCCTAGGGCTGGAAAACTGTCCCAGAGGGTGGAGGAGGAAAGCAGCAGGATCACAACTGTTTGATGATGCTCTGATCCTGCCAAGGAGCCCTGGGCCAGGGCAGCTGCAGAGATTCCCAAGCTGTGCTCCAGAGGGAGGATCCAGGGACACCACGGAACCACCAACACAGCCTGGGCTCTGCAGGTTCCATGGGAGGCTTTATTTCGTGGAACAGCTGGGTGGGTGCAAGCCTTGGATGTCTCTCCATGAGTTGAACTCCTTCCCAGGATCCAGTGGCTCCCAGGAAAGCATTAGAAGTAGGTTTTAGGGGATGATGGGCTGGAGATGGCTGTGGAGATGGTTCCACACAGGTCTTGGCCATCTGTCACCCTGTTGCTTCCAGGACAGCTCTATGAATCCATGGACAAACCCCTGGTTTTCCCTTCTGGAGGGGTGACATCTCCAGGGACAATGTACCCTCCCAGTGGGACAAGTGACTTTGTGGTGCCCATTGGCATTTCAGGGCTCCACAGCTTGAGCTGGAACCTGGAGAGGGGCTGGGGACAAGGGATGCAGGGACAGCACACAGGGAATGGCTCCCACTGCCAGAGGGCAGGGATGGGTGGGAGATTGGGAGGGAATTGTTCCCTGTGAGGGTGAGAGGCCCTGGCACAGGGTGCCCAGAGCAGCTGTGGCTGCCCCTGGATCCCTGGCAGTGCCCAGGCCAGGCTGGACAGGGCTGGGAGCACCTGGGACAGTGGGAGGGGTCCCTGCCAGGGCAGGGGGGGCTCTGGGTGGGTTTCAGGCCCTCCCAGCCCAAACCATTCCATTCTCCTGGTGGTGTGGGGCAGATTCCATGCTCAGAGCATGTCACTCCCCTCACCTGGGCAGGTGGGCTTCTCATTTGGGATGGACATTCCCTGCTTTCCATTCCTTCCCAGCCTCTCTGCTGTGCAATCTCCATCCAACCATGAGCCCTTGCCTATCCCAGTCTATCCCAGTCTATCCCAGTCTATCCCAGCTACAGCTGGTCTGAGCTGGGATTCAGCTCTCATACAAGGCACATGATAAAACTTTTGAGTTACCACCCTGGTAACTCAGGTTTTAAATTATTCCCCTGGGCATGGAAGGTTTTCCTGTCAGGGAGAGTCAAAGGGATGTTGGGAATTCGTCTCCTGAATCCCTTTGAGTTTGTCTTCTTCCAACAGGGCTGTCCTTAGGCACTGGAAGCCCTCAGGATGGCTCTGGAGCCTCCCAGACTCCATCCCAGTGTGCTGGGCTGGGGTGTGTTGCCTGGAGAGTGGGACAGCCCCTCCCTGTGCCCTCCTTCCCCTGGGTCAGGGGACGAAGGCTCGGTAACATTTGGTTCTGTGGAACAGAACTGGGATGGATTTTCCAGCTGAGCCAAGAGGTTTTGAAGGGAAAAGAAGCAGCAGCAGAGCCTTCAGTCACCTGCTAATGCCCCAGATTCTGGTTACCCCGTGCTGGGAGGCTGCACCCACTCTGCCAGGGGAGCTGAGTCTCCTGGAACATCCCTGGCACCAAGTCCAGCCCCGTTGCTTCCTCCCAGACCCTGATTGTCACTGGGAGTCACCACAAGTCCCTCCTTCCCTCCCAGCCATGGGGGACCCTTCGCAGCCTGGAGCTTCCAGTGTTTAAAGCATTAAAGCAAACTTTTGTGGGGTTTTATATTTTCAGGAGTTTCAGGATCGTGCCATGGGTTGGTCCCAATGGAAAAACTGCTTCCCTTTTCCCAAAACCACCGAGGAGAGGCATTCTGGGCTCAGCCCCTCTGTAAATTTGGGCACAAGAGGGCACTGAAACACCACGAGGATTGGGAGCTACAAAGTCCCTTTTGCCCCTTCCTCGGGGCTTGGAGTGGAGCAGACACATCCCGAGACTGCCCCTGGGAATCTGCGTCCGTTCTGGGCCTTTCCCTGGAATTACATCCCCTTAAATGTGGGGAGCAGGAGCAGAGCTGGGATTTCTGAAGCTGGGACCAAAAAACTCCAATCAAACCCTTCAGGATTTGTGGGGTTTGAGGTCAAACATCTGCAGAGCGAAATCCCCTTCAACTGCCAGGGTTGGAGCCAGTGGGAATCAGGAGCTGGAACCAGTGGGAATCAGGAGCTGGAGCCACTGGGAATCAGGAGCTGGAGCCAGTGGGAATCAGGAGCTGGAGCCAGTGGGAATCAGGAGCTGGAGCCAGTGGGAATCAGGAGCTGGAACCAGTGGGAATCAGGAGCTGGAACCACTGGGAATCAGGCCTCAGCTGCGCTCCACAAACCTGGCAGCTGTTAATTGATATTAATCTCATCAAAGCAAATCATATTAAGCTCCCTGGACCCTTCCCAATGGCAGCACTGATAATGCCCTATAAATCAAATTTAGCAGCCCATAAACGTTGGAACATCCCACGGCCATTTCCACCCTCCTAAAACCCACCAATTGCTGCCTGCCTGCATTAGAGGGAATAAATTCTGGAATTTATCACCCTGCCATGATCATGGACAAAACCACATTAAAGAGACACTTGGAAGCTGCTTTTGTGTTGATTGTTATGGAGCTGCTGCTCCTTGGCTCCTTCAATCCACTCAGAATTGGGGATAATTGAGGGATTTTAAATCCTTCAATGCTTAAATGATAAAGTTGTTGCTTTTCCGAGCCCTCAAACACCTGTGGGAGCAATTTTTGTGCAGGTGAGGAATAAAAAACAAAATTATAAGGATCAGGGTTGGGAAGAAGGAGAATAAATCCCTTTATCTTCTATTTTTAGGGATGGGGGAAAGGAGAAAAAGATCTGATAGGGGGAGAAAAGAGTTTGACCTGTTCAGTTCCTCAAAAAGCAGGCTGGGAGGTGTTCTTATTCCAGTGGGTGCATCCCTGGAAGAGCTGAACATCCAGTGGGACAAGGAGCAAGGGGGGAGGGATGGCTGGGAGGGAATCCAGTGCCACCCACTGGGACCCTCCCACTGTCCCAGGCTGCTCCAAGCCCCATCCAGCCTGGCCTTGGACACTGCCAGGGATGGGACAGGCAAATATTCCTTAGAAAAAGCCAATGAGCCTTTACTTGGACATGTCCACGATTTTTGTGTGTTGGTGGCTGCTTTGGCTCCTCCCCAGGAGCCCACCTGGACCCACTGCTCTTCCCAGGAGGAGGAATGAGGTGATTCCAGCAGGGAGAGGTTCAATACAGCTGAAGGAAGAGATGGGATTTCCTGCAGAGCCTGGAGGGTTTGGGAGCTGCTTCATTCCCACAGGATTTACAGGAGTGGTGCTGGGAAGGTCTTGAGGTCGAACATCCCTGGGACTGGGAGAAAGACAGGAGACTGCAAGTCCCTGGGAAGTGTCTGCCTGGTGTGATTGTCTTCACACCAGGACAGGCCTGATTTTCCTCCAGGATGCCCCTGGATATCAATTCCTCCTTCCCTGGACACGCTGCCAGGCTGGAGGGATTTGCCCTGCAGGAGATGAGCGTGGGGACATCACCTCCTTAAGGGACAGCCACTTCTCTGTGCCTGTCCCAGACATGAAGTCACTCAGGAGCTGCAGGTGGCCCTGTGTCCCTCTGTCCCTCCCAGCAGAGCTCTCCTCCCTTTCCCATCTCCTCTGCTTCCTCTCTTCCCGGTTTTCCTCCCTCCTTCTCCTGCCTGGCCCAGGCTGGAGCATCTCCCCTGTTCTCCTGCCCCTCTCTGCTCCCTCCACCTTCTCCTCCAGGGCTGCTCAGGTCTGGAGCTCCTGTTTCCACGGCAATGTCTCACCAGCTCCAGACTCCAACACTTTTATCCCTGGAATGTCCCTGCACAGGAGCACTGCTGTCCCTTCCTCCTCAGGATGGAAACCCCAGCTGAAGTGGCCAAACCCCCCTGAAAGCCTCAAACCTTGGGGTGGTCACCAGGCTGGGGACAAAGGGCCAGGGCAGGGCTGTCCATGGCTGGTGGCTTTTCCCTTGCTCAGCCCCGATTTGACATCCACAGGGATGTCACCGTGGATGGTGACACCTCCTTCCTCCTCCCTGTGCCTGGGCACAGGGAGGGATTGAGAGGGTTCACAGTTTGGATTTATCCTTTGTTTCTGCTCCAAGGGCACTGAAGTGACTCCAGGGGCATTATGGCTCAGGAGAAATATCCAGGGATGCTTCCCTTGGCACGGCTGTTGGTGAGAAAAATCCAAGGGCAGGACAGGGGACAGCAGGATGGGCTCATCTTGGACATGTGGAAACCCTCCCAGTGGTTTGCAGGGAATGTGGGATTTTCATGGGGTGTCTCAATGCTGTGTCTGGAAATTGCGGCTAGAAAAGGGAGGGATCCTGCACTGGCACAGAGCACGGGGAGGGGCTGGAGGGCAGTGCCTCCAGGGGGGTGAGGAGCTCAGCACCCAGCAGGAATCAGGATCCAGCAGGAATCAGGAACCAGCAGGAATCAGCATCCAGCAGGAATCAGGATCCAGCAGGAATCAGCATCCAGCAGGAATCAGCATCCAGGATTTGTAACCAGGGATTGTGAATGGGAAATGGAAAATGGGACTGGAGCTGCAGGAATCCGGAGCAGGGCTGTGCCACACCCCCAGGAAGGGTCTCCAAAGGATCTGACCGAGCCTGCCGGATCCCTGCAAGCTGGGTGATCTGTAATGTCCTTTCCAGCCAAACCATCCCATGACTCTGCAATTCCATGTGCTGCCAGCCTGGAAAGACTGGCTTTCCCCACAGCTTTTCCCGGGATGCAACAAACCCTCCCGGACAGTGCAATGGAGCTGCTGGATCCTGATCCCTGCGCCAACACTTCCCGGAGCACTCGGGGCTCTGGCACAGACTGATCACAGGCTCCTCAATCCTTGCTTTTAATCCCAATTTTAAATCGTAAAACCCAGGAATGGCCCCGTGGCGGGGTGTCCCGGCTGCCTCCTCCTGCCGCGAGAGGCCTGGCTTTGATGTCCCTCAGCTCTGATTGACTGACTGATTGATTGATTGATTGATTGCTGTTAATGAGCGCTCCAGCCGAGCAGCGCTAATTGCCCTGCTAATGGGGCGGGGAATGCTTGGAGTCCAAAGGTCGGGAATGGGAGCATCACCGTGACAGCATCATCTCCTCGGCTGGATGTTTTCCAGGGGCTATTCCTGCATCCCACCAACTCCTGCTCCATCCTGCAGCACCTCCTGTCTGGATACGGGGTGGGCTCTTCCCATGGGCTTGGAATCCTGGCACGTGGAAGCTCCTTGGAGCAGCACATGGAAGGAATGATCTCATTTTCTGCTGTGTGATCGTTGCAGAGATGGAAGAGAAAACAAGAGGGAATTTGGTCTCTGTGGATTTAATATTTTTCAGGAAGGGGTCAATGCTCAACAGGTTTTTGAGCCATGGAATTGTTTGGATTGGAAGGGAACTTAAAACTCATCCAGTGCCACCCACTGGGACCCTCCCACTGTCCCAGGCTGCTCCAAGCCCCATCCAGCCTGGCCTTGGACACTGCCAAGGATGGGACAGGGAAATATTCCTTAGAAAAAGCCAACGAGCCTTTACTGGGACATGTCCATGCTTTCTGTGTGTTGGTTGCTGTCTGGCTCCTCCCCAGGAGCCCACCTGGACCCACTGGAGCTGCTCTTCCCAGGCCAGCTTGGAGCCAAAGCCCTGTCCTGGCTGATCCTGGGGCTTTGGTGACTTGGATTTGTCACTTCCCAGAGTGAATCCCTTCTCAGAGCTGAGCAGGGGGATATGATAAGCAAGGAAGAATTTGGCCATGACATTAAAAAAAAAATCCCCTGGGATTTTGGGATCCCATGGGATGTGGGATGCAAGGACTGGTCCCCATCCCTGGCTGCAGGAGATCCTGAGGATCCTGATGGGCTGCAGGAGATCCTCCAGCTTTGTGGAGATTTTTGACTGGATAAAGAGAGCCCCAAATCCATGCCCTGTCCAAGACTTTGGTGGTGGCCTGAGCAAGTTTGGAGTGAGCTGGAGGTTTCGTCTCCCTCTGGAGGACACCAGGAGGAGCTGGAATTCCTGTGGGATATTTTAAGGGCACAGCAGTGCATGAGAAACCAGGCTGTGGTTTCCACTCCTCATGGAATATCTTGGCTTTCTCTTTCCCTCTTTCCTATCAATATGGATTTTCCCATTATCCCCACAAAAGGGAGATCCCTCCTCAGACCCTGCCAGGTGGCAGATGCTGGCCATCACTTCCAGAGGTCTGTCCTGCTGTTAGGAATTTCTCCAGTGGACTTTATTTGCCTGTTCCCATCCCTCCTGCTTCCTTCAGCAGAGCATTCCTCCCACAGACTGGGAAGAAAGGCAGGGATGGGGCTGGCTCAGGCACTCCAGGTGGTCCTGAGCCTTCCTTCATCCCCTGACACATCCCCAGCTCTCTCCAGCCTAAAACCTCCATAATTAAAGCCTCTCTTAAA
Source organism: Sitta europaea (assembly GCA_013400255.1). Classification (NCBI taxonomy): domain Eukaryota; kingdom Metazoa; phylum Chordata; class Aves; order Passeriformes; family Sittidae; genus Sitta; species Sitta europaea. The sequence goes on from VXBS01002643.1 coordinate 149,257, forward strand.
GACAAACAGTGCCTGTGAAGATTTATCATTTCTGCTCCTGTAATTACCTGTCAGGATTAAAAGAATGGCCCTTTCCAGGGAATGCTGGGCTTGTTCTTTAATTAATTAATATGCAGCTTGTCATGCAAAATCAAGGTCATCAAGATGGAGATGGAGATGATGTCCCAGCACTGCTGCTCTTCCACAGCCTGGCAGAGCCCTGGGGGCAGAGATTGGAGGAGAGTGTGGAGGACTTATTTGGGAATCTCCTCGTGGGCCCTATTGAGCCAAAAACGTCTTTTTAATATAAATGATACCCTTCAAATTGGGATGCTGAGGGCTTAGATGGGATATTGGGAAAGAATTCCTGGCTGGGGGGTGGGCAGGCCCAGGGTGCCCAGAGCAGCTGTGGCTGCCCCTGGATCCCTGGAATTGTTCAGGGTTGGACAGGGTTTGGAGTGCCCTGGGCCAGTGGGAGGGGTCCCTGCCCACAGCAGGGGTGGCACTGGGTGGACTTTAAGGTCCCTTCCAGACCATTCCAGAATTTTGGGATGATTCACTGTCCCTTCAACCTGGGAATGCTCAGAGGAATTGCCATGGATTGGTTCATGCAGGGACACATTAGGACAAGGTTTCTACTCCCAAAATGTTCCCAAGAACATTCTGCTGGCTTTGGAATTCCTCTCCTGGGACTCTGCAAGAGGACTTGGGAGACCTGGGCTCATCTAGCCTGGAAAAGGCAGCCGGGGGAGATCTGAATTTTGGGTGTCCTAAAGGCCACCAGGCCCCATGTCCGAGTCCCTGCTGGGCTGGTTCCTCTTGGAGAAACAGCCTGGAGCAAACTGGGATGTCACTGGGGTGTGAACCAATCCCTAAATACATCCATGGACACACGGGGAGAGGAGGGATCTGTCAGCACGGGAAGGACAGGGATTTTCCTGTTCTCCTGGTGGGATGTGGATTTCCCTGCTCATCCTCCCACTCCAATCCTGGTGTACTCCAGAGGTTTTTGCAGCCCTGTTGCCTTCTGCCCCAGCCCTCTGGATCCCTTGGGGTGCTGCTGGCCCTGGGCAGGATTATTCCCCTTGGATCACAGACTCTATTAGCATGAGGAATTGCTGCTGGAGCACTGGAGACAAATGTTCCTGTTCTGCCCAAGAGGGATCTGTTGGGTTGGGATTGCACTGCCCATAAATTATGGAGACAGGCTCAATTCCAGCTGCTTTCCCAGCCCATAATTGGAACTCCATTAGAAATTGTAAACATGGACTTTGGGATATAAATGCTCCTTTAAATTCATTGGAGTGGGGAGAGATGGGAGGGGGAGAGCAGGGAGCAGGGAAAACAGACAGGGAACAGGATAAAGGGAATAGGGAATAGGGAATGGGGAACAGGGAAAAGGGAATGGGGAACAGGGAACAGGGAATGGGGAACAGGGAAAAAGGAATGGGGAACAGGGAAAAGGGAATGGGGAAAAGGGAACAGGGAATGGGGAACAGGGAAAAGGGAACAGGGAATGGAACAGAGAATAGGGAATAGGGAATAGGAAAAGGGAACAAGGAACAGAGAAAAGGGAACAGGGAATAGGGAACAGGGTAAAGGGAACAGGGAAAAAGGAACAGGGAACAGGGAATGGGGAACAGGGGAAAGGGAACTGGGAAAAGGGAACAGGGAACAGGGAAAAGGGAACAGGGAACAGGGAAAAGGGAACAGGGAAAAGGGAACAGGGAAAAGGGAACAGAGAACAGGGACAGGGAAGAGGGAACAAGGAAGAGGGAATAGGGAATGGAACAGGGAGTAAGGAACAGGGAAAAGGAAATAGGGAAAAGGGGACAGGAAAAGTGAAAAGGGAAGAACAGGGAATGGGGAACAGGGAAAAGGGAACAGGGAACAGGGAACAGGGAACAGGGAACAGGGAACAGGGAACAGGGAACAGGGAACAGGGAACAGGGAACAGGGAACAGGGAACAGGGAACAGGGAACAGGGAACAGGGAACAGGGAACAGGGAACAGGGAACAGGGAACAGGGAACAGGGAACAGGGAACAGGGAACAGGGAACAGGGAACAGGGAACAGGGAACAGGGAACAGGGAACAGGGAACAGGGAACAGGGAACAGGGAACAGGGAACAGGGAACAGGGAACAGGGAACAGGGAACAGGGAACAGGGAACAGGGAACAGGGAACAGGGAACAGGGAACAGGGAACAGGGAACAGGGAACAGGGAACAGGGAACAGGGAACAGGGAACAGGGAACAGGGAACAGGGAACAGGGAACAGGGAACAGGGAACAGGGAACAGGGAACAGGGAACAGGGAACAGGGAACAGGGAACAGGGAACAGGGAACAGGGAACAGGGAACAGGGAACAGGGAACAGGGAACAGGGAACAGGGAACAGGGAACAGGGAACAGGGAACAGGGAACAGGGAACAGGGAACAGGGAACAGGGAACAGGGAACAGGGAACAGGGAACAGGGAACAGGGAACAGGGAACAGGGAACAGGGAACAGGGAACAGGGAACAGGGAACAGGGAACAGGGAACAGGGAACAGGGAACAGGGAACAGGGAACAGGGAACAGGGAACAGGGAACAGGGAACAGGGAACAGGGAACAGGGAACAGGGAACAGGGAACAGGGAACAGGGAACAGGGAACAGGGAACAGGGAACAGGGAACAGGGAACAGGGAACAGGGAACAGGGAACAGGGAACAGGGAACAGGGAACAGGGAACAGGGAACAGGGAACAGGGAACAGGGAACAGGGAACAGGGAACAGGGAACAGGGAACAGGGAACAGGGAACAGGGAACAGGGAACAGGGAACAGGGAACAGGGAACAGGGAACAGGGAACAGGGAACAGGGAACAGGGAACAGGGAACAGGGAACAGGGAACAGGGAACAGGGAACAGGGAACAGGGAACAGGGAACAGGGAACAGGGAACAGGGAACAGGGAACAGGGAACAGGGAACAGGGAACAGGGAACAGGGAACAGGGAACAGGGAACAGGGAACAGGGAACAGGGAACAGGGAACAGGGAACAGGGAACAGGGAACAGGGAACAGGGAACAGGGAACAGGGAACAGGGAACAGGGAACAGGGAACAGGGAACAGGGAACAGGGAACAGGGAACAGGGAACAGGGAACAGGGAACAGGGAACAGGGAACAGGGAACAGGGAACAGGGAACAGGGAACAGGGAACAGGGAACAGGGAACAGGGAACAGGGAACAGGGAACAGGGAACAGGGAACAGGGAACAGGGAACAGGGAACAGGGAACAGGGAACAGGGAACAGGGAACAGGGAACAGGGAACAGGGAACAGGGAACAGGGAACAGGGAACAGGGAACAGGGAACAGGGAACAGGGAACAGGGAACAGGGAACAGGGAACAGGGAACAGGGAACAGGGAACAGGGAACAGGGAACAGGGAACAGGGAACAGGGAACAGGGAACAGGGAACAGGGAACAGGGAACAGGGAACAGGGAACAGGGAACAGGGAACAGGGAACAGGGAACAGGGAACAGGGAACAGGGAACAGGGAACAGGGAACAGGGAACAGGGAACAGGGAACAGGGAACAGGGAACAGGGAACAGGGAACAGGGAACAGGGAACAGGGAACAGGGAACAGGGAACAGGGAACAGGGAACAGGGAACAGGGAACAGGGAACAGGGAACAGGGAACAGGGAACAGGGAACAGGGAACAGGGAACAGGGAACAGGGAACAGGGAACAGGGAACAGGGAACAGGGAACAGGGAACAGGGAACAGGGAACAGGGAACAGGGAACAGGGAACAGGGAACAGGGAAAAGGGAACAGGGAATGGAACAGAGAATAGGGAATAGGGAATAGGAAAAGGGAACAAGGAACAGAGAAAAGGGAACAGGGAATAGGGAACAGGGTAAAGGGAACAGGGAAAAAGGAACAGGGAACAGGGAATGGGGAACAGGGGAAAGGGAACTGGGAAAAGGGAACAGGGAACAGGGAATGGAACAGAGAATAGGGAATAGGGAATAGGAAAAGGGAACAAGGAACTGAGAAAAGGGAACAGGGAAGGGGGAACAGGGAAAAGGAAATAGGGAAAAGGGGACAGGAAAAGTGAAAAGGGAAGAACAGGGAATGGGGAATAGGGAAGAGGGAATAGGAAAGAGGGAGCTGGGAACAGGAACAGGGAACAGGGAAAAGGAAATAGGGAAAAGGGGACAGGAAAAGTGAAAAGGGAAGAACAGGGAATGGGGAATAGGGAAGAGGGAATAGGAAAGAGGGAGCTGGGAACAGGAACAGGGAACAGGCATCAGATCCTCCAGCATCAGCTCCAGGGGGTGAGGAAGGGGCTGTGGAGCAGCTCCAGGGGGAGTTTTGGGGCAGATCCTCAAAATATGTGAATTTTGTTCTGTTTATGGAGCAGCTCACAGAATCCCAGGATCTCTGAGTTGGAAAAGCTCTCCAAGGTCGCTGAGTCCCAGCTGTGTCCAATCCCCACCTTCTCCCAGCCCTGAGCACTCAGTGCCACCTCCAGGAATTCCTTGGTCCCTCCAGGGATGGGCACTCCAAACCTCCCTGGGCAGCCCCTGCCAAGGCCTGACCCCCCCTCCCCCTGGGGGAATTCCTCCTGGTGTCCCCCCTGAGCCCCCCTGGCCCAGCCTGGGGCCGTTCCCTCTCCTCCTGTCCCTGTCCCTGTTCCCAGAGCCCGACCCCCCTGGCTGCCCCCTCCTGTCAGGAGCTGTGCAGAGCCAGCAGGGCCCCCTGAGCCTCCTGTGCTCCAGGCTGAGCCCCTGCCCAGCTCCCCCAGCCCTGCTGGGGCTCCAGACCCTGCCCAGCTCCCCCAGCCCCTGCTGGGGCTCCAGCCCCTGCCCAGCTCCCCCAGCCCTGCTGGGGCTCCAGACCCTGCCCAGCTCCCTGCCTTGGACACGCCCTAGCCCCTCACTGTCCAGGATGGATCCTTCCAGTCCCTCAGTGGGATAATCCCACTCCTGGAGCTGGCTCTGGGACTGTTCCTTGTTCCCTCCATCTGGAGCCACCCCTGATCCCAGGCTGGGCCCCACATCTTCTTCCCATCCTGAGCTGGAATATCTGGAGCCTCTGGCCAGCACCAGGCTGGAGCTGGAGGGTTTCTCCAGGAAATGTGGGCTTTGATCTAGAAAAAGAAATAAAATAACTTCCAAAACACCATGTCCTTCTCCTGGATTTGTTATTGGATTCTTATTCTTATTATTCTTATTATTCTTGGTTGTTACTGTGCATGTTTTCCTCCTGCTGAAATGACAAATTGCCATCAAAAACTTAATTTTAGCCCTCCCTTGCCTTGATTTCTATTTCCATCCATGCCTGCCTGTGTTTCCCTGGAGATATTCCAAGGTGTGATCAGAGTTGTGCAGAGGTGACAGGGGCAGCAGGCTCGTGTCACCTCCTCTCCCAGCACGCAGTGACCTGGGTGACATTTATTTAATCTATTATTGAGTCATGGTTTGCATGGACAAAAGCCTTTCCACCATCTGTGGGCTGGATTCCTGGGAAATCGATCTCCAAAGGAGCTGGGGACCTCCTGCTGCTGCAGGAGGGGCCCAAGGAGAATCCTTTGCAGGGAGGAGATGGAGGGACCTGGATGTTCTGGGTGGGACCTGCGAGTTCTGGATGTGCAGGAGAGAACCTGGAACTGCAGGATGTGGGATCAGTGTGGGATATGGGACAGACATGGATCCATAGGAAATTTGGGTTCCTGGTGCTCTCAGGGCTGTTTGGTGTCCCCAAATCTTTAATATTTCCATGGAGGTGTTAATTACCTTCTGGTAATTAATTAATTACCTTCTGGGGAAAACACAAGGATTAAAAAGGGCTGGAATCCAGCAGGGAGAAAAGCAGGAATGCTCGTGGTCCAAGCAGGAGATGGGATCAGGAGCAGGTGTGAGGGTGGCCTGGGATGTCCCCAGAGCACCAACAGCCCCAGGGGACAGCAGGGGACAGCGGGGGACAGGAATGTTCCCCCCTTCTCCTGTTCCCCAGGCAGCCATGGGGACAGGGGACGGGGGGAGAGGGGATGGGGGGACAGGGGACACGGGACAGGAGACAGAGNGAGGGACAGGCAACAGGGGACATGGGACAGGGGACAGGGGGACAGGAGGCCACAGGACAGGGGACAGGGGGACATGGATCTGAGGTGCCTGTGGTGTGAGGATCCAGGGAATGGTCACACCCCCACTGGAGGAACATTTGGACAACGCTCCTGCTGGGATTGTTGGGCTGTCTGCAGGGCCAGGAGTGGCTCTTGATGATCCTCATGGGGCACTTCCACCTCCCATTTTTCCATGCTTTTCCACCCCTTCTTGGCTCAGGGCCTGAGCCAGAGCCTCCCTGCCAGCATTCCCATGGAATTGGTGGGAGAGGCAGGGACTGGAGGCAGAATTAGTTCCCTGAAAACACCAGACACTGCTCACTGACTCCTCTCCTGGATTAGCATTATTTATTAATTAGATAATGGATAAGACTTCCTGGGAATCTTTTTCAAATCCCAACAAATTTGCAGGCAAATATTGATGGCTCTGAGCACCAGGAGCAGAACAGAGCTCTGGTTTATTAGGAATAAGTCAGGCTGGACAAACTTAATTACATTTTTGATGGAATTGCTAAATTAGGAGCTGGAGATGTTCATAGATCCCGATTTTAATCAAGTGTTCGTCTGGGCTAAGTGCAAATCCCTGGGAAAAGTCACTGCAGGGATCCAGGGATGGCCATGGGAAGAGTGGGGTCATGGCATGGATGGAAGGGAACTTTCTTGGTGCTGATGCTGGGGTGTCCCAAAGCCCGTGGGACAGGGGAAGGTGCCCCTGCCCGTGGCACTGGGCAGCCTTTAAGTTCCCTTCCTTCCTGTTCTGGGATTCCGGGATTTGTGCCCCACGTGAGGATGTGAAGATAAACCCCGGGATGAGGGAACAATCAGGAAATGAACACGTTCAGCACAGGGGGGTGGCGGGGCACAAACACCCAAAGGGGGACAACGGGAGACAGTTGTCCACAAAAGGGACAATTTTTATGGAAAACTACAGGAAACGATCCAGAATGGATCCAGTGTGAAAGCCGGGCACTGGAGGGGGAGGGCATGTTTGAGCATTTATTTCCCTACATTTATTTTCATCAGTTGCGAAAACCTTTCCCGGGATGTCTCCAATCCTTTGCCCTTCCTCAGCCAAATCCCTTCAAATGGTTCAAGCTCGGTCCCGCGGCGCCCGGGGAGAGCAGCCGGGAGGAGCGATCCCAGCGGGAATTCCCGGGATCATCTCCCAGCAGGAATTCCTGGGAGCATCTCCCAGCAGGAATTCCTGGGAGCAGCTCCCAGCGGGAATTTCCGGGAGAATCTCCCATCAGGAACACCCGGGATCATCTCCCAGCGGGAATTCCCGGGACCATCCCTCAGCGGGAATTTCCGGGAGAATCTCCCATCAGGAACACCCGGGATCATCTCCCAGCGGGAATTCCCGGGACCATCCCTCAGCGGGAATTCCTGGGATCATCTCCCAGCAGGAATACCCGGGATCATCTCCCAGCGGGAATTCCCGGGAGCAGCTCCCAGCAGGAATACCCGGGAGCATCTCCCAACGGGAATACCTGGGAGCATCTCCCAGCGAGAATTCCCGGGAGCAGCTCCCAACGGGAATTCCCGGGAGCAGCTTCCAGCGGGAATTCCCGGGAGCATCCCTCAGCGGGGCAGGGAAGGACGCGCCGATGGTGCTGCTGAGAGGCTGCGATTTTACAGGATTTGCAGGGGTGCGGTGATCCAGAGGGACATTCCTGCCTCATCCCAAGTGGACACGCTCTTTCCTCCTTTCCCAAGCTCGGCCATCCCAGCCCACTCGGGGGGAGGCTCATCCAAGCTCCTTTTGCTCCCTGCAGTGCTGATTTACAGGGGGAGAGCTGGGGGCTTCACCTGGAGAGGAGAAGCTCCAGGGAGAGCTCAGAGCCCCTGGCAGGGCCCAGAGGGGCTCCAGGAGAGCTGGAGAGGGACTGGGGACAAGGGATGGAGGGACAGGACACAGGGAATGGCTCCCACTGCCCAGGGCAGGGCTGGGTGGGAGACTGGGAGGGAATTGTTCCCTGGAGGGTGAGAGGCCCTGGCACAGGGTGCCCAGAGCAGCTGGGGCTGCCCCTGGATCCCTGGCAGTGCTCAGGCCAGGCTGGACAGGGCTGGGAGCGCCTGGGACAGTGGGAGGGGTCCCTGCCAGGGCAGGGGGGGCACTGGGTGGGCTTTGAGGTCCCTTCCAACCCATTCCATCCTGGAATTCTTTCTCCTTGGTGAGGAAGCTCCCAGGGCCGCCAGGGCAGGATTTCTCTTGGACCCAGGGATGTTCAGGAGTTTTTTGCCAAGAGGAGCAGCAGCAGAGGGAAGATCCCATCTCCTGCCAGCTCTCCAGAAGACTCACCCTGCCAGGTGGACACAGAGTTCCAGCCTGATGCTGGAGAATCCCAGGATGCTAAGCTGTGGTTTGGGGTATCCAGGGATGCCCCAAACTCTGCCCTGGGTTTCCTGTCCAAGTTCCCAGTGCTTAATTCACCTCTGAACCACAGCTCTGCCTCTTTTCAGCTCTGCAGCTCTTCCTGCTTTGTCATTCCTACTTCTTCAGCCCTTGGCACTCACTTTCCTTGAAACCACAATTGTCTCCCCAGAAACTCCTGGAATGTTCTGTGAGGTTTTTCCCAAACTTTCTGCTCTTTATCGAAGGGTCCTGGAAAATCTCGATTGCCAATACTAGCTGGCTTTTGAATCTTTTACAGACTCCTATTCCTCCCTTCTGTACTCCTCCATTCCAAGTGAAAAACCGAAATCAGCTTCAGAAAAATGAAAATGTTATTGTTTCTTCCGACCTTTCCTTCCCAATCCCCAGAATTTTGCTGGCACCTGCAGAGTGGAGTGATCCTGGCCCTGTCCTGCTCCTGGATTCATCCATCACCCTCTGATGGATGGCACCTTCTCTGCCAAGAAAATCCTTGCTCCAGGTTGGGAGGAGCTGTTTTTCCCATCTGTATTTAGTGCTGGATAAATTCCTCCAAGCTCTGGGCCTGGAATTTCAGCAGCTCTGGGTAGAGATGCAAGGGAAGCCTGAACTGGTGGATAAGGAAAAGCATTCCCCAGGGATGCTGCATCCTGGGAAGGCAGACTGTCCTCTGTTCCTGCTTTTTACTCCTCTTTCCCTGCCTTTTATCCCTCTGCTCCTTCCTTTCATTCCTCAAACCCACTCTGTGCTTGTGCTGAGCACCCACTGGGGAGCAAATCCATGAAACTTTGGGAGGTGAATCCAGGGGGAATCAGGCTCTTTCCCCCCAGAATAAGTGACAGGACAAGAGGAAACCTCCCCAGGGCAGGTTTAAGGTGGATTCCAGGGAGAATTTCTCCATGGAATGGGGAAAGGTTGCCCAGGGCAGGGCTGGAGTCCCCATTCCTGGTGGGATTTAATATCCATGTGGATGTGGCCCCTGGGGACTGGGATCAGTGGTGGCCTTGGCAGTGCTGGGGGTGGTTGGGCTTGACTTTAAAGGAGTTTTCCAATCCAGACAACTCCAGGAAATAGGGAGGAGTGGAATTCCCTGGGACAAGTTGCTTTGTAGCAGGTTCTGGATGCAGAACTTTGGATCTTGGGGCAGTCTGGACATGGAATTCATGGAATTAAAGTGGGAATGTGGCTCTCCCTGTTCTGCAGCACCTTTGAAAGGAGCAGAGGCTTTTTTCTGCTTTATAAAGTAAAAGAGAAAATGAAGTAGCTCTTTAAAATCAGCTCAGTTCTGTTTGAACTCCTCTGTTTTGGGCCTCCGAGCATCACCCCAGGTTCTGCTCTTCCTGCTCCAGCTCTGATTTAAAGGAAATCCCTCCTTATGTCACCTTAATATTCCTTTGGTCTTGGAAAAATGTATTCCAGGCAGCTGCTGGCAGGGTTTTACCTCTTGAGGTGAACCTGCCTGAAGGAAAAAGTGATCCAAAAGCAAAAACTCCAGGTTTGGTTCGATAATAAACAAATTAAACAGCTCAATGTGGATTCTATTCCTGCCACGTCAATAAAAAGAAGGCGAAGAAAGGGGTGGGAATATTGTGGAATGAGCTTTCTCAGAGTTCTTAGAGGGGAATAAAAACATTTTATGTTTTTATTTTATTATAAGATGTTTGCAGGGATGGTTGCAACAACCTCTTGTGGGGAGTTAAAGGTGGTGGTTGTGGGATTGCAGGTTTGGAACACAGGGGGAACGTTCTCAAAAGGCAGGATTTGCCTGGGAATGGGGATTCAGAGAATTCCAGAATTATTTGGGTTGGGAGGGACCTTAAATGCACCCAGTGGCCCCTGCCATGGGCAGGGACACCTCCCACTGTCCCAGTGAGACGTGGATAAATTAACTTTACAACTGGCGAGGGTTGTAAAAGTTGGTGTGCTTTATTCAGGCTGCAGGGGGAGAGCTCCTCCAAAGGCATGCACAATTTCCCAGCCCCCCTAATCCCCTTTTATCCCCAGATGCAGATGAACTGCACAGTCTTTTCATGCACAGCCATTTCCTAGCCCTGCTTTGTATGTGAATTCCTGTGACTCCTGCTGTGCCTGCCCGGTGCCCTCTGGGCTCACAGGGTGGTCCCGGGATGAAGGCAGGAGTCTTCCTCAGGCTGAACTGCTCCCCCTGCTCTGCATGCACGCCCTCTGAGCCCCTGCTCTCAGTCCAGGTCAGGAGGTTGGCTCTGTCCTCTTGTCTGGGTCTCATGAGCCCCTGTTGTCTGGAGGCCTGGTGAGTCTGGTACCCTGCACCTGCATTTTTAAGCAGTTTCTCTTTCCTCTGCCTTTTTGCATACTTTGGAGTTGTTTTTCTGCACGTACACTTCGTCTACTGTGAGAGTCGTGTCTCATCCTGCTGTCTGTAGGTTAGCATAAGTAATTCTAAGTAATAAGCACAGTTCAGGCTTTTAGTCAAATTTCTAAAAGAAATCTCTACAAACCTCAAATTTCCAACCCCTTGTCTCACCAGGCTGCTCCCAGCCCTGCCCAGCCTGGCCTTGGGCACTGCCAGGGACCCAGGGGCAGCCACAGCTCCTCTGGGAATTCCAGCCCATCCCCTCCCCACCCTCACAGCAGGAATTCCTTCCCAATATCCCACCTAACCCAAACCCCTTCCTTTGGACTCTCTCACTCCTCTTTCATGGCCACTTCCACCACTGCAGGCTGTCCCATCCTTCTGTGGGATCCTTTCCCTCCCATCCCAGAGGGTGAGAGGCCCTGGCACAGATCCCAGAGCAGCTGGGGCTGCCCCTGGACCCTGGCAGTGTCCAAGGAAGGACTGGACACAACCCAGGACTCTCCATTCCTCTGGATCCCAGGATCTCTGCTGGGCCCCTCCCAAACTTTTTGGACAACCCCAGAAGGAAAGATGATGTTCCTTTATTGCATCCTTCAGTGTTTCCTGAGAGCCACAAGGGAAATGCCCCAAATTTTGGGATGATCTTTAAGGTCCTCCCAACCCTAGCCTATGAAAACCCCTTCTAATCTGGAAGTTTCCATGAAGGAAAAGCTGGAATTGTGGCTCCTGGGACAGTTTGTCTCCCATCCTCTGCTTGCTGCAGCCCAGCCCATCCATGGCCAGAGGGCTGGAGACTTGTCCATTAAATTTGGAGGGAATTTGGGATTAAACCATTCCCTGGAGGAATTCCAGTAGAGTTGGGGGGCAGGGAGCTCCTGCTGGATTCATCCCAACCTTTTTCAGCAGAGGAAGTGATCCCTGAGGGTGCTTCTCCAGCATTTTTAGTGGCATCACGTAAGGGAAAGTGAGGGAAATGTTTAAGACAGTAAAAAATAAGTGGGAAAGAGTTTTTAGAGTGCTGTGAGCTGAGGATGAGGCCTCATTTCAGCAGGAGCACAGGAGAAATGGAATTTAAGATGAGTTTTATGCGAAAAGCAGCAGAAGATAAACTGTGGATCACCTTACTCCTGTTCCTGCTTCCCTGGAAATTGTGCTGGGGGTCGGGAAGAAATGGGAACTGCAGGGGTTGGGATTTCCAGGAGAAGGTTTTGAGTAAGTTTTAACTTCGGGAAGAGCATTCCCTCCTTTCTTTGGGAATTCTCCTGATTCCCCCCAGCTCTTGGAAGTGAGTCCCCAGCAACGACCCGTCCATCAGAGCCTCATTAACACCCTGAGCTAATCACACTCATTAACAGGAGCCGCCCGGAGCTGCGAGCCCGAGCGGACCCGGGCAGGGTACAAACCCTGGGCAACAACCCCACATTCCAAGTGCCCAGCCCTCCAGCCCTCCCTCAGTGGTGTCCCAGCAGGAATTCTTTCGCCTTTGTTTGGAGGGAATTCTGCTCTGGAAGAGGCTCCCGCTGGGATTGGGGTGGCATCACCAGTTCCAGGTGGACCAGGGGGGATTTGGGATGCCCTGGGAAGGGAAGGGAAGGGAAGGGAAGGGAAGGGAAGGGAAGGGAAGGGAAGGGAAGGGGGGATGGATGCCCTGCTGGGTTTTGCAGGGTCTTCCCAAGCTGAGGAACTGCTCTGGGATGAGGGAGAGGAGGAGGAGCTGAGGCTGCTTGGCAGAGCTGGTGGCACTGGTGACATCTGGGGCAGCTGGCCTGAGGTGCCCTTGGCCATGGGATGTTGGGAGACTCCCTGGCCATGGGAGCAGGGCTGGCATCCCAAAGCTGGCCCAGGATTTCACTCTGTGCCCCAGCTGTGCCTCTGCTCTGGGAATCCTGGGAAAGCTCAGGGGGGTTTCTCGTTCCCAGAGGGTTCCAGAAGGCACCTCCACCAAGAGATGGAATCTGGTTGTCCACAGGGAGCCTCTGTCTCCTTCCCAATGCTGCCAGCCTTCGTTTGCCTTTGCAGCCCTTTCCTGCCCTCATGGATAATGGATAAAATCCTTTTGCTTCCCCTCTGCCCTGGGTGATCCATGGAGTGCCCTTCTCCAAGGGCAAACCCCTCCCAAAACCTGTGGGAATCTTTGTGGAGTCTCAGGATGTCTGGCTGGTGTCAAAGTGACCACGGAAAACTCAGACATGGATCTGTGCTTTCCACAAAATCTCAGGGATGAGCTCCACTGAGTGGGGCTGGGAACAGGATCAGGGAATATCCTGAGCTGGGAGGGATCCCCAGGGATCAACCGTTCCCAGTCCTGGCCCTGGCCAGACCTCCCAACAATCCCACCCTGGCTGGGAGTGTTGGGCAAGCCTTGGGGCCATGCCCATTCCCTGGGAATGATGATCCCTAAATTCTGAATTAGGGTTTGGATTCTCTGGTGAGATTTTCCTTGAGTTTTCCATGTGGGGGATGATTTTTGGGAGCCAGGGATGAACAAGGCAGCCCTTGCATATCTGAGCTCTTTGGAATTTTCTCCTTTGTGCCCCAGCTGGGTTCATCCCAATTTGTAAATTTGTCTCTTTAGGGGCTTCAATAATTCACATTCCATACAGGGAGAGCTCTGGGGTGGTTTTGCTAATGGAAAATAAGGCAGATAAATTTGGGATTCAGCCATGTGAGAAACAGCTGGATGGATTTAGGTGGGATTTGGGGAAGGAATTGTTCCCAGTGGGGGTGGGGAGTGGCTGGAATGGAATTCCCAGAGCAGCTGTGACTGCCCCTGGATCCCTGGCAGTGTCCAAGCCCGGGGACACTGGGGCTTGGAACACCCTGGGACAGTGGGAGATGTCCCTGCCAGGGCAGGGCTGGCACTGGGGGGGGTTTAAGGTCCCTTCCATCCCAAACTTTTTCAGGATTTGAACCTCTGCAATAATGAAACAAAAGCCCCATGTTGGTCCTTGGCTCTCCCTGTCCTGGGGATTCCCCTTGGGGGTGTTGGAAGCCAGGATGTCTCTATGACAGCCCTGGATGATCCCAGCTCCAGCCTGGGGGCTCCAAAGCCCTGGCAGGGGGGTCACAGACCCTGGCAGCAGCCAGGGACTCCTGCGGCTTTGAGTTTGATCCATGGAACAAATGATCACCTGTGAATGAAGAGTTAAAGGTCTCAAAAGTTTAGACAGCATGATAGTAGTAGTTGTAGAGTGAAAAAGGAAAATTTGGGGATTTCTACCATGGGGTCTTNGGGATTTCTACCACGGGGTCTTAGCAGGCAAGATAGAGAAACTTAGGCATTGTCCTGTCCTCCTTCCTTCTTCTTCCTCACCCCATCTTCTTGGTGATGTTGGCATTTAGGGATAGGATTAGAGTAGAATGGAATTGTCTAACACAGGTGAGAGGCACTGGATCATCACTGTAAATAACTAACAGGGAATTTGTAGTATAAAATCAGTGCCTGCCCCAGGGGAGGGCAGAGTGCCTGGGGCTGCTCTGCTGAACAGACCTGGGCAGCCCAGACAGAGAATATCTGAGATAAGAAACAATAAAACAACCATGAGAACATCAGCTGAAAACTTCTTCCTCATTCTTCAACAGCTGGGTTGGGAGACAGCGACTGTTCTATCATATATATCATATCATATCTATATCATATCTATATCCTATAAATATCATATCTATATCATCCTGACCAAAGCAACCCCCGAGCTTTTGGCATCCCGGGAGGGCTCAAACCAGCAACCTTTGGGTTAGCAGCAGCTCCTCGCTCCCAGGGAGGCACTGCAGGAATTCCTGAGCCCATTCCTGCTTCAGCAGCTTCCCAGGAAACCTCCAGGATCTGCCCCCTGGAGCAGGCACAGGAGTGAGGGGGCCCCAGGGACCCCCCAGCTCCTGCAGCCCCCGGTGAGTTCCAGCTGCTCTTTGGTCGTTCCAGGTGGAGGCAGCACAGGAATATTCCCTGTTTCCATCCCTATTCCCACCTGGATTCCTCGGGAGCTGCCAATTTCACTCCTGATTTTGGTTTGCTCAGTGAGCAGTAATGGGGAAAATGGATTTTTCTTTAATGAGGTTTTTTGTTATTTATTTGTTAAATTCCCAATAAAACAAACAGCTGGGAGTTCTGCCAAGCTGAAATTGTTTTTTCACTGGATCTCCAGCTTTGCTTGGGCTCCTGGAGGTCATGGAAAAGTGGGAGAGGAGCACCAGGAGCTGCAACTCTGTCCTGGACGGCTAAAGGGAGGATTTATGGTGAAGGAATATTTTGGACTCCAGGTGGGGATGGGGAAACAGCTCCCAGATTCCCAAACTCTGACCCAGAGCACAGAAACCAAATCCACCCTGGATTTTGCACTCCAACATTTCCTTCCTGGAGTGAAGGAGGATCTTCCAAGGCTCCAATAAACCTTTAAAGCCTTTAATTAAAACCCCATCAAGCGTGGGAGGGTCACTCCTGGTAATGAGCCCAGTGGTGCGTGTGGGGCTTGTTCCCACTGAGCTGTGAGGGGACAAGGGACAGCTCCAGGTGTCCCCAGTCAGCCTCTCCAGGGCTCTCCCAGCCTGAGGGAGAAAAGGGAGCTGCCTGCTTTCATTTGCACTCAGAAATCTGAATAAAATTTGTATTTTACTTAAATAATGCTGGGCTTGGAGGCCACAGAGCTGTGGGGCTGGAAGCAAATTCCCACTGGCTTCTGTCTCCCTGGAATGTGTTTTTTGGGTGGAAACTTGGAAAACTGGAGGTTGTGTGTAAAAAAAACCACTCCTTTTACTTTGGAGAAATCAACTTGGTGAACAAAGGCACAACCCCAAAGTTGGAAGGCAGGGAGCATCCTCTGATTCCTCAAAAGAGTTGGATGCAAGGAAAACAATGGGAAGCCTTTCAAAAACTGGGATGGGGAAGGGCTGGGGAGGGAGATGGGAGCTGTCAGCAAACATCCCCAAATTGGCTTTGAGGAATCATCCCTAAGGAATGGCTTTGGAAGGACAAGGGGGGAAGAAACAGCTCCTTTTATTCCACTCCAAACCCATCCTTCGGTCCTGAATGAAAGGAAAACATTTTATATTTCCAGAGAGATGAGAGGAATGCTTGTGTCAGAAAAATCCCTCATCCTTCAGCAGGAGGAAACAGGGAATTGGTGCTGAACTGGAGCTGGAGAGGGAATTGGTGCTGAACAGGGCCTGAAAGGACAGAGATGAGGGCAAAGCTGCCACTTTAGACCAAATCCTTTGGCAAAATGGAAGGGAAGAACATTTCCAAGCCAGAGCACAGAATAATGGGACTCTTGCTCGGAGTGAGTGATCCAGGGAAGAGCAGCTGTTTTGGGAGACATTTGATGTAATCAAAGCCTCAGGTTTGTGATGGGAACAATCAGCAGGGGCACAATTGCAGCCCAGCCTTGGAACCCAAGAGGAAAACAGAGGGAAGGAGGTAAAATGAAGTGTGTGAGACCCCTGGAAACGCCTCCCCACCACAATCTGCTCAGGGACTTTCCCAAGGTTTTGGGGGGATTTACACACTGGGAATGTCCCCTCCTCAGAGCACCTGGGAGGTTGTGGTCTCTCAAGACTTGGGTGGCTCTGCCAGGCCATGCTACCCCAGCAAGGCTCAGAAATGAGGGATGTGTCCCTGGGATGTGGGGAGCCAACGTGGGACCCCCAAAATGGATTTTTAAGGGTGCTCTTTGTGTTGTCTCAAATTTATGTTGTTGCTCATTAAGGTGCAGTTGGACCAGGTGCCCTTTAAATGTCCCCTCCAAGCCAAACCACCGTGGGATTCCGTGGTTCTGGGATTCTGGGATCTTTGGGGATGGGGCTCTCCGTGTTCCTGACCTCCCCATCCCACCCTGAGCACCCTGGGGAAGCAGCAGCTCGGGGATGGGGCTGGGACCAGGCAGCACGGGGGGTCTGCACATGTGGGGTTGACCTCAGCTGGATGCCACAAACCCTCTCAATCCCCTCTGCAGCACAGGGAGAGGAAATAAAAAGAATTTGGGAGCTGAGAGGAAGAGATGGAGAGATCCTTCCCTGATCCCAGCACGGACACAACAGACAGAACTTGGGGTACTGTTTGAATTTATTCCTAACAAAATCAGAGCAGGAAAAAGAGAAGCAGAATGAATCCCGACCCCACCTCCCCACCAGCCCTCCCTCCTTCCTGGGCTCTCCCTCGTCCCTCCAGCAGCACAGGGAGATGGGAATGGGGCTCACAGTCGGCTCATCCCGCGTTGTTCCTGCTGCTGCTGCTCGGGGCTGCTGCCTGGAGTCCTCTCCTCCCTGCCTGGCTCCCTCTTCCCCTCTGCCCTTGTCTGTCTTCCCATTCCCTGTCCCTCTCCCCCCTTCCCAAATCCCACTTACCTCTCCCCGTGTCCCTTTTTCCCCCCACCCTCCACCCCTTCCCCTTTCCCGTCTCCCTCTCCCCTCGTCCCTCTCTCCTTCCTCTTCCCATGTCCCCATTTCCACAAACTCCTGACTGGGACTGGGACTGGGACTGGGATTGGGACTGGGAGTGGGACTGGGATTGGGACTGGGATCCTGAAGCATTCAGCACAGGGACCCCCAATCCACTTCCCAGGTTTTTCCACAACCCTTCTGAATTTTTCACCCTAGAGTTTGGGGGGGTTTTGCACGTTCACAGCTCTCATTCCCTCTGAAATTATGGATGGGGATCTACAACCTCTGTTCCAGCCTAACAATTCCTGGTTTATTACCAGGATCAATCAAATCAAACCCTGATGGCTTCCAAATGTTCTCCCTCCTCACTCCTGTTGTTATTTCCTTGTTTTTTATTAGGAGAGACAAGTTCTGGCTCCGGGAGATTTCCCTGCCAGTAAACAATGCCATTAAAAACAAATCAGGAGCCTCGTTGTCCACAGATCCGGCAAATTCCGCGCTCGGCTCCGCGCCCGCTGCTGCGGGATGGGGACGGGGCCTCGGCTGGCACATCCAGGTGGTGTCCAGCAGCTGCTCCCGCTGCCTCTGGGGCTTTGCCCTGGCCTTGTGTCCCCGAATCCTGCTCCAACAGGGCTGTGCCAGCCCGGGGGTGCGGGACCAGGAGGTGGCTCAGGGTTTGGGGATGTCACTGTCACCCTGGGGGCTTTGGACACATCCTTGTCCTGCTTGTACAGGGGCTGAGCTTCCCAGGTTTTGGGGATCCAGGCTCTTCCCTTGGGATTCATCCTATCCTCTTCCACAGGGCTCATCTCCTCATGTTTTGGGGATCCTGGCTCTTCCCTTAGGATTCATTCCCCCTTTCCACGTGGATGATCCCCTCACATGTTGGGGATCCAGGCCAGATTCCTCTGCTCCAAAGTGCTGCTGATCCCCATTTAGGGATCCTAAAACTACATCCAGCTAGGAGGGATGAGGAGCCCGGGATGCTCTTCCCACAGTCCCTCTCCGTGTTTGGAGAGTCAGGTGCTGGGGGGGGACTGGAACACTGGGAAAAGATTCCTGTCCTCTTCCCAGTCCCTGCTTTTGTGCCTCTCTGGCTCTCCAGCCTTTGGGATCTGTTTGATCCTTGTCCCCTTCCTGATGTCTGATCCTTGTTCGTTTTCCCAGTGTCTGATCCTTGTTCCCTTTCCCAGTGTCTGATCCCTGTCCCTTTCCCAGTGTCTGATCCTTGTTCCCTTTCCCAGTGTCTGATCCCTGTCCCTTTCCCAGTGTTTGATCCCTGTCCCTGTCCCTTTCCCAGTGTCTGATCCCTGTCCCTTTCCCAGTGTTTGATCCCTGTCCCTTTCCCAGTGTCTGATCCTTGTTCCCTTTCCCAGTGTTTGATCCCTGTCCTTTTCCCAGTGTTTGATCCCTGTCCCCTTCCCCTCTGGATCCCTGCACACAATTCCCTCCTCCCAGGCTCAATTGCCTTCCCCACATGGGAATTCTCTCCCACAAGGAACCAGGCACAAATTTGGAATATTTAATATACAGTTTAGTGACAAACTGGGAGCCTCTTTGGAATGTTTTTTCCAGGTCCTGGCAGAGCATTTTCCAGCCTGGCTGTGAGGGCAGGGCTGGGAGTTCTGTGCAGGGAAAAAGGCACTTCCCAAGCTCCTGAATTTTTCATGGGTGCCCCACATGACAAAGTGCTGCTTGTAAATCCATCCATTATCCCTTATTTTCTCATCCATAATTAAAAAGCCTAATCCTGTTCTCAGCCAACAAACAGAATTTGCAGGGATGCTTCCCCCTGGATCCTCCCAGTCCGTGGAGCAGCTCCCTCCTCCTCAGGCTGCTGCTGGGTGGTGACAGGGCCCCTTTGGGGATGGTTTTCCATGGCTGCAGCTGGAGAAATCCCTCTGGGAGATGGCTGAAGGCGCTCCCAAGGCTCTGCCCTTCTCCCAAATCCTGTTTCTACTGTTCCTGATTTCTGCCTCCAATTCTGGCCTGGGGCTGTTCTTGGACTTTGGATTTTGTGGAATTTTCCTGCTCCAAGAGCAGCCCTGGCTCAGCTCTGTCCAGCCAAGGAACCCCAGGGTGCTGCCACACTCCTGTCACTGCCCTGCCATGGGAATGGGAATCGGGCACCCCTCGTGTTCCCGAGTCGGGGTTTGGGTGGGAATTCATGAAAGAGCTACAGAGTGACAAATTCTGGTGCTCCTATTCCTTATTTAGAGAATCCTGGTGGAAAAAGGCGCCGGGGGGCTTGGGAAGCCCCTTGCCAAGGATGGGGGTGGAAAACGGAATTCAGACTGCTTCAGTGAAAATTTCTGTTGGAATGGCACTTCTGGGTTATCCAAATTCAAGCAGCTTCCCAGAATCTTGGCCATGGGTTTAACTGGGAAAATCCAACTGTGCCTGAAATCCGAGTGCCCTGCAGGGTCTTGGAGCTGTTCCTGGGGATTCAGTGATTTCAGAGGTGGGAGCCAGTCAGGGTCTAGAGGGGAGTTAAGAGCAGAGCAATGCCATGAGGTGTTCCCTGGAGGGCTCCTCTCCAGACTCCTTCATCCCATGTTTATTTTGGGATCATGTTGCGATTCTCCTGGTGGCTGCTTCCCTTCTTCTGGACATTCCTGTGCCAGCCCCACACCCTGCCAGGGTTATTCCTGCAGATCCTGCTCATGGAAACAGCCCATGGAGCAATGATTTGTAGTTGGATGGTGAAATTCCCAGCTGGGAATTCAGGAATTACAGCCATCAATTACCCTAAGGAGCAAAATCCCCTCAGGGAACCTCTGATGATCAATGTCCTCCACGGAATGTGGGAAACCAGGACAAACCTGCACCTGAGCAGTCCCAGCCCCAGACTTGGGGAAAATCACTGGGAAATTTCCAGGAAGAGCTGAAGGTGGGAAATCCCCACCTGGTCCTGCTCCACTCTCTTGTCACGTTTTCCTGCAGGAGATTGGTGGAGAACAGGGATTTGTGCTCTGCAAACCTCCCTGCTCTGCCCGAGGTTTTCCGGCTCTTTGCCGAGCCCATCCCACCAGCACCGGGAGACTCCGAGGAAGGATGCAGATCCTGGAGGGGACCCAGTGGGAATTTCAAGCAGGCTGAGGAAAAGGGAGGATGAGGAATGAGGAGGAAAAGCCGGGAGCTGCTGCACTCCCATCCCGGCTGAGGAGCCAACAGCTCATCCCCGCAGGGAGCCAGCCCTGCCCTTCCTTGGGAACGGCTCCACGACCCAGCAGAACAGCCCGGGGGCTCTGGAGTGGGGAATGGGACAGCAGCATCCTGGACAGCAAGGAAATGGGGAATCAGCCTAGATGGCTCCGAACTGAGGGAACAGCCCGAAGGGGTCGGGAATGTCCCCCTGCAGGGCCGTGTCTGGGTGGTGCTGAGCAGGATCCACCCTCGGAGCCTGGAGCAGCCCCCGGAGCTGCCTTGGAGGGATCCCGGGCTCCAGCTGCCTCGGGAATCCCGGAGGGAGAAATGAAGGAATTATTTCAAGCGACAGGAATGGCAGTGCAGTTTTGCTGCAGGCACAGAGGGAGCCTGGGGAGCCCCAAATCTGGGCCAGGCTACAGGAGGGACAAAAATTTAAAGAAAAAGGAATCCTTGGAGGGGGTGGAGAGGCTGAGGGAGAGAAAAATTTGAAGTTGGGAGCAGGAATTCCCCAAACTGGTGACCTGGGAGTCATCCCACCCCATCCTCACCCCAGAGCTCCAAGGAAATGGAGATGACACTGAGGATTCCAACACTCTGATCCTTCCAGGGATGCAGCTGGGATCAACATGATCTCCCTATGCCAGCCTTGCTCCACGGTTTCCTTGGATGAAACCCTGGATTGTCCTCATCCAGGGCTCTGGGTGTGCTCTGGGGCTGCTCCCGAGCTCAGGAAGAGCAGGAACCCTGCAGAGTGTGAAGATGATTCCTTTAAGGAGGCTGGGTTGTTCCTGCCTGGAATAACAATGGAGACGCTGGGAAACACGGGGAGGAGGGGAGGGAAAAGCTTCTGAGAGTTAAAACTGGAGTCAGGCAGGAGGAACGTTAATGTGGATGTGTTCAGCCACAGCCAAGGGAACAGCCAGGATTTCCATGAGCTAATGGAGCAGCACGGAGCTCTTGGAGTGGAGGAGGCAACAAAACCTCAGAAATCACCAAGGGGTGGGAGAGGAACCATCCCAAGAATTCCCATCGGGATGGGATTGGGGTTGGGGTTGGGCTCTTCTCACCCAAACTCACACAAGGACAATTTTCCTGCTAAAAATTCCCGTTAATTGCCTCTAATTGCTGTCCCTGCTGCAGGCTCAGGGGAGGAGCAGGGAGAATGGACCATGGAATGTCCTTCACAGCTGGTGCTTCCCAGGAATGATGAAGTGCTGGTCCTTGGAGCATCCCCTGGGATGGAGGAGCCTCCTGAATGTTGGGAATGAAAGAGGAACAGGGAGAGGTGCTTGGGTGACCTCGAGCAAGTGGAGGCAACTCCAAGAGCATTTCCTGGGGGCTTTCCTGGTCCTTGTGGGAGCAGAGCTGTGGGAGCAGCTCAGGGATGTGGTGGCTGGGCCATAAATCCTGGGAATGTGCTCTGGCCTGGGCTCCAGCCCTCTCCAGACCAAGCTGCACTCTCCCATTCCCCAAAAACACAGCTGCACTTCAGAAATTCCTTCTCAGAGCTGGTTCTGCTCCTGCTTTTCCTCCTGAAGCATTCCCATGGGATTTTCCTCATTGTGCCAGACCTGGGGCCCTGCTGCCCAGCTGGGATGATCCAGTGCTCCATGTCCTGGGGAGCTCCAGGGGGGATTATCCCTTGGGATGGCAATTCCAACTTTGTTTGATGGATTTTGTAGCTGAGGTTGAATTTCCTGAGCTCCAGCTCAGCCAACCCCCCTGGTCAATCCCACTCTGGATTTTCCCACATTTCTCCATGGAATTTTCATCTCTCACAGGGATTCTTTTCTCATTTTTTCCATCAGGATTTTGGGGTTTTTTGGAGATGATGGTTGGCTTCCATCCCTGCCCCATCCCAGCTCCCATCCCAGCTCCATCCCTGGGCAAATCCATCCAAACTGGGGTGGGATGGACCTGCCAGTGCCTTTTCCACTCCTTTTTCTTTTCCTTGGAATGTGCTCCAAGCCAGCATGCAAATAATGGAGCTTCCCTTTTCCCTGGGAAATCCTGGGGCACACAGCAGAGCTGTGCTGGGAGTTTGAACTTTGGTTGTTTTTTCTCCTGAATCCTCAAATAATCCACACAGCTTTTCCTGATCTTTATCATCTCTCTTTTTTTTCTGGAAAAGGAACCATTAATCCTGATGAGATTTGGAATGGGAAATGAAATCTCCTCCCATCCCTCTCCATCAGGGCCCAGGGCCCTTTTCCAGGCCCCTCAAACCCTCATCTCTCCCTGAGGGTGTTTCTTAAAATTCCCAGGTCTCTCCCAGTGCTGGAGAAGTGGCAGAGCAGCCCCTCAGTGCCTGGATCCACGGATGAAGCCACTGCTGACACATTCCATTCTTGGATGGAAATGAATTTTCTTGTTTTGCTTGGAGGGAGTTAAAGTGGATCAATAAAGGAGAAGTTGTAATTCCAGAATCCTGAACTGGTTTGGGTTGGAAGTAGCCTAAAAATCACTGAATTCCCACCCCTGCCCTGGCAGGGACCCCTCCCACTGTCCCAGGGGCTCCCAGCCCTGTCCAGCCTGGCCTGGGGCACTGCCAGGGATCTAGGGGCAGCCCCAGCTGCTCTGGGCACCCTGTGCCAGGGCCTGGCACCCTCACAGGGAACAATTCCTGCCCAATCTCCCATCTGACTCTGCCCTTCTTCAGCTTAAAGCCATTCCCTGTGTCCCCAGTCCCTCTCTGTGTTTTTTCCAGGCTCTCTTCAGGCACTGGGCTCAATGACATCACCCCAAAGCTTCTCTGCAGGCTGAACAATCCCAAAGCCTCATGGAGAGGTTTCCAACACCTCTGTCAGCAGAGAGATTCCACAACATCCCAGAGATCCCAGCACATCCTGGAGATCCCCTTCCCAGAGAAGACAGGGATGCAGCTGAGCACTCCCACCCCATCCAAAGCTGTGTGAGGACGTTCTGGGAGAGGAAAAGGAGGAACAAGGGATGAGGAAGAGCCCTGGGAAGCTTTTCCTGGGATCTGCCCTCCCACTGGGGAGGAGGGCAAGGCAGGAATGTCACAGCCTGCCCATTTCCACAAGACCAGCTTTAATATCAGTCAGGAGAACGAGGAAAGAGCACAGAATCTATGAATGGGAGTAGAAGGAAATTCCAAAAATCCCCCCCAAAAATTGGAAAAGAAATGAATGAGCCCAGCCCCACCTGCTGCTGCCAGACTCCCAGGCACTGCAGGCAGAGGAGCAGCACTGGGATGGTCCCCAGGGAGCCCCTGGGGCTCCTCTCCAGGAGTGCTCACCTGGGGCTGAGCTCGGGACTCAGCCCAACCTCCCCGGGGGAGGAATCCACGAGCGGCGACTTTGGGATCTCTTTTATTCTAAAACTCTGCCCTGTGGTGGTGGGGATGGAGAATTCTGGGATGCTCCTTCTGGCACTGAAACCCAGGGACTGCAAAGAGGAACAGAGCTGAGAGAGGCAGCTGAGGAATCCTGGGACCAGGAACAGCCCTGGTGTGCAGCTCGGGATATCTGGGATGCTTTCACTGCTGCTGCTGCTCAGGGGCTTGGACAATCCCAGAATGTGTCCTGTCCCTCCATCCAGTGTGCCAAGTCCCTCTCCAGCTCTCCTGGAGCCCCTTTAGGCATTGGAAGGGGCTCTGAGGTTTCTCTTCTCTGAGCTTCCCTTTTCCAGGTGAACATTCCCAGCTCTCCCAGCCTGGGAGCCAAACCCCCCCAGGAGGAAAGGACAACAGGAGTCAGGTCCAAGGCGCCTCTCACTTGGGGCAGAGTATATTTAGAATTTATATTTTTATATTATTTTTATATTCTTTTAATGCATAGCGAGTTTTTCTTCTTTTTTTTTTTTT
>VXBS01002643.1:173525-184898 GCA_013400255.1 Sitta europaea
GTGCAAACCTGAGCTGGGTCCCTGTTTTCCCTGTGCAGTTTTCCTTCCTCGGGATGGGCACTGTGGTGGGGAGGGGTCAGCAGGCGATTTCCTCCAGCGTCCCCAGCGGGGCCTGCAGGGGCACGGTCACAGTGTGGCTCAGGCTCTCCGAGTGGTTTGGCACTGGATCACAGGTGCTCTGCCGAGGGAAAAGCAGGGAAGTGTCAGCCCCCAGCTGCTGGGGGCTCCCTGGGCCTCCCACGCTGCCAGGCACTGAACCAGCTCAAACACAGAGGTCTGCTCGTCGTGACAAGAACGGGGCACAGGAGCACAGAAAGCTCCCCGGAGAGCTTTGGGCTGGAAGGCAAACTGCTGGGATTGGGTAAAGGGAAAGCCAGCCCCCAGTGACCCCAAACAAGCACGGCTGAGGGAGAGGAATGCATCCACAGGAAAGCCAAAGACAGCAGAGACTCTTCCCTGGGTTTGGGGTTGTCAGAGACTGAAACAGTTCATGCCTCAAACACTGATAGAAAGTTTTGCTCATTGTAACAAAACCTGGATAAAGAAGCTACAGCCATCCTGAAGCTGTATCATCATCCCTGAAGATGCCTGACTGGGACTTTGGACTTTTAGTTAAACCACTACATAAGACAAAAGGAAAACTTACTCTTTAGTCATCTCATGCCTAGGAAAAAACAAGACTGATGGAGAGGAATGCATCCATTCACAAAAAAAACCAGAAAGCCAAACACAGCAGAGACTTCCCCGGCTGGGTCCAGGGTGGGGGAGCCCAGAGCCCACAGGAGCCAGGTTCAGTGCCCCAGAATGAGAGGGGAGGAGGTTTCAGTAACCTCTGTGAACAGCCAGCCTCCCTCACACCAACTGCCTGTGGAAGCCTGTCCTGGGAAGGCCACAGCCCCAGGACTCTCCCGAGAGCAGGCTGAGGGGGTGCCAGCCTGTTGTGTTGTACTAAGTGGTTGTTAAATCGCACTGGGTGTGTTCTTTTGTAATACATAGATCCACACAAAAGATGTGACTTCCCCATGAACCCCTGTGCCCCTTTTCCTGACACCACCTGCCCTGGGGTCTGCCCCTTTCGGTCAGCAGACCCTCCCTTCCCCCTTTCCCAAGGGAGCACAAAACCACCTGGCCCCGTGCCCAGGGCTTTTCCCTGTCAGGATTTCCTGGAGTCAGGTCTGTGTTAAAGCAGCAGGCCCGTGCCTGAACAGGAGCAGTGCCTTTGCTCTTCTGTCTTTGTCCTTGCCTCAGTTTCCCCTCTGAGGGTCTGTGCTAGCCTGGCTGGGACCCCAGGGCAGGGGGATTTGTGGCACCAGCCCAGCTCCCCAGAGCCACTCCTGAGCTCAGAGTGCCCTGAGCACAGTCCTGGGGCTGCTGGAAGAGCCAGGGGCAACCCCGCCGTGCCTGGGGCTGCCTGCCCGGCCCGAGCTCTGTTAACCCATCGGGTGCTGTGCTCCTGGGGGACCTCCACCACCAGGAACAGCTGCAGAGGATCACTGGAGCACTGCTGGGATCCAGGGATGGTGATATTTTCTTTATTCTGTCTCTGTCACTCTCCTTCTGTCCCCCCCCCAGCTATTTTCCATTTCTTTCGCTTGTTTTTTTTCTCTTTTCTCTCTCTCTCATATTTACTATCCATTAAACCCCAGACTATTGTCACTGGCATCTGGTCCTGTTTGCACCTTAATTGGGGCAGAGACATCTCTAATTATAATTTTAATAACTGGATCCTGACACATGTGGGAAGAGCTCCAGCATCCCCAGGAATTTTCCCTTCCCTCCTTACCACGTTCTCATCATGGCTCCCGTCCTCTTCCTCCTTTCCAAGAAGATCCAATAATTTTTCCTTGATCAGCTGCAAGAAGAGGGAGCTGGGGTTAAGGTGGGAAGAGGCTGCAGTGGGAAAGGGAGCACTGGGATGTGCTGGGTTTGGGGGTGCATTCCCAAGGGTTGGGAGGGGAGGATGCTCCAAGGGCTGTGCCAGGGAGAGCCTGGGAGAGCTGGGGTGCTCACCTGGAGAGGAGAAGCTCCAGGGAGACTCAGAGCCCCTGGCAGGGCCCAGAGGGGCTCCAGGAGAGCTGGGGAGGGACTGGGGCCAAGGGATGGAGGGACAGCACACAGGGAATGGCTGCCACTGCCCAGGGTAGGGCTGGGTGGGAGATTGGGCAGGAATTGTTCCCTGGGAGGGTGAGAGGCCCTGGCACAGGGTGCCCAGAGCAGCTGGGGCTGCCCCTGGATCCCTGGAATTGTTGAGGGCTGGATGGGGCAGGGAGGTGTCCCTGCCAGGGCAGGGGTGGCACTGGATGATCCTTAAGGTCCCTTACATCCAAACCATTCCAGGATTCTCTTACAAGGAATAAAACCCCAAAAAATTCCAGTTTTGGGGCATTTTTGGAGTTCAGGCAAAGCTTGGAGCTCTATGAGCTCCATTTCCCTCCCCAGCCCCCTCATCTCCCTGCAGCTGCAGGATTTGGCTTCCAGGGAAGTCCCATAAAACTTGGGAAGTGTTTTACTGGAAATCTTCCACTGGGAGGAAAGAGAAATAAAACCAACAAGATGAAAGCTAAAATCCTGAAATCCCAAAAAACTGGGTCAGTTCCTAAGGAATGTGGATCCTGGCTGGTTCAAGGAAGTTTGGTGGGAATTTGGGACCATGAGAACAGAGCTCAGCAGATCACAAAAAAGCCTCTTTATGGTCAGTACTTCCCCCAGATTTGGCCAACCCATGAAAAAAAAAAGAAAAAAAAGCATCAGGTCACTCTAATTCCCAGAATCTCTAAATATTTTGACAGAAAACTCAAATTTTTGAGGTGCTGACCACCCCTCTGTGACACTCCAAGCAGAGGGGAAAAACTGTATGGGCTTTTTTTAAGATTTAAGGTATTTTATTCCTTTTTTCCTGGCTGGTTGGGGTTAAATATCTGGGAATATGAAGATTCCTCTGCCGGGGCATCCCCAGGGAGCTTCTCTGAGGGGAGAAAATGAATTTTAAGCCCCAAAAAGAAGAAAATAATAAAAAGAGGAAGAAAACCCCCCACATTTGACAAATTTTATCAGCAGATGTCAAAGAAGGGTGGAAAACAGGAAAAACCCAAATTTGTGAGGTTCTTATGCCCTGTTTAGGAAAAATCCCCAAGAAATCCTGGAAAAGGGAAATTTAATGAAATGTTTGGGTATCCAGGCTGAGCTCTAAATTCAGGATCAGCTTTTGTTGCTCTCTCAGCTTTAGGCCTGGAATTTTTCCATTTTTTTTTTCCTGGTTAATGGCACCAACACTGGAGCTGCCCAGGAGGGGCTGGGCTGGGGGGAATTGTCTGAAAATATAAAAATAAAAATCAGCAACCTAAAAAATAAAAATGAGAGGAAGTTTTTCTGAGCTGGGACTGTGGGGTTCCCTTCCCTGGAATGGGACACGTCCCCAGCCTGGAGTGGGATCGTGGAATCAGCAGCCACACACAACTCTGACATCCCACAGGAACAAAACTCCCTGCTCCCCCCGAGGTGGGGCTGTGGGAGCTGCAGGAGGCAGGTTGGAAATCCAGGATTTTGGGGTGCTCTGGGATCCCCAGGGAATAGAAAATCCAGGGAGGAGGAGCTCCAGGATGGGAAATGCCAGGCTGAGGGGCTCCAGGGTGGGAAATTCTGGGATGAGGGGCTCCAGGGTGGGAAATTCTGGGATGAGGGGCTCCAGGGTGGGAAATCCCAGGCTGAGGGGCTCCAGGGTGGGCAATCCCAGGCTGAGGGGCTCCAGGGTGGGCAGGGCTGGCTGAGGGGCTCCAGGGTGGGCAATCCCAGGCTGAGGGCAGCCCTTACCTCGTACAGGTAATCGAAGAGCTCGAGGATGGTGAGGATGCTGGCCCCGATGAACAGCCCCATCTGGCCGCCGATGTCACCTGCAGGACAGCACCGGGAGCTGGGCCCTGCCCTGGGAGCTGCCAGCCTCCAGCCCTGGGAACAATTCCCCTGAAGCAGGGGGAGCTCCAAGGGCATGGCTGCCATCCTGGGAATGGGCCTGGCCCTGCTGAAGGAGCCTGGAGCGCTCCGGGAATCCCAATTCCCCCAGTTCCCAGTCTGGGGAAGGTGCTGGGAAGAATGAATGTCCCTGGAGCCAAGGAAAAGCCCCAGCCTGACAAAAAGTGGGAAGGGAGGTGCCCTGGGCCTTTTGGGAAGCATCTCCTGGCTTCTGCTTGAGTGTCTCCAGGGTGGAGGAGGAACCCGAGGAGAGGAGGTTCCCAGGAATCAACGGGGAAGGAAACTGGGATGAGGAGCTCAGGGAAGGCAAATCCCATGGATTTTTCTGGAGAACAGCCCTGGATTGATCCCCAGAGCAAAGGCACCCATGGGTGAGGGGGGAAAGGGGCCTTTTCCAGGGGTGTCCATGAGACATGGAGAGAGGAAAGAGGGAAAACGTTTGGGAGCAAAGTGAGAACCCAGAATGATTCCAGGGGGTGCTCTGGATTTACACCACAGGGTAGGCTTTGAGCCTGGGAGAAAGATTCTGGGATGAGGCTCTTCCTGAAGCTCCAGAGCCTTGGAAATGAGGATCCTATGAGGTGCAAATGGGGTCTAGGTCAGAGAGGCCCCAGCAGCCTCCTCTTCTTCCCTGGAATTCCTGGAAAAGCCTCAGGAGGTGCAGAAGGGCTCCTGAGGGAGCATTTGGCAGGGCCACCCATGTGGGGTGACATGGGGACACCTCAGCTTCCCAAGGGGCTGAGCACTCCCAGCACTCCAGAGGGATCCAGGGATTGGGGAGGGGCTCAGGGAGGCTGGGACTCACCCCCACCCCAAACCCAACGGGGCCAACCCCAAATCTGCAGCTGGGACCCCAAAGCTGGGGCTGGTTTGGGGCTGAGCAGCTCAGGGTCTCCTGCAGCTCTTCCCTGAGGCATCCAAAGGCCAAGGACCCAGGCCTGGCTGGAAAAGGCAGATTTGAAGGAGGGAAGAGGTGATGGGGAGATGGGTTTGGGATGTCCCCCACACCCTGCACCACAGAGAGCACCCAGCACCCACCCAGCCCCAAAACCTCCAAAAAAAGGGAGCAGGTAGGGATGGAGCAGCTCCAGAAGCTTCCATGAACACACAGAGTATCCATGGGGCATCCCTGGGGTGAGGAAAGTAGAGATGGGGCCTTGCTGGGGGTTTCAAGACTGTGGGCTCCTCCCTCCCAGCCTCCCTCTGACCCTCCCAGACCAGCAGAGACCCCAAACTGGTCCCAGTCCCTCCTTACCAAGTAAGGCTGCCACTTCATAGGCTTTCTTCTGCTCAATGGTCTCATAGTTGAGTGCTTCAAAAAAAATGTCCAGCACAAGAATATTCTCTCTGTGGAAATGGGAAAAACATCAGCCCAGGAGCCACTGGAGGCTCAATCCTTTGGGATAAGGAAAGAACGGGATTGGGGGGCTGTCTTCCCCTTTATTTGGATTGTTCCTCTCTCTGGGGTCCTCAGAACCCACAGAACTTGGAGCTGCTGCAGAGCAGGGGCTCAGGGCACCCTGAGGGCTCTGTGAGCCTTTGGAGCAGCTGGGAAAGGTTCCCCAGAATTCCTCAGGATCTTGCCCCTCACTTTGCTGGGAACTCTTTTCTTGGATGGTAATTCCTGATGGTGAGAGGCCCTGGCACAGGGTGCCCAGAGCAGCTGTGGCTGCCCCTGGATCCCTGGCAGTGTCCCAGGCCAGGCTGGACAGGGCTGGGAGCCCCTGGGACAGTGGGAGGGGTCCCTGCCAGGGCAGGGGGCTGGGACTGGGTGGGCTTTGAGGTCCCTTCCATGATTCCGTGATTCTGTGAAGCAGAATCCAAAGGATCTGGAACAACTCTCCCTTCCCACACATGGCAATCACATGCCCAGGGCTGGGAGAGCTCCACAGCCTGAGGACCTCAGTCCAGACATACAAGTGTCCAACTGGACCAGCAAAACTGGGAAATTCTGCAGTTTTGTTGATGGGACTGCAGGATTCCCATGAGGACAATCCTTGGGAAGGAACTCAGGTTGCTCTACTGAGAAGAAACCAACCTCATCTCTTCCAAGTTTTCACTCTGCTCTTCCCTGGAGGACATCTCTGTGCTGGGGATGGATTGGCCAGCTCTGGGTGTTTTCCAGACATTTCCCTCCCAAAACCAAAAGGAATCCAGGTCCTCCCCCACTCACGAGATGTATTTTTCCGACTTGTTGAACTTCTTCTCCAGGTACTTGGCCGAGGTCTTGCTGGGGATCTTGACCATGGAGAGCTCCTTGTTGTACCTGGTGAGGTTACAGGGGGTCCTGCAGATGCAGTAATTGCTGTCCTTCTCTGCCAGGAGACCTGTGGGGGGGCAGGCATGGAGCTCAGGGAGCAGGCTGGGAGCAGAGATTATCCCTCCCACAGAGGGGCCAAGGGGCCTCTCCGGGACGTTTCTCTCCCAGTTCTCACCACCTTGGAGAAGCCTCTTGCTGGAGGTCACACACTGTCATCAACAACAGCTCAGAGAACTCATGGCTGAGTCTCCTAAACCCAGACTTGGAATGGGTCCCTCCACCCCAAGCCCAGCCCCAGAGGGGCTCCTGGGGCTCCCCTGATCCCGAGGGTTTCTGTGCTCATGGAGGAGCCCTTTGCCCCACAGAGAACCAGGAGAAACTTCCTCCCAGCAA
This sequence comes from Sitta europaea, assembly GCA_013400255.1. Lineage (NCBI taxonomy): Eukaryota > Metazoa > Chordata > Aves > Passeriformes > Sittidae > Sitta > Sitta europaea. Next base: position 180,148 of record VXBS01002643.1, read on the forward strand.
CCTGGGCCCCATCCCAACCCCTCTGCAGGGTGCAGATCCCCCGTTCCTGCCAGCCAGGAGGATCCAGGATTCCCCACAATCCAGGATTCCCCATGATCCAGAATTCCCCATGATCGAGGATTCCCCACGATCCAGGATTCCCCATGATGCAGAATTCCCCATGATCCAGAATTCCCCATGATCCAGGATTCCCCTGGGCCCAGGACTGCCCCGGTACTCACTGAGCGCGGGCTCGGCGCATTCCTTGTACTGCTCCGGGGTGCAGAAGGGAGCATCCCCTGCAGGGACAGGACAAAGCCATCACAGGGGGACCCTGGGCTCTCCCTGGGCACCCAGGGATCTCCCTGCAGTCAGGTGGCCCTGGCTGTCCCCACCTCTGCCTGCCAAAGGGGCCTTTTCCAGCAGGAGCTGCTGGGAACTGTGCCCAGGGTGCACTGGAGCTAAAAAGGGTGGGATTTGATGGTCCCAGAGGGCTTTTCCAACCTTAATCAGACCCAGGTCTCCCTTCCGTGGCTTGCCTCTATTTCACAGGGAATCAGGGAACATCCTGAGCTGGAAGGGCCCCCCAGGATCATCCAGCGCCACCCCTGGCCCTGCCCAGACGCCCCAGCAATGCCCCCTGTCCATCCTGGAGCAGTGTCCAAAGGCTCCTGGAGCTCTGGCACCTCGGGGCCGGGACCATTCCCTGGGGAGCCTGGGCAGTGCCAGCACCTCTGGGGGAAGAACCTTTCCCTGAGATCCATCCCTGCCCCCCTGTGACACAACCTCAGGCCATTCCCTGGCTCCTGTCCCTGTCACAGGGGATGGAGAGGGAAGCTGCCCCTCCTGAGGACACTGAGCTCACTGGGCTCTGCCCTCAGCCCCCTCTGCTCCAGGCCAAGTGCCCTCAGCTGCTCCTCATGTGGCCCCTCCAGACCCCTCCCCATCTCGTGCCCCTCCTTTGGACCCTTGTTGAGTTCTTTGATGCCTTTTTTATTTTGTGGTGTCCAAAACTGCCCCAGAACTCCAGGTGAGGCCAGCCCAGCCCAGACCAGAGCCAGACAATCCCTGCCTCCCTCTCTGCTGTCCCTGGCAGCAGCACGGCCCTGCTGGCTCCAGGGGCCCCAGCTCCAGCCTTTCCCAAAGGCCAGGGGCACCTGCTGCCCTCAGGTGCCCCCAGACCCCCAGCCCAGCCCAGGGGTCCCCGGTGCCCCTGACCTGGCATGTGCACCATCCTGCAGTTGCAGTTCTCCACGATGTAGCGTGTCTCGCAGTCGATCCTGCAGGCCGTGACGCTGTACACCGGGAAGAAGGCCAGGCCCAGCTCGGGGGAGCGGCACTCGCCCCACGGCGGGGGCAGGTACGTCAGCTGGGGACACGACAGGGGTCAGCTGGGACAGGGGTCAGCTGGGACAGGACAGGGGTCAGCTGGGACAGGACAGTGGTCAGCTGGGACACGGTGACAGCTGGGGACAGGACAGGGGTCAGCTGGGACAGGGTGACAGCTGGGGACAGGAGAAGGGTCAGCTGGGACAGGAGAGGGGTCAGCTGGGACAGGGTGACAGCTGGGACACACAGGGTGACAGCTGGGGACACACAGGGGGTCAGCTGGGACGGGGTGACAGCTGGGACAGGGTGACAGCTGGGGACACACAGGGTGACAGCTGGGACAGGAGAGGCTGTCAGCTGGGACAGGGTGACAGCTGGGACACACAGGAACATCAGCTGGGACAGATAGGATGTCAGCCAGGGACAGGAGAGGACAGCAGCTGGGACGGGCTGTCAGCTGGGACACACAGGGTGACAGCTGGGACAGGAGAGGGGTCAGCTGGGACAGGGTGACAGCTGGGACACACAGGGTGACAGCTGGGGACAGACAGGGTGACAGCTGGGACAGGACAGGGGTCAGCTGGGACAGGGATGGGGACAGGGCCAGGAGCTGCAGGACAGGACGTCCCCTGTCACAGGAGCTCCTGTGTTGCAGGGCAGCCACTGCAGTCCCTCAGGGCAGCTGCCCCTCCCGGGAGCTCCCTGATTCCTGGGATAGCTCACTATCACTACAGCTCACAAGCTGTGCCTGAGGAGTTCTCCTGGTGCCGTGGGGTGACACTCCCAGTGACAGTGAAGGTCCTGGAGGTGACAGTCCCAGGTGACAATGAACATCTCAGCAGTGGGAGCAGCTGTGGAAGGATCAGCTGGAATTTCTGCCTGGCAGACTCCACTTTGCAAACTGGAAAAGCTCCACCAAACTTTCCCTGAGCAGGCAAGGCTGCACATTCCCTGGAAATGTTTGGAGTTTTCTCCCAACTGCTGCTCCCAGCCTGGCATGGCAATCCCTGGGGTTAAATCCAGGGGCAATCCAGTCCTAAGGGCTCCCAAGAATCCCTTCCTGGCCAACTCAGGGCTGAAACCTCAGGAAAAGCCTTTCCAGCCAAAGCCTTGGTCCCATGGAAGTGCTGAACTCATTTCAGACCTGGACCCCTGCTCTCCGTGGCCCTGGAGCTGCTGGAATGCCAGGAAAGGCATCCCAAGGAGCCAGAAGAGGAGCAGGATGGACAGAGCAACCCCAGCCCTCAGCCACGGAAAGAATTAATGGGAGATAAATTGGGTTTGATGCCTCTCCTTGCAGCCCCTCCAGATCCCCCTCCTCCTGAGGGATTCCTGAGGAAATCCCTTTCCTCCCTTCCAGATGATCCCAGCTGGGGGTTGGTGGGAGGGATCCGGGGCTGGATCAGCCCCAGGATGTGGAGCTGCTCCCTCCACCCTCCCCCACTGCCCCCAAAGCAGGAACAAACCCCATCAAAGCAGCAGGAAAAGCAGGAAAAGGGCAGCAGGGACATCCCTGCCCTGGGATCCTGCAGGAATTGTGCCCCACGGCAGCTTCCCAAGGGCTCCTCCTCCTGCTCCTGCCTAGAGAAATCCAGCTCCAGCCTCTAATTGAGGGTGACAAACTCCCAGCCTGGCCCTTTTGCAGTCGTTAATAATTAATTAATGAATTAAATGCTTTTCCAACTCTTCTGATCCCAGCTTTCTCCAGGATTACTGGGATCAGTTCCCAGATGGCAAGTGCTAAAAGGGGAAGAATAAAATTGATTTGACTCCTTGGAAGTTGGATGGATCCTGCTTGTCCCAAATGCCAGGAAAAGAGGGAATGAGCTTGGAAAACCTCGAGGGAAGAGATCCCAGGGGCAGGGGAGGCTCAGCTCCTGCCACAGCCTTTCCCTGGCCACATTCCTGCCTTTCCACACTGCTCCTGGCACGGAGCCTCCTGGGAGCTGCCAGCATCTGCCTGCAGCCACAGAGGTCAAGCCTTCAATTAATTGGAAGTGCTATCCCTGTTTTCCCTGCCTGTTTCATTTTCTCCAACAGGGAAATATGGTGGAGAAGGTCCCAGCAGAGGTCGGGGCAGTTTCATAAAATCCTGGAATATCCTGAGTAGGGAGGGATCCCACAAGGACTGAGCCCAGCCCCTGGCCCTGCCCAGAGCCCCTGACAATCCCACCCTGTCCATCCCTGGAGCAGTTCCAAAGGCTCCTGGAGCTCTGGCACCTCGGGGCTGGGACCATTCCCTGGGAGCCTGGGCAGTGCCAGCACCTCTGGGGGCAGAGCCTTCCCTGCCCCATCTTCCTCTGGCTCTGGGATGGACCCAGCTCTGATCCTGGCTGATGGCACCAAACTCCACCGACCCCAAGGAAGGGTCCAGCCCCTCCCTGAACATCCCCACCCGGGCTGGGTTCCCAACAAAGCCACAACTGGAGCCCTCTGTTCCTTAATGAGACCTCCAACAGCAGCAACTCCGTGGAATTTCCATTCCAGGCAGCTCCAGCCCTTGTGAAATGCTGAAAAATCCAGAGTAGCCACAGCTGGCTGATCCCAGCTCCCAGTTCATGGTGCTGGAATTGCTCCCAGTTCATGGTGCTGGAATTGTCTGTTTGCATCTCCAGCTCCTTTCCCATCCTAGCTGTTCCTTCCCATTTGCTCCCTACCTGAGGAATTGGTTTTAAGGGATGAATTTGACCCTTCCAGCCCCTGGGAGCTCCTCTGGAGCAGAGCTTGGGGGTGTTATGGAGCCCATGAATGCCCAGGGAAAAACGAGATTTTGGAGCTCCAGGATCCTTCTTTGCAAATCCAAAGGAACAGCAGCACTGGAACCTCCTGGAGAGCCATAAAAAGTCCAGGGCAGCCCCTCTGGAGCTTCCAGGTTTGCTCCCAGGTTTGCTCCCACTCCTGCTACCCCTGGATGAGCTGGGCCTGTGGCTCAGGTGCAAAATCAGCCTTAAATTACCAATAACATTGCATTATGGAATTATAAAGGTTGGAAAAGCCCTCTGAGATCAAGTCCAGCTGTTCCCTCTAGGCCACCACTGCCCCATGTCCCCAGATGTCACATACACATGGACAAAATCCCTCAGGGATGGGGATTCCCCACTGCCCTGCTCCAGGAAACTCTGCCTCTCCTCCTGCTCACTCCCTGGCACATCCAGAGGGAGCCAGACCATTCCCCCTCATTCTCCTGGAAAATTCTGGCTGGCTTTGTTGGACTCAATTCCCAAACTCTGGCAGAGGTGCCTAGTTTGGAGGATGAGGGGAACTGGACTCTGAAGTTTTCCTGTCCCTACTTTTCCAACTTTTTACAAAATCTTCTTTTCCACAGGGTACGGGGGAGCAGGAAACCCAAACCATTCCCTCATCCTTGGATCCTATGGCTCTTCCCAACCTCCCTTACCAATCTCTGCCTCTTCCAGGCTCTGCCTCATCTCCACACCTTCCCT
>VXBS01002643.1:185415-228066 GCA_013400255.1 Sitta europaea
CTGGGCTTCCCTGGGAGCCTGGGCAGCAGAGCCTTCCCTGCCCCATCTTCCTCTGGCTCTGGGATGGACCCAGCTCTGATCCCTGCCCAGACCCTCTCCCTGGCTGATGGCACCAAACTCCACCGACCCCAAGGAAGGGTCCAGCCCCTCCCTGAACATCCCCACCCGGGCTGGGTTCCCAACAAAGCCACAACTGGAGCCCTCTGTTCCTTAATGAGACCTCCAACAGCAGCAACTCCGTGGAATTTCCATTCCAGGCAGCTCCAGCCCTTGTGAAATGCTGAAAAATCCAGAGTAGCCACAGCTGGCTGATCCCAGCTCCCAGTTCATGGTGCTGGAATTGCTCCCAGTTCATGGTGCTGGAATTGTCTGTTTGCATCTCCAGCTCCTTTCCCATCCTGGCTGTTCCTTCCCATTTGCTCCCTACCTGAGGAATTGGTTTTAAGGGATGAATTTGACCCTTCCAGCCCCTGGGAGCTCCTCTGGAGCAGAGCTTGGGGGTGTTATGGAGCCCATGAATGCCCAGGGAAAAACGGGATTTTGGAGCTCCAGGATCCTTCTTTGCAAATCCAAAGGAACAGCAGCACTGGAACCTCCTGGAGAGCCATAAAAAGTCCAGGGCAGCCCCTCTGGAGCTTCCAGGTTTGCTCCCAGGTTTGCTCCCACTCCTGCTACCCCTGGATGAGCTGGGCCTGTGGCTCAGGTGCAAAATCAGCCTTAAATTACCAATAACATTGCATTATGGAATTATAAAGGTTGGAAAAGCCCTCTGAGATCAAGTCCAGCTGTTCCCTCTAGGCCACCACTGCCCCATGTCCCCAGATGTCACATACACATGGACAAAATCCCTCAGGGATGGGGATTCCCCACTGCCCTGCTCCAGGAAACTCTGCCTCTCCTCCTGCTCACTCCCTGGCACATCCAGAGGGAGCCAGACCATTCCCCCTCATTCTCCTGGAAAATTCTGGCTGGCTTTGTTGGACTCAATTCCCAAACTCTGGCAGAGGTGCCTAGTTTGGAGGATGAGGGGAACTGGACTCTGAAGTTTTCCTGTCCCTACTTTTCCAACTTTTTACAAAATCTTCTTTTCCACAGGGTACGGGGGAGCAGGAAACCCAAACCATTCCCTCATCCTTGGATCCTATGGCTCTTCCCAACCTCCCTTACCAATCTCTGCCTCTTCCAGGCTCTGCCTCATCTCCACACCTTCCCTCCAAACCCATTTTCCTTTGCACCCATTCCCAATTCCCACCCAACCCTTTTTTCCAAACAAAAGCCCTCTCCTGTCCTAAAAATTCAAAATTTTCTTCCATCCCCTGCTTCCAACTGCTCCTGTGCATGAAGGTTCTGTGGGATTGGTTTTATGGGATCTCCTTGTTGAATTAATTCAGAATTTAAGGATAAATTGGAGGGAACCCACTGGGAGAGTTTGTGGGATTGAGGGGAACAAAGAAATCAAGAGGTGAACCTTTTTCCAGGAGGGGGTCAGGCCATGGGTTAGAGAAAATGCTCAGAGCAAGGGTTAGGAAATGTAAATCCATGGTTTGGTTGGGAGGGACATTAATGCTCATCCAATTCAACCCCAGGGACCCCTCCCTCTATCCCAGGGGCTCCCAGCCCTGTCCAGCCTGGCCTGGGCACTGCCAGGGATCCAGGGGCAGCCCCAGCTGCTCTGGGAAATCCATTCCAGGGCCACCCCACCCTCACAGGGAAGAATTCCTGCCCAATATCCCATGTGGCAGTGAGAGGGCCAGGGCAGGGATGGACTGGGGAGGAACACACATTCCCTGGACACACACATTCCCTGGATATACATTCCATGGACACACACATTCCCTGGACACACATTCCATAGATACACACATTCCATGGACACACACATTCCCTGGACACACACATTCCCTGGACACACCTTCCCTGCACCCACACACTCCCTGGATACACATTCCATGGACACACATTCCATGGACACACATTCCATGGACACACATTCCATAGACACACACATTCCATGGACACACACATTCCATGGACACACACTCCCTGGATACACATTCCATGGACACACACATTCCCTGGACACACATGCCATAGATACACACATTCCATGGACACACACATTCCCTGGACACACACATTCCCTGGACACACCTTCCCTGCACCCACACACTCCCTGGATACACATTCCATGGACACACATTCCCTGGGTCCTGGCACCCATCCCGTGTAAAATGACACCTCAAACATGGGAAATGTCCTTTAATTCCTCCTAATTCCCAGATCCCAGTGCTTCCATCCTGACTGGGAATCAGGATTTCCAAGCCACCACTGCCAGCCCTGAATCCCATTTTCCTGTCTCTCTAATCCCACTCTGGATCTGCAGTTCTGCAGTTCTGCTCTCTATCCCATAAAACCTCTGGAGGGGATGAATCTCCAGAGCCCCATCAAACAACATCAGTTTGGAACTTTCAGAAATTTTTGTGGCCAGCTTTGCAGGAATTGCCCTTTTCCAGGTGCTTTCCATCTTCCCTGAATGTCCTGTGCAGCTCCGTTGGGAAGTCTGATCCCATTCCTGATGAAGGGGTTTGGGTGATGCTGGGATGTTGCAAAAAACAGCCTGGAAATGGGGAAGAAAGGAGAAATTTCTCTTTCTCCATGGGATCAGCCCTTAAAAATATGGATTTCAGTGTGTCCATCCAAGCCTTGGTGCCATGGTCAGGGAAAGGAGGAATATTGCAGGGACAGTGCAGGGACAGTGCAGCTTCCCAAAGGCTGGAGGGGGAGATTCCAACACCAGGCTCACCCAAAAGTGCCTGGAAAGGGGAAAATGGAAGGGGATCCATCCAAAGCCAGGAGTGGTGGGAGCTGAAGGGCAATTCCCAATTCCAGGGGATCCTGGCCTCCCTTGGGATCCCTCTGGAGGTGATGGATCCTTCCCTGTGCCAGCTCCTGCCCAGCTCCCATTCATCAGCACACAAACCTCATTCACCCAGTCAGGAATTGCCATGGAAATGCTCCTGGAGATCCCTGTGGGAGGCACAGGAACCATGGCTGGGATGGGATTGGGGGCTCATCCCTTGGGAAATGGGCTGAAAGCCCCAAGGCAGCAGCTCCTGGCTCCCATATCCATGGCACCCACTCCCCTCTGCCCCCGGGCATGGAGGGGGATCCAGGGAGGATTTTCCATCCAGACTCTCCTATTTTCCCTGTCACCCACCCTGTGCTGGCTCCTGCTTCCCCTAGGGAGCCCAGCCCTGGCTCCCCTGAACTTCAGGGATTGCTCCAGTCGGAGATTTCGTGGAATCCTGGAATGGTTTGGTGGGAAGGACTTTAAACCCAGCCAGGGCCACCCATGCCATGGGCAGGGACCCCTCCCACTGGCCCAGGCTGCTCCAGTGTCCAACCTTGGGCACTGCCAGGGATCCAGGGGCAGCCCCAGCTGCTCTGGGCACCCTGGGCCAGGGCCTCTCCCCCTCACAGCCAGGAATTCCTTCCCAATATCCCATTTGTCCCTGTCCCTGGCAGTGAGAAGCCACTCCCTGTGTCCTGTCCTTCCATCCCTTGGAAATATTCCCTCTCCTTTTTTCCTGCAGCCCCTTGAGATCCTGGGAGGTCACAGTCAGTCACCCCTGGTGTCTCCTCCAGGATGAACCCTCCCACTCTTTTTTAACCAGGAAAAGTCTCCCCTGGCCACACATCCAGAAGCAGCTTGGCCTCTTTAACCCACCCAGGACATTTTATGGACAAATCTCCTGCTGGAATTGCTTTCTCAGGAGTTTTTGTTGCTGACTCAGCATTTCCAGCCCTGGCACTGCCAGGTCCCTCCCAGGACACTCCCAAGGTCACTCCTGAATTAACTCCCAAAGTGGGAAATGCATCCCAAAAGTGTCTCCTTGCAGGAACCATGGGGCTCGAACATTGCAGGAGGAGGAGCCAAGCTGATTTAATTCCCATTTTTCCAGCCTGAGAGCTCATTGTGAAGGGAGATTTAATGAGATCCCAATCACAGAGCCAGAGCTGGCTCTGGACAGGGGGATTTTGGGAAGCTCTGGGTGGAAAGCCAGGATTTATCCCCTGGTCCCAAGATGGGAATCCTCACTGCAGCAGCTGCAGCCCTGGGAAGGTGGAAAATCAGGGAGCAAAGCCCAGGGAATGCTCTGATTTCCAAAGTGGGATGGGGAAAGAAGGGAGGGATTTGAGCAGGGCCACAGGGAATGATTCCAGAGCCAGGAATGACCCCCCCCCAAATTCTGGCCCAGAGGATCCACAGCTCCCACTATCCCAAATCTTCCCCACTCCACACTTTTTATCCCCAGAGAAAGCACTTTTAACTTCCTGAGGGTGCTCTGAGCTGGGAGATGGGAAACCATCCTTATCTTTATTCCTGGCTTTTTTTCCAGCTGCAGGATCATTTCTTTTATGTAAAGGGCCCAGGGTGTAAAACTCCAGGTTCAGGACCCCAATAACTGCCTGGGCTCAGTCCCTGGGGGATTTTCCTGGAGCTGTTCCATCTTTTGCTCTGGTTTATTAAAGGAGCAGCACAGGCAGAGAGATTTAGTTGGAAAAACCCAGACTAAATCAGGGATTGGGATAAAAGCTGCACATTGGGAAGGTGGGGGAAGCCTAGAAGGTCCCTGAGGGATAATTAACTAGAGGAAGTTATTAATGGCTGTAATTAGGTTAAAAATGACTTTCTGAGAAGAGGGATTGGGGTTGGAGCTGAGTGCTGGGGATTCCTCCAGCTCTCCTGGGATAAGACTTTGGAGCCCTCAGAAGATTTCGAACCAGTCAGAAAATCCCAGGAAAGCCCTTCTCTCTCCCAAAGAAAGCAGCAAAACTCAGGCAAGACCCCTGGAAAAAGGGACACCCTGGAGCTGAGAGTCCCTAAATCTGTTCTTCTGTCCTCCACATCTCCCATGTGGAAGGGGGGATTTGGGGAGGGGTGTTTTCCTCTCTCTCATCTGGATGATGATCTTCTGGTTGGAATGCTCATTTTTCAGTGGAAATATTGGAACAGGCAGTGCTGGCAATGGGGCAGGGAAGGATTCCAGCAGCTGCAGCAAAGCCTGGAATTTGCACCAGATGAATTCAAAGTCCTTGAGATCCTTTCTGCAGGTTCCGGCTCCCAGCCCATCTCCCAGATCTTGTCCAGGATGGGATTTTAAGGAAGACAAATGTTTTCAATCACTGCTGGAGCTGCCAGGTGGATCCGACTTGAGGAGCCTTTCCCAAATCTTTGAGCGTCAGGCACCATACAAAACCCTGTCCAGCCCTGCCCATCCATCATCCATCCATCATCCATCCATCCATCATCCATCATCCATCCATCCATCCATCATCCATCCATCATCCATCCATCATCCATCCATCCATCCATCCATCCATCCATCCATCCATCCATCCACCTACCATCCATCCATCCATCCATCATCCATCATCCATCCATCATCCATCCATGTGGATGTCTCACTGCTGGGATTCATGGAAAACAATGATTCCCAGGTATTCCAGCAGAATTTGTAAAAAATCACGTGGATATTTTGGTGTCACCTGAAAGATTCCCACTGTTCTCCATCAGGAAACTCTGTCCTCCTGTCTCTTTTTATATCCTTGGAATGTGTTTTTTCTGGGAAACCCCCAGTGGGCTGGACAGGACCCAACACTCAGAGCTGCAACAGCTCAACTCCAACCATGGAAGAGCAAAGCAGGGCAGTCACCAGGGATGAAATCCCTCCTGGAGATAGAACTGCCGTGGGAACACATGGGAGAAAACCTGGACAAGCTGCCCTCATCCCTAGAAATTTGAAGCAAGGCATCAAAAACCTGTTAATGCTGGAGCTGCATCTCAAGAGGCATCAGTTCCAGAGAAGGACTCTCCCAGGAAGGCCTGGAGGGATCCTGGGGTGCAGCAGGAATTTGGGACTTACCCTTTGCTCCTGGGTGGCCACAAAGGTTTGGAATCCAGGGGCCACCCCAAATCCCAGCTCCTGGACGAAGGGAGGCTCGGACTGGCTGTGGATCTGCACTTTGACTCCAGCCTCGAACGTCGTCTCCTCTGGAAGAGAAGGGGGAAGTGAAGGAGCTCCAGAGCAGCTGGAATGCTCCCACCTGGATGATCAGATCCCTGGGGCCTGAGGGAGGAAATCCAGCAGCAGGATTTGCTGGGAGCAGATCACTCCTGGGCCTCATCCAAGTCACCTGCATTGGCACCAGGAGCTTCCCCGGCTCCTGATCCCAGCTCCCCCTCCCTGGGGCAGCAGCTCCAGCCTGCTCTGAACTTCCAAGGAAGAGAAAACAGAGGGCACTTCCCCTTTGCAGCTGGAATTTGGTTCCAGGACACTTTGGTGACAACCCCACATCACCAAACCAAACCAACTCCTCCTCCCCCAAACTGGGCTGTTCCCACTCTCCAGGAGAGCTCCAATGCTGAGGGTTCATGGATCCATGGATGCCCCTCTGCTGTCCCATTCCTGACACAGCCTGAGGCCACTTGGGAATGTTGGTCATGAAATGACATAAAAATGTCCTAAATTTCAAGGTATTTGGGGTTGGCAGCTACTCCAAGCTGGAAAAGCCTTTTGTGCTTGGACACATCAGAGCTCGGGGTGATGGGAGGTTTCCACATCCCAAATCCATGTGGAATAACTTGAGGCCAGTCCCTCTTTTCCACAAAAACAAGTGGACAAAAGTCACAAAGAGGCTTTGGAAGCAGAATTGATCAGATCAGCACCACGGGCTCCTGTCCCCACAAACCTGGGGATGTCACCTCCTCTCCTCGGGATTCCTGCTGCTCTCACATTCCAACAAACCTGAGATTCCATCTGGGACCAAGGATTGACAGAGCAAGGCATTAATGAGCCTGGAATATTCCTGGATCTGGATCCACGCTGGTGGCCAGCAGTGCCACCTCCACATCTCAGGAGTTTCTGATGGAGGATGAATCATCCCTCAGCTTCCCACTATTCTGTAGGATTTTCCTCCTATTTCATTGTGCATTTCAGCTTCCAGCAGCTCTGGGGGAATCTCGGGAGCCCCAACCATGCCCAACTCTGGAGCTGCTCCAGGGTCTGCCCGAGGGTTGGGAGTACAGGGGCAGGGGACAAGGGGACAATGAGGGGACACTGGATGAGGTTTGTGGCTCTCAGGATTTAACTCTGCTGGCAGAGGGATCTGCTGCCTCTAGCAAGAGGACTTTTCTCACAGGATCCTGGCATGGTTTGGGTTGGGAGGGACCTTAAACCCACCCAGAGACCCCCTGCCCTGGCAGGGACCCCTCCCACTGTCCCAGGGGGTCCCAGCCCTGTCCAGCCTGGCCTGGGCACTGCCAGGGGTCCAGGGGCAGCCAGGGCTGTGCCAGGGCCTCTCCCCCTCACAGCCAGGAATTCCTGCCCCAAATCCCACCCAAACAGACCCTGCTTAGCCAGGAGCTGCCAAGGCAAATGAAGCAAGACCCCACAGATGGGGATGGGTTTAGGTTGGGATTTGCCAGGATAAACAGGGTTATCCCAGTGCTCACATCCCCTCCCTCCCAAGGCATCACCTCCCAGCTCAGCAAAGCCCTGGCCAAGAGCTGTTCCAGGAGTCTGGAATTCTGGAGACCCCAGGCCAGACAGTGCTGTCACCTCCTGGGAAAACCCAGCCCCAAAGGACACAGCCCCAGCTTTTGGGAACAAACCCCTGCCAGCTCTTTCCAAATGCCTTTGCTGATGGAGAACACCCCAATCCCATCCCAGGATCTGCCCCAGCTGCCCAAATCCCAGCCCAGGCCAGGCTGGAACCCTTCCCAAGCTCCTCCCAGCCCCAGTTCCCACCCTGTTATCCCTGCATTCCTGCATCCCTGCCAATCCCCCCACCCCCTGGGCTCTGCTGGGTGTTGATCCCCTCCCAGTGCTCCAGAGGAGATTCCATCTGCTTCCCTCACTAATTCCCTGACACTTCAGATGAAAACCCAATTTAGTTTAATTTGTTGGGCAACAGGAATTTTCCCAAAATATTTTCCACCCAAAACTCCTCTGCCCATTTCTGCACCTGGCCCAGCCCTAATTCCATGGATCTCCCATGCCCAGGTCTATCCATGGGCAAATCCCTGTCCATCCATACCAAGATCCAGCCTGCAGGTATCCAAATGAATCTTAAAAACAGCAGGATTTAGAATTTTCAATGGGAAATCCCAGAATGAAGCCAGTGGTGCCCATGGAAAGGGAGGGAAAGGCCACACCATGGAAAAAACTTTGGAACTCAACCCCACAATTGTGGAATTCCATCAAAGATAAACGGGAAAACAAAATAAATAGGATTTTTTTAGAAGAGCTGCCAACCCCAGGCAGCTTTCCTTGTTTTTCCTGCACAAGGATGAAACCTAAAACATGGATTTGGCTTGGAAAAAATATCCCTTCTCCTAAAACATCTATTCCTTCCAAAATTCCTGTTTGCTGCTACAAAAGGGAAGTTAAAAGCCCAGCTTGGAAATGCCTGGATCAGAACTCATTAACTGCATCCCAAATATTCCACACCCATGCTGGGATTCAGGAGCTTTAGTGGGGATTAAATATTTCCTGGAACTGTGGGCAAAGGGAGGGCCCAGCAGCACCACAAATCTGGGTTGGGGTCATTCATTTCTGAAGGAATTTTCCCTGCACACAGCAAATCCCAAAGGGCTCCATGGCAGCCCCTGGCACTGGAGAGGGGCCTGAATGTCCCAGGGCAAAATCCCAGCCATGATTTTATTCATATTTCAAACTTAAGGGATTTCTGGCAATCTGACAATTTTTTTTCCAGTTTGACACATTTTTTCCCATTTTAGCATCATTTGGAATGGCCTTTTCTGGGAATTTCTCCTGGAGCTCTGGGCTGAGCCACTGCTCTTCCCTTCCCATTTTTATAAACACCCATCACCATGGGGAAAAGTAAGGCTGGAATCCTTGGATTTGCTCAGAGAAACCAAAATCAACCCCAATCCCTTGGGATTTGGGTTGCACCTCCCAGTTTTTAACCTCGTTTGGGATGTTTAGAACCCTTTATTTATCCCCTGCCCCACTTTCAGAGCTTGGAAATTCTGTTTATAGCCCATTAGAAGTTGGGAATAATAAAAAATTCCTTGGAAACTGCATTTTTTCATAGAGTAAATCCACTCCTGCACCCAGCAGAATCTCCCAATGAATTCTGAGCCCATTTTTTGGAATCACCCATCAAGGAGGGGAAAAATAACCCTGAAATCTTTGGATTGGGTCAGATAAATTCAAAATGAATCCCAACCCCTTGAAATTTGGCACATCCCAGTTTTAAACCTTATTTTAGGATGTGCAGAAGCCCAACCCCTTCCTTCACCTTCAGCCCCACTCTCAAGAGTCTGGAAATTCAGGTTTCAGTGCATTCCAGGTTGGGAATACTCCAAAATTCCTGGAGAACTGTATTTCCCCACACATTAAATCCATTCCTGCTCCCAGGGTGGAGTCTCCCAACAAATCCCGAGCTGCTCTTTTCCCTGCAGGATTAAAGGAGCTTGAATTAAAGCTGGGATTAATCCAGCACCTGCTCCCAGCTGGCTGCAGAGGGAAGCTCAGCTTCCTACTCCTGCTGTTGCCTTTCCATGACTTTCCTGGGAAGAGCATCCTTGGAAAACTCTGCAGGGAGCTCCAGCAGAGCTCGGCTGGGACCAAGCTCATCCCTGAAAATACAGGGATTAAAATCCAAAGCTCTGCCAAAAGCTGGGAGCTTCCCTCTCACCCTGCCTGGCTCTGTCCAAACACATCCAGTTCCCCCTGGGAAAGAGCAGCTGGAGCTGACCTGGCACTGATTTATTGGGAAATGAGGATACAGCCAGAGCTGGAGGTGTTTCTGCTGGAATTGTTACCCCCAGTCCTGAAATTGTTATTCCTCACTTCTGGAACTGTTATCCCACAGCTCTGGAATTATTATCCTCTGCAATTGTTACACCACATCTTTGGAATTGTTATCCTCTGGAATTTTTATCCCCCAGCTCTAGAACTGTCATCCCCAGCTCTGGAGCTGTCATCCTCTGGAATATTTATCCTGAATCCTGGAATTGCTATCCCCAGCCAGCAGCTCCAGGGGGGACATTCCTGCCTGGAGAAAGCCAAGCAGGTGCCACACGGCTCCATCTGGGAATTCCTCAGTTAATTCCCATAAACCTTCTCCTGCTCTGGGCAGAGGGAACAGAGCTGGGAAAGGTTTGGATCCTCCTGGATTTTCACTGTCCTTGGCCTTAGTGTCCCTTCAGTAAAACGAGAACAACACCCCAAGGAATTCCTTGGGCTGGAAGTGTCTCCAAGGGCTCTTCCCACTCATCAGGATGCTCAGATGCATCCCTGGAGGGCACCTCGGGCCAGGATTCCCGGGATTCCTCGGAAAGGAGGGACCTGGAGCAGGGGCCAGCCATGCCCCAGGAATGCTGTGGGATGCTGAGTTCATCCCGAGGTTTTGCAGCATCCTTTGTTTGGTATCACCATGGAAACGATGAGCCAGGCTCCCCCACCTCTCCAGGGGTCCCCAACCTTCCCGGGGATTCCCAGCCTCCCAGGGATTCACTCTTCCCAGGGAAGCCCCACCTTCCCAGAGATCCCCTGCTTCCCAAGATCCCCCCACTGTGCGACCCCTGGGAAGGGCAGGAATTCCCAGCACCGGGATGGAGCAGGCCGAGCTGCCCTGGGTGTGCTCCCTGTTCCCACCAACCCCGAGATTCCCCAAATCCTCCCACATTCCTCATTATTCCGGGAAGCGCGCGGGACTCGGATCTGTGTCCTCAGGTCACCCTGCTGAGCAGGGGGTCCCTGGATGTTCCCTCCTGCCCCTCCATATCCAGGCAGGAATCTTGGCCAAACTCCCAATGCTCACATTTCCCCCAGACAAATATTTATAGATTAAAACAAAAAATCCGATCGCCATGGAAACGCGGCTCCAGGGAAGCGGGAGCTGCAATCCCACCCCGGGCAAGCGGGAGTTGTGAAGGCGCCGCTTTCAGCAGCTTGGCTGCCCCGAGCGTGCTCTGATTTCCATGGAATTCGGGTTTTTGTTCCCTGGAAGCTCCTGGGAATGGAGAGGTGCAGCTGGAATCTGAGCCTTGACCCCGGATGAGGCCACGCAGCTTTTCCTGGGAAAACCACCCGCCCCAGATTTGTCCTGCGGTGTTTTTGCTGTGGGCTGAGCTCCGGGAGCAATCAAGGACAAGGAATTTCCTCCTGGACAAAAGGGAGATGTCTGCACATCCAGCTGGGCCGAGGGGCTGTTCCCACTGGGACACAGCAGGAATGACAACCCGGGGGTGTGCGGGGGCTGGGTGAGCCCAGCCCGCTGGATTCAAGGAATAAATTCATCCTGGAGAAAAGAAGGAGAGTCAGGACAGGGGGGGACCTGACTGCCCAGCTCCCGGACAGGATGAGGCAGCTGGGGGTGTGGATGTCTCCTGGGAAAAAGGGACAGGATGGGAGGAAACAGCCCAGGCTGTGTCCGGGGAGACTCAGGTTGGATTTAGGGAAAATTCTCTCATGGAAAGGGTGGTCAGACCCTGGAAGGGGCTGCCCAGGGGGGTTTGGACTCATCCCAGTTGTCACCACAGAATGACACCTCCACTGTCATTTCCATGTGCTCCAGGGAGGAGGGAATGGCAGGAATGGGAGAGAGAAGGAAAAGTGGCTTTGCCAGCAGAGGAGGGAGACTCAGAGGGAATTCGGGATGGAGCAAAGGCTGGGAAAGAAGCAAAGGGGTCTCTGCAGTCTGATCCCAAGGATGAGGGCATGGAGCCAATGCTTCCCTCTGGAATGCTTCCCTCTGGAAGGAGGGAAGACACTTCCAGCCTGGAAGTGTCCCAGGCCAGGTTGGACAGAGCATGGAGAATCTGGGCTAGGGGGAGGTGTCCCTGCCCAAGGGATGGACTTTGAAGTCCCTCCCCGCCTAAAGCATTCCCTGGTTCTGGAATTCCTACAGCATCAACTGGGATAAATATCCAGGACAAACTCCAGCTCCCACCTACCCTGGGCTGGGACCCAAAGCCTCCCTACAGAAATTCCTGATTTATCTCCCACTTTTTGTTAATTTAGGTGCCTTCCACCCCATGCCTCATGGAGAGGGAAGGGGCAGGAGCTGGGACTCCAGAGCTCCTGTAGCTCCTCCCCAGCCTGGAGAGGAGGCTTTTCCCTGCTCCCTCCTTTCCCAGCTCCCTCCCTTCCCGAGGAGCAGGAGGTGTTGTACAACCCCACGGAGCCACTGTGCTATTTTTAGGGAACATATTGCATTTGCATCCCAAATCTGGGGCCAGATGGCTCCATGGATATTATTAAAAAGCTCCTTACATAATCCAGGAGCAGCAGAAAGCACCAGGATTCCAGCCCAGGGCTAGGAAAGGTTTTGCTGGATGAGCAGGATCCAGGAATTCAATATTCCAGCTTCTTGCTTCTATTTAATCATTGAAAAGAGGAACACAAATCTGGGAAGCTGCCCTCCTGGGGGTCATCCCAGGGCAGGCAGGGATGCTCCTGCCAGGTGATGCTGCTTCCATGATCAAGGAATACAAATCCCCTTCCCACCTCAGCATCCCTTGGGAATCACTCGTGGCAGTGAATGGAGGAGGCAGGAGAGCCATAAGATCCAGAGCTCCATGGATATGATTAAAAAGCTCCTTACATAATCCAGGAGCAGGAGAAGGCACCAGGATTCCAGCCCAGGGCTGGGAAAGGTTTTCCTGGATGAGTAGGAATTCAATATTCCAGCTTCTTGCTCCTGTCTATTAACCTAAATTTTTAATCATTAAAATGAGGGAGGAAGTGTCCCTTAACCTGATCTCGTGGTGGGATCATCCCAGGGCAAGCAGGAATGCCCCTGGGATGCTGCTTCCACGATTTGTCCATGCAGGGAAGGAATAAAAATCCCCTTCCCACCTTAGCATCCCTTGGGAATCAGGTGGGGCCGGCGGGAGCGGAGCCCGAATCCCCGCGGCCGTGCCGGCAGCTCGGGCAGCGCCGGAGAGCCGGGAGAGCGGGGGAAGGAGCAGAGATTCCCGGCAGGGAGGGAGGCAGGGATGTCCCCGCGGGTGGCACCCATCTGCCAGCCCTGTTCAGCTGCAGCCCCCAGGGACTGGGATGATCCCAAATCAATCAGAATCCGGGAAACGGCTCTGAAAGGCACAGGAGCAGATCCCGCTCAGCCCTCCCCCTCCAGGAGCTCCACTGCTGCCTCTGGAACGTCCTGAAATATTAAATAGGGAAAAGGTGCTGCGGATTCTGGCTGGTGGAGGAGCCAGAGGGAGGCAGAATTCCCAGGGATGAGGGAGGGAGGGAGGGAGGGATGATGGATGGATGGATGGATGGATGGATGGATGGATGGATGGATGGATGGATGGATGGATGATGGATGGATTGATGGATGGATGGATGGATGGATGATGGATGGATGGATGGATGGATGGATGGATGGATGGATGGATGGATGGATGGATGGATGGGACTGGGATGTCCAAGGGTCCGGCTAGTTTTTGGTATGGATGAAAGGGAGATCATGGAATCATGGAAGATTTGGGGGAGAAGGGACCTTAAATCCCACCCAGAGCCCCCCCTGCCATGGGCAGGGACCCCTCCCACTGTCCCAGGGGCTCCCAGCCCTGTCCAGCCTGGCCTGGGCACTGCCAGGGATCCAGGGGCAGCCCCAGCTGCTCTGGGCACCCTGTGCCAGGGCCTCTCACCCTCCAGGGAACAATTCCTGCCCAGTCTCCCACCCAGCCCTGCCCTGGGCAGTGGGAGCCATTCCCTGTGTGCTGTCCCTCCATCCCTTGTCCCCAGCCCCTCCCCAGCTCTCCTGGAGCCCCTCTGGGCCCTGGGAGGGGCT
This sequence comes from Sitta europaea, assembly GCA_013400255.1. Lineage (NCBI taxonomy): Eukaryota > Metazoa > Chordata > Aves > Passeriformes > Sittidae > Sitta > Sitta europaea. The sequence continues at coordinate 199,252 of VXBS01002643.1, forward strand.
CTGAGCTCTCCCTGGAGCTTCTCCTCTCCAGGAAAGGATTTTCCCTCTCTATCCCAAACCATTGCAGCTCCTCCCTCCCTTTGTCCCCCAGTGTCCCCAGGTGTCCCCCCAGCCCTGCCCCCTCCTGCCCCCTATGGAGGATTTTATGAAATATCAATTTTATGAATTAAATAGAAACATAAAAACATTTGCAGTGAGTTTCAGCACCACCCAAGAGCATTCCCAGCTCCGGGGGCAGCAGGAGGGGCAGGATTTCCCAACCAACCTGGGAAAGCTCCAGGCAGCTCAGGCTGCTGGAATTGGGCTGGAGAGAGGGAAAATAGACCAAAATATCCATCAGTGCCATCCTGGTGGGAATTTGGGTAGGGAAGGTGGGGCTGGCACTGGAAGGTTTTCAAGGAATGGGGAGGAAACAGCAGGAGGTGAAATCCAGCAACGGGACAAGAATGAGGCAGAGCTGAATCCAGATGGATTTTCCAAGAAACAAGGGAATTTCCCATCTCTGGTCACCTCAGAGCTGACCATCAATCCCAGTGGTCCCCATGGTGATGATCCATCCACCCCATCCCTTGACTCATTCAGATGGAAAATCCCTTTGTAAGGAGTCATGGAGAGTGGGGTGGCTCCAGTCTGGATTTCATCCCATTCCTCTCCCAAATCCACCTTCCCAGGAGCCAACACCCCATGGGAGCCCTGGCAGTGGAAATGCCCCCCTCAGCTCTGGTCACAGCAGGGGATGGATGGAGACAGGGAAAGGAGCACCCAGGAGTGGCTGGGATGGGTAGAGGAGTGGGAAAGGCAGGATTTGGGAGGAGTCCAGCACAGCTTGGGTTGTGTCTGGCGAGGGGAAGGCTCTGGATCCTCTCTATAAATATTCCCAGGCAAACACCAGACGGGAGCAGAACATTTCCACCAGCAGGAAAAACAGTGGGGAAAACAAAGGATGCAGACTGGGACGGGTTATCCCAGGACACCCACCCAAACTCCTCCATCTGGGGACACTCCAGCCAGGTGCCAGCCCCAGCTGAGGGGACAGCCTGCAAATAAAGAGGGGCTTTGACATTTTCCCCTCAGAATCAGCCCTGAGCTCCCCTGGGATGTGTGTTGTGAGCTGCTCCAGTCTGGAATTACAGGGAGTCTCCATGACCTGCAGGACTTGGAGGAAAAGGTTGGAAAAATGATGGAGAGAATCCCTCAGGGGAACCCTCTGGGGGCTGGAGGAGCAAACTGGGGGATCCTCTGCTCCCCACTGGGACCAGACTGGGACTGGAGAGAGACTTTGGGTTTGGGGAGAGGTTGGATGTGGTCAGAACGGGAGAAAATGGGATCCTTCCCTGGAAGAGACAATTCCAAGAGAGCTGAAAGTCCCCTGGGTGGATCCAAGGTGAGCAGATCCCGAGGAAGAGCAGAGCTGGCTCAGAGCCCTTTTTCTCCAGGCACGAGCTCCGTTTTCCAAGAGGAAATGGCCTCTGGCTGTGCCAGGGGAGGCTGAGGTTGGACACTGGGAAAATTCCTCCATGGAAAGGCTTGTCCAGAGGTAGAGTCCCTGTTCCTGCAGGGATTTAAACCCATGGGGAAGTGGCACTTGGGGACAGGAGCCAGTGGTGGCCTTGGCAGTGCTGGGGGATGTTGGACTCATCTCAGAGGGCTTTTCCACCCTGAACAATTCCACAACCCTGGATTCCAAGGCATCTTTCCTCATGAACACCAGGAATTCTGCCTCCCCTGCCCGGCACATTTTGGGGTGGTACCATCAAACCCCTCCCTCCCACCCCCCCTCTGGACATGCACATTTTCCTTCCCTCACCCTGAACAGACAGAGAAGGGACTTTTCCATCCACAAACCCCTTCCCTTCCCACTGCTCCCACTCCAAAATATCCGAGCAGCTCCTCGTGTGGGATCCCCTGTCACTTGGCCAAACCCTGCAGACAGCTCTTCCCTCTTTGCCTGGAATAGCAGCCAAGGAAGAGCAAATCCACAACACAAATATTCCAAGGGCTGCACTCCACACAGGCACAGCCCTTTTCCCAAGGGCTTCCCTGGCAGTGCTGCAGGTGGCAGAATTCCAAACCCATCCCAGCCAGCGCGTTTGTGCCCACTGGGGACACTGCCCCAGCTCAGGGCTGGCAGCACACGGCTGTCCCTGCCCAGGACTGGCCCCAGCCATCTCTGTCCCATCCCAGACTGTCCCCATCCCTATCCCTGCCCAGGACTGGCCCCAGCCATCTCTGTCCCACCCCAGACTGTCCCCATCCCTATCCCTGCCCAGGACTGGCCCCAGCACTGTCCCCAGCCTGTCCCAGCTCAGCACTGTCCCCAGCCTGTCCCAGCACTGTCCCCAGCCTGTCCCAGGCTGTCCCCAGCCTGTCCCAGGCTGTCCCCAGGCTGTCCCAGCAGGTCGTGGCACATCCAGCTGGGCTGGAGCAGCAGGAAGGGTGGGAATGTGGCCGGGGGTGCAGGGAAGGAGCCCAGGAGCAGCACAGGTCGCCCCTGGCTGCCATCACTGTGCCCAGCTGTGCCCAGGCACAGGGAGCAGCAGCCTCCCTCCCTGCCCAGGGCACGAGAGCAGGAACAGGCTGACTCCATGGATTTGGGTGCCTTTCCAGACACAGATCCATCCTCCTCCCCTGTCCCTCTGGCCCCAGGTGCAGATTCCAGGCTCCTTCCCAGGGGAGCCCAGCAGGAGCCCTTGGGAGCAGCTCAGCTCTTCCCTCAGAGCAGATCCTTTAATATTCCAGAGCTGCTTATTTGTCCCTCCAGAGCAGATTCTTTGCTCCTTCAGAGCAGATTCTTTAATATTCCAGAGCAGATTCTTCATTCCTTTGGAGCTGTTTATTTGCTCCTCCAAAGCTGATTTTTTGTTCCTTCAATGGAAATTATTTACTCCTCCAGATCAGATTATTTAATATTCCAGACCAGATTATTTTTCCTCCTGACCAGATATTTTGTCCCTCCAGAACAAATTCTTTGCTCCCCCAGCACAGATTATTTAATATTCCAGAGCAGATTATTTACTGCTTCAGAAGAAATTATTTACTCCTTCAGAGCAGATTCTTTATTCCTCCAGAGCAGTTTGTTTTTCCTTCACAGCAGATTCTTTGCTCTTTCCGAGCTGTTTATTTATTCCTCCAGAGCAGATTGTTTAATATTCCAGAACAGACTCTTTGTTCCTCCAGGGCAAATTATTTGTTCCTCCAGAACAGACTCTTTGTCCCTCCAGAGCAGATTGTTTAATATTCCAGAACAGATTATTTATTCCTCCAGAGCAGATTCTTGGCTCCTCCTGAGATGATTATTTAATATTCCAGAGCAGGGTCTTTGTCCTTTTAGAGCAGATTTTTTTCTCTTTCACAGCAGATTTTTTGCTCCTCCAGAGCAGATTATTTCATATTCCAGAGCAGATTACTTTGTTCCCCAGAGCTGCCCCAAGCAATGCTGGTTTAAGAGAACACTGCCAGCTCCTGTTGTCACTCAGCACAATTAAAACTCTTCCAGAGCCTCTCCAGCAGGGAAAAAACCCTTCCCAGGAGGGAAAACCCTTCCCACAGCCTCCTCAGCACTGGGAATTCAGGAATTACCCTCAGGAGGCACCTGGGAGGTCTCAGGCACCAACTGGACAAAATGGGAGCAAAAGATGATCCCTGAGCCAAAGGGATTAATCCAATTAACTTTAATTAGCCTTTGGAGGAGCCTTTTATCTCCAAAGCTTTTCCCAGCCCTGAGAACTCCTGGGATGGATTAAAATGCTCCAAGCCCCTCCACAAAGGTAATGGAGGCACCCAGGGAAGGGCTGGGATCAGGGAATGACCTGGAGATTCCCAAGGGAAACCAGAGCACCCCCAAACCTCACCTGTGGCCCTGAGACCTCGCTCCCACTGCTTGGAGAAAGCAGGAACAAAAACCCGGTGTTTGCAAACACCTGTAGAGCTCCTGGGACAGGGAACAGCCCCAGACTTTGTCACCTTGGTGGTACTACCCCAAATTCCAAGGTTTTCCACACGTTTTCCCAAGTACTCTTGCTATTTTGAAGATTCCTATTTCAGCTGTGGGCATTTGACAGCAACGAAGCTCCAAGGAAAGCTGGAAATGCAGATTTCAGTTTAATGCTTCATCTGTTGGTTTTTAGGGCCTTATCTCAGCTTTCCCAGATTCCCAAAGCCAGAGGGTTTGGATTCCTTCCAGTTTGCCTTCAATGAAATTTCCTTGAATCTGGGGTGCTTTTTCCCCCCCCTTCTTTTTTAAAGGAGGCTTTTGAAGCACCCACAGCCCTGGAAGGATTTTCCTGTGTTGGATTTGTGCTCACAGCCTTTGGTTGAACAAAATTCTGGGACAATTCCAGAGAGGAGAAATTCCAGGGAGACTTCCAAGGTCTAAAGGTGCTCCATGAGAGCTGGAGAGGGACTGGGGCCAAGGGCTGGAGGGACAGGACACAGGGAATGGCTCCCACTGCCCAGGGCAGGGCTGGGAGGGAATTCCTGGCTGGGAGGGGCTGGGATGGAATTCCCAGAGAAGTAATTTTGGTTAAAAATCAGCTGGGAAAAGCTGGAAAAGCTCCCCCAGGAGACCCAGCTGGGGCTGCACAGGGAAAATCCTGCTTCCTGGAGAGGCTGGGCACTCCCAGGCAGCAATAACTGGGAAAATCCCCCAAACCAGGGGCTCAGGCTTGTTCAGCCTTCTGAAAATGGGAATAAATGTGGCACAGAAAGGAAAAGGAGCCTGGGGCAGGAATAACCCAGAGGGGCCCAGGCCAGGAGAAGTCGTTGGTTTTTATGGAATAGGAAAATCTGCCCTTGGATCAGCCCACCAAAGGCAGGGGCACCTTCAGGGGGCTGCCTGGTGTCACCTAAAAGGTGCAGTGGCCTGGCCCTTTTCCTGAGGAGAGCCAGGATTCCTGAGTTAGCCAGAATTCCTGAATAAACCAGAATTCCCTGAATCAGCCAGGATTCCCTGAATTAGCCAGGATTGCTCTGAATTAGCCAGGATTCCTGAGTTAGAAAGAATTCCCTGAATCAGCCAGGATTTCTGAATCAGCCAGCATTCCCAGGGAGAACAGGCCAATGTTTGCCACCCCCCAGCAGCCCCTGGTGACCAGAGGAGCCCCCAGATTATTCTGCCACTACAAATTAATTAATATTTGATTAAGCAGCACCAAGCCCCTGGGAGGAGCAGCAGCTCCAAGGTGACTCAGGGTTTGGGTCTTTGAGGTTGTCACAAACCCCACGAATTCCTGGATTTGGGAATTGCTCTCTGGGGTCTCTGGAATTCTCCTGGAGCTGGGGAGAGCCAAGGCAGGGACTGGAAAGCAATTCTGGCTCTGTTGTGATGGAGCAGGAGCTGCTGCTCCCACGTGCCCAGGGATTTCTAGGAGCTGCTCCAGGCTGGGATTGCCCCTGGGATTGGTGGTGTGGGATGAGCTGAATTGCTGGGATGGGTATTTCCCTTAAAATCCAAAGATTGTTTGGATTTAATAAACAGGGGGAATGTTCATTTACAGCCACTTTGGGATTTCTGAGCCAAGAAGGATTTTTAGCCATCAGAAGCAGGTTTGGCAGCTGGGAGAGAGCAGGAGCCTGGAATTTCCTACAAGGGGTTTCCTCAGCAGGCAGTGGAAGAAGTCATGGGGAGACATTCCCATGTTTTGTCCATCAACCCCTCTGGTCTCCAGGATGAGCTGGAAGCTGCCCAGGAGCTGCTCTAAGGAATCTTCAGCCCATCCTGGTGCACTCAGCACATCCTGGAGCATTCTCTGGGTCTGGTTTGGGCTCTTGAACAGCCATTATTTTAAAAATGCATTTTTAAAATAAACTCTAATTTTATTAATTTTATTAATTTAAATTTATTTTATTATTTAAAAAAAAAAAGGAATCACAATGGTTGTTTGCTGCAGGAATTTCATCTCCTGCTTTCCCAGCAGCCAGGCCCTCGACATGGCTGGGAAACTGCTCCTATTCCTGCCTCCTGCTGGAGAATCCCAGATTTTTAGGGACTGGAAGGGACCTTGAGGATGCTCCAGTGCCACCCACCCGGGCCGGGACACCTTCCACTGTCCCAGGCTGCTCCAGGCCCCGATGTCCAGCCTGGCCTTGGACACTGCCAGGGATGCAGGAGCAGCCACAGCTGCTCTGAGCACCCTGTGCCAGGGCCTCACCTCCTCACAGCAAAGAATTTCTTCTTAATATTTGATTTAAATCTCCCCCTTTTGTATATTTATCACTAATCAGAGCAGGGTAATGAGAAAAAGCCCCAAACCTTAACCCTTTCTCCCACCTCTCCCTTCCTCCTGGGCTCAAAGTCATTCCCGATTTCCCTCCCCCTCCCCTCTGGAACGGGGGCCGTGGCTTCACCACACACCGACCCCTCTGCGGACCCTGCCTGCCTGGGGGACTGGAGGGGACTGAGGGGGGGCAGGACAGCCCCCTGCCCCCTTGGGTGCCAGGGAAAGGGGACACTGTGAGGGGCTGTGTGAGCCAGTGAAGTGGAGGGCTCCAGAATGTGAGGATCAGGCTGGGAGGGGGTCCCAGGGCCAGGCTGGAAGGGCCTCGCTGGATCNCCCCTGTGCCTCCTCCAGGCTCCTCCCTGCCCTGCCCCTGGCCAAGCTCCCCTGGGGGACTGAACCCACCGAGGGTTCAATCCCAAACACCCACAGATTATCATTCAAATATTTGCAAACAATTTGGAAACAACCAGCTCCCTCCCTGCCCGGCAGAGCCGAGGCACAGCTGCTCTGCAGAGCCCCAGCAGGGACCTGGGGGCTGCAGGACCCCCGAGGGGCCAGGAGGGGCTGTGCCTGCTCCTGCAGCCCCCAGGATCCAGGAGGGGCTCTGCCTGCTCCTGCAGCCCCCCAGGATCCAGGAGGGGCTGTGCCTGCCCCTGCAGCCCCCAGGATCCAGGAGGGGCTCTGCCTGCTCCTGCAGCCCCCCAGGATGCAGGACAGGCTGTGCCCAGGGGCTCTGGCACAGGACAGGCTGTGCCCAGGGGCTCTGGCACAGGACAGGCTGTGCCCAGGGCACTGGCACAGGACAGGACAGGCTGTGCCCAGGGGCACTGGCACAGGACAGGACAGGCTGTGCCCAGGGGCACTGGCACAGGACAGGACAGGCTGTGCCCAGGGCAGTGGCACAGGACAGGCTGTGCCCAGGGGCAGTGGCACAGGACAGGCTGTGCCCAGGGGCACTGGCACAGGACTGGCTCCTCTGGAGAGCCACCATCTGTGTTCCACCAGCCCTGGGGACAAGCAGGTCCCTGTGAGCACAGGGCCAAGGCTCCTTGGGAGGAGCCCAGGAGCTTCTCCTTCATCACTCCACCCAATCAAAGCCCTCTTTAAGGAGTTTTTCCTTGAATCCTGTAGAATTAAAGGCTTAAAGAGACCTCAGTAACTCCCAGTGCAATCCAAGCCCACAGTGTCAGCCCAGGTCCAGAGCCATGGGAATCCAAAACTGACCCAGGGACAGGAGAATCCAACACAGCCCAGGTCCAGCAACAGAAGACTCCAACATCAACTCAGCTCCTGGGACATGACAATCCAACTCTAAACCAGGTCCAGGGATATAAGACTTCCTCCTTGAGCCTCTGACCTTGAGCTGAGTCCAAGCTTCAGTTCAGTCTGGGTGGGATGAGCTGTGAGGGGATCGTGGGGGGCAGGATGGCACCAGGGGATGTTGAACTCACAGGATCCTCCCACAAAGTCAGCTCTGAACTCTGAAGACATCACAAGCCCCCCAGTTTTTGACAAAAATGAACACTTGAGGTTGTTTTTTCTCCCTCAGGTTCAAGGCCCACAGCCTTTGGCACACTCAGGGCTTGGGAGCTGTTTGTTGGAGGCAGCAGAGCAGCAGCTGCCATCCCACCTCCCCTCTGGATGGAGCTGATGCCAATGGATGCGGAGGGGCCAGACTGGGAAACTCCTCCTTCTGCTTTTTCCCTCCCATTTTTTATCCTCACTCATTTATTATTCCTTTTTTTTTTGCCTCCTGTGCAATGTGAGGATGGTTCACCCCCTGAGACTGATCCACCTTTCCCAGAATCACAGAGATGGAAAAGCTCATTCCCAGACACATCCTCCTACAGGTTTTCCAAAGTGCAAGACCAAAAAGGCAGCAAAGTGGGAATAGTGGGACACCAGGGCTGGGTCTCCTTGGAGAAACTCATGAGGGTCCTGTCCTGTGAGAAAAGGCTGGGAAAGCTGGGAATGTTCACCTGGAAAAGCTCCATGGAGAGCTCAGAGCCCTCCCAGGGCCCAGAGGGGCTCCAGGAGAGCTGGAGAGGGACTGGGGCCAAGGGCTGGAGGGACAGCACACAGGGAATGGCTCCCACTGCCCAGGGCAGGGACAGATGGGATACTGGGAGGGAATCCTTGCCTGGGAGGGTGGGGAGTGCCTGGGACAGAATTCCCAGAGCAGCTGTGGCTGCCCCTGGACCCCTGGCAGTGTCCCAGGCCAGGCTGGACAGGGCTGGGAGACCTCAGGGAAGGTGTCCCTGCCCATGGCAGGGGGTGGGTCTGGATAATTTTTAAGGCCCCTTCCACAATGTGAGACCCCAGTGGGGGAGAACACAAAGCTCCAGGTGTTCACCAGCTCGGTTGTCCCCAGGCCACCCCTGGGGGGTTTCTTGTCCCCACAGGTCCCCAGGGCAGCTCTGTCTCCCTCGGGGATCTCTCCCTGGGGGAGATGAAGCCCTGAAGTGGAGGTTGCTCCCCATGTTCCCACCTCCATGGTGAGCCTGTTTTACCTTTGAAAGGACAAACCTCAAACCATTTTCCCCTGTGAGGAATGAATATCCCAAATCTGTGTCCTCCCCCTCACCGGGGCCAGACCAGGTTGACCTGGGGCAGGAGCTGAAATCTGGGAGCAAAGCTCCTCTAAAATCCTGTGCAGCTTGGAATGCCTGATGGGCCCTCAGGGTTGTGTTCAAGGAGTCAAACCCCACACAAAGAAAAGGGAATTGGGAACAAACAGCCAAATCCCCTCTCTGCTCCGAGCGAGAGTTTGAGAGGTGCCAAGGGGTGAGAGAGCCACTGTGCCACTGACCTGGGGTGAGATTTCCTCCTCTCCCTTCCCTGGTCCCCAAAACAACCACAGCCCTTCCTGGCTGAATCTCCCTGTGGGGCTCTGCCACACACACACAGCTCCTGGCAAGTTTTCCAGCAGTTTTTTGGATGCTTTGTTTCAAATGTCACCGTGGGCTCAGGAGAGCTGCAGCCAGCACTGCCAAGGGCACAGGGCTGCTCTGTATTATCCCATCCCATCATCCTGTCCCCCACCCTGCCAGCTTTGCAGCAGGTTCAGTGAAGGATCTGGCACCAGTGCTCCCAGCAACTCCACATCCACTCCAGCAGCTGCATCCCAGTCCATGGGACCTGGGGGACATCCCACAGCCCAGCTCTCCTGGGCAGCCCCTCCTGCTCCAGGCCCAAAGGGTTCCAGCTCTTCTGGAGATGCTCAGCCCAGCTGGGTTCATTCCTAGACAGATTCCATCCCCCCCAAATGCTCCAGAGCCAAGGAACCCGGCCCTTGGTCCAGCCTGACAGCACCAACCCAGCAAACACAACCACCAGGGCAGCAAATATTCCCAAATTCCACGGAGAAGGAAAACCCAGAGGGCAGCTGGAGTCCACTGAGAACACAGCCTCCCCAAAATGCCTTTCCAGGGGAGAGGGATGTGCTGGAGCCTCTGAAAGTGTCCCAGGCTCCTGTCACCCAAAATGCCACCTTCTCCCAGCACAGGCAGTGTCCTGGCATTTCAAACCTGGGGGCTGGGACACCCAAGCCCAGCATTCCCAAAATGCTCCTCCCAAGGGGCCACCACAAACCCGGGGAAGAAAAGTGACACATCCTGGACCAGCCTGGCTCTGGCTGCCAGAGCTGGTTTAGACATTGTCTGGGATGGGATAATGGGATAATGGGATAATGGGATAATGGGATGGGATAATGGGATGGGGTGGGATGGGATAATGGGATGGGGTGGGATAATGGGATAATGGGATGGGATGGGATGGTTTTTCCAAGGAAATCCCCCAAGGAAGAGGAAGCTCTTACCTGTTTCTCCCCAGATGGGCAGATACTCGTCCTGCTGGATGTCCAGCATGATTTCCAGGCCATTCCCTGTCCCCCCCTTCACTGTGGTGAGGAGAGGCCGCCCCTCCTCTCCTGAGTTAAACATGTAGCATTTCCCATATTTTGTAAACACCTGTGGGGAAAAAAGAGAGGAATTAGGGAATATTTCCCAGAGATTCAATGCCCATTCCCAACCAGCAGCAGGATGGGAAATGGCCACAAGCTGCAGGTCAGGGGGAAATATCCACAGAAATATCCTCTGAAATATCCACAGAAATCCATCCAAGTTTAATAATTTCCTTAATCATTGTGTTCTCCTTATGGAAAATAAGAGGGAAGAGAGGAAGGAAAAGCTGGCTGGAGGGAAATCTCAAAAGCTCCTGGAGTCATTCCAGTCACTCCAAGCTCTCACAGACACACACTGGCCTTATGCTCCTGCAAAAATTCACTCAGTTCCCTGGTTTTGGGTGGAGTCTCAGCCCATCCATGCCATGGGAATGCTCTCCTGCCATTAAAAATCCAATATTCCCTTAATTCTTCCCTCTGCCACTGCTTGGAAAACAGGAAAGCTAAATACACTTGGGAAAATAAGGGAAGATTTCCTCCATCATTTTGCTCTTCTTCAGTCTTAATTTGGGAGGATTCTGGGTAAAAATTCCTGGCAAAGCCCAGGTGGAACTTCCAGGCACCAGCAGCACTGCAAAGCTGGGGGGACACAGAGACAGCAGGGTGGGCATGGGAGGGCTGGGAGAACAGGGGTTTGCAGTGGGAGAACAGGGATTTGCAGAGGGAGAACAGGGAATTTCCAGAGGGAGAACAGGGGTTTGCAGAGGGAGAACAGGTGTTTTCAGGGTTCCAAGTGCAGCACACTGGGTTTCCAAGGGGAGCAGCACAGGTTTCCAAGGGAGGGCCCTGGGCTTTGCCAGGGGGGCTCAGAGCCTTTCCAGAGTGGGGTGGACACAGGATTCCAGCTGGGATGGACACATTTCCGAGTGGAGTGGACATAGATTTCCAAGAGGGAGGGACATTGGTTTCCCAGTGGGATGGATGTGTGAGGAACACAGGTTCCCAAGGAGGTGGACATGTGCTTCCAGGTAGAGTAAACACAGGTTTCCCAGTGGGATAACAGAGATTTCCCAGTGGGATAACAGAGATTTCCAGTGGGTAACAGAGATTTCCCAGTGGGATAAGAGATTTCCCAGTGGGATAACAGAGATTTCCCAGTGGGAAGCCAGCACTCCTGGTGGGCAGCAGAGATCTCCCATCTGTGCTGGTGCTGACACCTCAGCTCAGCTCAGCTCAGCTCAGCTCAGCTCAGCCTTCCCCCTCGAATGGGGAAACTTCCAGAAATCCCAGATTTAACCCCAACCAATCCCTCCTGTGCCCTGCACTGACAGCCCAGAACTGCTTCCTGCCACAAAGACTCCAGAAAGCCCAGTTTGGGAACCAGTAACAACCAGTAAACCCCAGCAATGAGTACCTGGAGCAGCTCCAGTCCCTCTGGATCTCCCACATCTGCTGAGCTCATCTGACCCCAAGATGAGTCAGAAACCCAAACAGAAGCTGGAGCCAGCAGCGATTTATTCCCTCAAATATTGACATACCCTGACTAATCCCAGTGCCAGGGAAGCAGGTGGGATGGGAGAGAAAGGAAATAATATCTGAATTCAAATATAAAGTGTTTGTGAGGGGAAAAACAACACATTCTTTAAAAAGGATTTGACATTCTACAAAAAAATCCCATTTTAATACTTTCCTAACTGGTTAAACAGCACAGGCTGGGAAGAGAAGCTGAGCCTCTGGAAGCAGCCCCATGGATGGGTTTCCCCAGACAGGCTCTGGAGGCAGAAGTCAAAAATTCCTAATGAGGGGAGTTTAAAATGCAGCAAGGAGAAAAAGCTGCAGTGGAGAAAATCAGGGGGAAACAACCAGGCTGGAATGGGAACAACAGCCCAGGGACTGAGGATTTTGGAGCTGCTGTGCTCGGCACAGTCTGCAGGCAAATAAATCCAAGCAATTTGATGGGTTTTATATGGCTGTAAAAATTCCCTGTAAAAGCTCCCGTTAGGATGCGTTTATCCAAGGAAAAGATGGAACCTGACAGGGGCACAGGGCTGGAATCACAATCCCAGGGAAAGAGACCCCTTGGGGACTGGGGAGGGACAACCACGGGACCTCTCGGCCACAGGGATTCCATTGTTCCCAAAAAGATACAAACAATTATTCCTGATGGCATTTAAAGACACATCCAAGCTCAAAAATCCATGTGCACCCATTCCAACGGCCATGAAACGGGACTGTGGTGTTACAGAATCAATGGAGTCATGGAATGGTTTGGATTTGGACCTTAAGGATCATCCAGTGCCATGGCAGGGACCCCTCCCTCTGTCCCAGGTGCTCCAAACCCCATCCAGCCTGGCCTGGCACTGCCAGGGACCCGGGGGCAGCCCCAGCTCTCTGGGAATTCCAGCCCAGCCCCTCCCCACCATCCCATCCATCCCTGCCCTCTGGAAGCCATTCCCTGTGTCCTGCCCCTCTCCTGTTCCCTCAGCCCTTCCTGGGATGTTGGGAGTGATTATTTGGGAAAATACAACATTGTGTTTTCAGTCTCCTCTTGTTTTCAGGCTCCCTGACAACAGGAAAGGACTCTTTATCAGATTATCAGATCATTATCAGATCATCAGGATAAAACCTGGAGCTGTTGGGAAGGGCTGGGATTCACTGGAGGCAGTGCAGGATGATTTAAGCTCACTTTTTGTGGCTGAGGGGAAAAAACCCTCCTGGCTCTTGGAAATGCTTTAACTTCCAATAAAAAGGGCCAGAAACAAAACTCCAGACACGTTCCCTGAGAACAGTCCATAAAAATTCCAACTGGTTCCCTCTGATGGAGCACAGGGCCTTTGACAGCTCCTTGGAAAATCCCTGCTTGGCCATAAAGGGAAGTAATTCAAAATCTGTGGAATGGGATTTGATGGAATTGTTTAGGTTGGGAAAGGTCTTTAAGATGATGGAGTCCAATCCATGAACTGCCTTGGAGTGACTCCCTAAGCCCTGCCTTAGACAAGGGAAGCCCAAGGAAAGTGCTTATTTCTGACAGTTAAAACTCAGCCCAGGGGTATCCCACATTCCAGGTACAAACCAGCCAACACCACCACCAAAAGCTCCAAGAAAGCCCTGGATAAACAAACCCTGCTGCCTGTGAATCCCTCAGGCCCAGGACTGCTATTCCAGAGGCCTGCCTGGAGTCATGGAAAACGAGCATTCCAGTTTCTACCAGAAAAAACCTTTCTGCTGAGAAATCATCCCTTCAATCAGAGAAAAATGATGGGAACTGGAACTCACTGGAAGCCTGGGAATGACTCTTCCAAATGCAAAGATGCAGGTGAGGGCATGCTGGTGAGGCAGAAGGTGTCAAATGGAGGTAAAACCATGGAAAAGAGGGAACTGCAATCCTGTGCAGTCATTTCTCCACAACTGTGGGACACAAAGGCTCAGAGAGACATTTCCCAGCAAGCCACATCCAAGGGATTCATGCAGAGTGGGGAAAAAGGAAAACAAAGTGATATTCAAGATGGGTCCAGGAGAAGGGGAACGTGGAGCTGAAAAACTGTGATGGGTTTGGGTGAGAACATCCATGAGAGGATGGGGAAAAGATCTTGTTTAAGAGGAGAAAAGACTTTATTCCCAGGGTTTTGCCAGAGAGATCCATCCCCAGGCCTCCCACTGGCTGAGGGTGGCACCGAGCCCCGACCTGATGGCACTTGGAGAGAGGAATCTCTCCATCCCTGCTCCATCCCTGCTCCATCCTGGGATTCATCCCAGTCTCCATCCCAGTTCCATCCCTGCTCCATCCCAGTTCCATCCCAGTTCCATCCCAGCTCTATCCCTGCTTCCATCCCAGCTCCACCCCTGCTCCCATCCCTGCTCCTATCCCTGCTCCATCCCTGCTCCATCCCTGCTCCATCCCTGCTCCCATCCCTGCTCCATCCCTGCTCCCATCCCAGCTCCATCCCAGGGCATCCCACCCAGGTTTTTCCACCCAGGAGGCAGTGAGACATTCTTTGAAATGGAAAAATGAGAAGAAAATCCCAATGGGTGCCCACAGATGTCTGAGGGATCCCCAAAGGAATCCCTTTCCAGGGACTGACTCTTGGAAAGGAGGGAACTCCCAGAGTGGGCAGAAAGGATTTAATGTCCTTTACCAACAAAGGGCAGAGGGAAGGAATCAAACGCCAATCCCAGCAGAGGGGGGGATGCAAAGCCCAGCCCTTAGGGCATCCTCGTCACTCATTATCCACATCCCAATCCTGCAAAAACACCGGGAGAATGCAAAAACCCCAGAGCCCTCGATTCCAAAGGGGATTTGGGTCACCCTCACCTGACCATAAGGCAAAGCTCTTCCAAAACAGAACAAAACCCAGGAGACAAAACCCCTGGGGAGGAGGAGCTTTGGCACCTGCCCCCTGTCCAAGGGCAGCCGTGGATCCCGGTGAAATCCCTGAGTGTTTGTGTGTCAGGACCGTGCGGAGTCAGACACGGAAAACCTCTGCAGCTCTGATCTCCCCAGGAGCAGAGGGATGGGCAGGGAGCTGGGGGGGCACAGCCAGGGAAGCTGCAGGGCCGTGTTGACAAGCAGAGGGTTTTCCAAGGCTGAGATTCCCACTGGGATTTGTCAGGCAGCGCTGCCAGGGAAGGCAGCAGAGGATTCCCTGCAGCAGCTCCGGGTCTGCCTGAGCATTCCTGCTTCCCTGCCAGGCTGCTGCCCCCCAGCCCCGACTGTTCAGGGCCCAGGCACACCCTGAAGGTTCATGAATCCCATTCCTAGCATCAATGGGAATGTTCTTCCCAAAGGAGGAGCCCAAATCCAATCACCTGGCACTGCCACATCTGAACACAACATTCCCAACACATCCAACGCTCCCAGCACATCCATCCCTCCCTTCCAATCCAGATTTTGCCACTGGACATGCCCAACTCTCCCCAACCTGTTTGTTTGATGGGATGGCATCCAACATTCCCAGTGGCTCACAGTTCCCAGCCTTCCACTCCAGTTAAACCTGGCAGCACCTGCAGAGGAGCACTTGGCTCCATGATTAATTCCCTCAGGGATATTCCCATTCTCTCCTGATTTGTGCCATCAGCCCCTCCCTGGAATGGCCCATTGGTACCAGGATTTGTGGGAATTGGGAGGACTCCTCAGAGCTGCCATAAATCCACAAAAATCCCCCTCCAGCTCCAACTCATCTCTGCTGAGTGGGTGTTTAACAGGAAACACAGCCCCAGAATTCCAGCACCAAACGGATCAACCCCAATGGAGAAGCTCCAAATATTTGGGAATAATGTTGGTCCACAAACCAAGGGAAGTGCTGCCCTCTCCTTGATTCCATCAATCCCTGGCTCCCTCCACACACAGCCAAGGGAGGCAGGGCAGGAGCTGGAGCTCCTGGAATTTATGGGTTGTTAGGAAGAACACCTGGATGTTCCCATCTCTCCTGGGGCCACTAGTGAACCAGGAACCTCGGTTCCCAAGGCTCTTTTAGGCAGAACATGGAATTACTGAGGTTGGAAAAGCTCTCCAAGGTCCCTGAGTCCAACCTGTGACCAGGTGACACCTCCAGGGACCACTGCAGAGGTGGTTTCTGGGATTTGGGAAGATTTTGGGGGAAGAGTGGGGTCTTTTTAACAAAAAGTTTCTCATAAAAATCCATAAAAATCAATTTAAAATCAATTAAAATCCATTAAATCCATTAAAATCAATTAAAAAGCCACGAAAATCCATGAAAGTCCAGGCCCCAGCACAAAGCTGAGGTCACCTGGAATGTGCAGAGAGGTGAGCTGAGGTTGCTGTCCTGGCACAGCTCAGGCTGCTGTCCCCACCTGGGGCTGGCTGGGGTCAGGTGTGGCCCCAGGCACCTGGAGGAGGTGTTTGGGAAGCAGCAGATGGAGCAGGGAGAGGAGCAGGGAGGGTGAGGGAGCTCCTGCCCAGCCCCAGAGCCCTGGCACAGGTGCCAGGCTGGGATTCATTTGGATCCTAATTACAATCTGTGCTCCCCATCCATCCCCACTGATTCCCTTAATTAATTTAATTAACTCTCTTTCTCCAAGCCAAAACCTTCCAAGGAGATCCAAACTCGTGGAATTTCAGGCTGGCTATCCTGACACCCCTGAAAACCCAGGAGGTGGACAGAGTCCCTGTGGAGCTGATCCAAGGGCTGGGGTCCCTCTGGAGCCAGGGAATGTGCACTGGGGGAACAGCTGGGGTCTGGCAGAGCTGGGGGGTTCAGCTGGAGAGGGGAAGGATCCAGGGAGACTCAGAGCCCCTGGCAGGGCCCAGAGGGGCTCCAGGAGAGCTGGGGAGGGACTGGGGCCAAGGGATGGAGGGACAGCACACAGGGAATGGCTCCCACTGCCCAGGGCAGGGCTGGGTGGGAGACTGGGCAGGAATTCCTGGCTGGGAGTCTCCATCCTTGGAGACTGAAGGAAAACTCCTTCCTTTGAAGCCCTTCTGTCCTTACAGTTTTATTTGAGATGCCAGTTTATTTTCTGGAGTTTTCAGGGCCAGGCAGAGCCTGTGGTGGTGCCACTGTCACCTCCCTGTCACTGCCCCTTCCCTCTGCTCCTCCTCTCTGTCCCTGTCACATTCCCATCATTCCAGGACATTCCTGAGCCCTGAAGAGCTCCCGGCACTAACAGCTCCCTGATCCTGCTCTCCCTGATCCTGCTCATCCCAGGGAAAGCTGATTTAGGGTAGAGGACCTGCAGCTTTAAGAAGTCTTTTCCTAATCCTCAGATAAATCCAGGGAATCTGCACCCATGAGATCAAAAATTTTATTTTTTTATGGTCAAGAACCAGCTCTGTTCCCTCCCCCCTGGCCTGGGAGTTCTCTGTGGCTCTCAGTGGGTTTGGTGGCCAAAAAAACCAACACTTTTATCCAAAACAAGGACTAGAAGGAAGGCAAGCATGGAAAATCCCCCCTGAGGTTTCCAGGAGTTTTATAAATCTCCCAGAACAATGGGGGTTAATCAGCCAGAACAAATAATCTCAATTCATGCTGCCAGGTCCCACAGGTGCTGCAAGGACACAAAATTCCCATCCAGCAACTCGGGATAAGCTGGATTAACCCCAACTCAAGAGCTGCATTGACTCCAAGTTAAAACTCCCAAATTAACTCCAGGGGTCTAAGGCTCTTCCCTAATTCCAAGGAAAATCTGTGGCTCTGAGAACCCTGCCCTGGAATGCCCCAGGAGCAGTGCTTGGCTTTGAACAGATGTTGCAAATTCTGTTTTTAAAAACCAACAAAACCCCGCAGAATTCCCTGGGGGATATTCAGCTCTTCCCTGAGGAAGCAGCTGGAATCTGGGGCTCCCTTTGGTGCCCAGGATGCTCCAATCCCTGGGAATCCCTGCCCAGGGCTGTGGGAATGATGGAGCCACAGCTCCTTCAGCTTTTCCTGTGCCTCATGTTTGGGGAGCCCTAGGACTGAGTCCCTGCTGTGTAACCATCCCTGCCCAGGAATTATCAGCCCAGTTAATTCCCAACACCATCCCTGGATCCCTGGTGCATCCATGGCCATTTCCTCTGGAAGGGGTTTCTGCAAATCCTGGCCATGGAATCACCTCAGCAGCAACACTGAGCACGGAAAAAACTGCCCAGGTTGTTTTGGTTTCGGAGTCCAGAGAATTCTGTGCAAGGAACTGCCATTTCTGGGATGCAGGAAAATCCTGCCTGGAGCCAGTGCAGCCCAGCTCAGAGCTCTGTTAAATAGCAAACTGCTCTTGGAGCTCAGGACAAAGAACTGAGGCAAGAGCTGGAACAGCTCTGCTGCTCCTGGGGCTGCTCCATGGCCTGTCCCACATCACCTGGAGTCCTGGGTATTGGGAGAAAATCCTTCCTGTGAGGCTGGAATGAGGTTTCCACTGCCCCTGGATCCCTGGCAGTGCCCAGGCCAGGCTGGACAGGGCTGGGAGCACCTGGGACAGTGGGAGGGGTCCCTGCCAGGGCAGGGGGGGCACTGGGTGGGTTTAAGGTCCTTCCAACCCAAATAATTCCACAGTTCTGATTCCCAAAGGGCTCTGGAGCTGATTTCCTTGCAGGCCTTGTGAGTAACTCCAAACTCCCAAATTCCCATTCCAAGCTGCTGTCCCAGTGCTGAGCACACAAACCTCAGCAGAGATAAATGGATCCTTCTGGTGCTGCTGCAATCAATGCCTGGGACGAGCAGTTTTCTCCATTTTCCCCCCTGCTTCCATAAAACACCTCCAGAACAGTCCTGTGCCTGGGGACAGAGCAGCCTCCACTGTCCTCACAGGCAGGGGCTTCCCAGGGATTTCCAGTCCAACCCCACAGGACAGGAATGTTTCCCTGGCCAAATTCCAGGCATTCCCTCCAGTACCTCACAGCCAGACCCCAATCTCTCTTTCCTGCCCAGAAAAAAAATCCCCCCACTCCGTTTTGCTTCTTTTTGCTTTAATCCTGTGGGCAGCTTCCCCTGGGTCAGTGTCCAAGAGGAGAATTTCAGCCCCTGGAAAGAACAGAATCAGGGAATATCCTGAGCTGGGAAGGACCCACAGTGAATCAGGGAATATCCTGAGCTGGGAAGGACCCACAGGGATCTTCCAGTGCCACCCCTGGCCCTGCCCAGACCCCCAGCAATCCCACCCTGTCCATCCTGGAGCAATTCCAAAGGCTCCTGGAGCTCTGGCAGCCTCGGGGCCAGGACCATTCCCTGGGATATTGTCCAGTGCTGATTCCACCCTCTGGGGGAAGAACCTTTCCCTGATGTCCATCCCAATCCCCCTGACACAGCTCCAGTTCCCTGCTCCTGACCCTGCTCACGGGGAGCAGAGATCAGAGCTGGATGAGCCTCCCCAAATCCCCTCTGAGGAATTGGATCCCACTGACAAAATCCCCTTTTGTGTCCCCCTGAAATATCCAGCAGGAGCCTAAAAGCCCCAGAATTCCCATTCATCTCCATCCTGTGCCCCAGACTCCTCCAGGACCTTGGGGATGTCCCTTTGTCCCCAGCAGAGCAGGGAATCCCGGGATCACCCAGCTCCTTCCCATTCCCAGCTGCCAGAGGACAAAGGTCTAATCCCAAATCCCTTCTCAATGGATGCTAAAAATATCCCAGCCCTCAGAACTGCCCCGAGCTGTTCCCACACACCAAGGGTCTTTGGGATGCTGCACATTCCCTGCATCCCACCCGGACTGGAATGCAGGGAGTGGCCACTCCCCACAGCCAGGGGAGGTTTGTAGGGAACAAATCCATCCCTGCCCTCCCTGAGGAAAAGGATGGATGGGGGAAAGGACTCAGGACTCGTGGCTGCTCCAAGGTCCTGCTGCAGGGTGGGAAAGGGAACGGGATCACAGCTCAGGACAGGGCTGGAGGATGCCAAAGGAACAACAAGGAAAAGCCCCAGCATCCCAAAAGCCAAAACTGAGCTGGGAATAACAGCAAATGAGAAGTGACAGAGCTCATGACATTCCCTGGAACGGGGGAGTGAAGGCTCAGCACAGGCACTGAACTCCTCCATGGAACTTCATCCCATTCCAGGAGGAACACCCAGGATTTTCAGGAAAAATCCCACTTTTTCTGCCCAATTTTGTGCCAATAAAAGCTGCCAAAATGTGCATTCCCACTCTGGTCCAGGGGGCTCTCAGGAGCTGCTCCCTTGTTTTTCCCCGAGCTCCTGCCTGGATGAACTCGGTGCCTCAGCTGGAAAAAACACCAGGAATTCCAAGTGATGGATAAAGTGCATTAACCTCGGAGTGAACCTTCCCTCCAGGGCTGCCACGGCCACACTCAGCTTGGAATTTACAGAAAGGAGAAAGCTCAGATTCCAGAGAGCCTTTAATGGGCTGAGAGGAGCTCTGGTGAATTCCAGTGAATTAGCAGGAACTAAAACATTGGGATCATAATAAAGCATGGAGTTGGGTGTGGATGGGGAGAGAATCTGAGGTGAAAACAGAATAATAGTAGTAGTAGTAATATTAACAATAATAATAATAATAGCAATGATGCTGTTGTTGCCACCAGGCCCTGCAAAATTCCCACAAGGAACAAGGCTGCTCCAGGGTGTCCCATGGCTCCTCTTTTATCCAGGTCAGTGTGGAGCCACCCTCGTGTTTAATCCCAGTTTAAAACCAGGGAAACCACTGGGAAATGCAATTCCTGAGCCAGGACCTGGGAATCCATGAGGGCAGGAGGAGAACATTCCATGTCAGCATTCCCAGCTGCTCTGCCTGGGAGGAGGGCAGGGAAAGCACTCCTGGATGCTTTACTGTCTTTTCCAGCAGCTGGCTGAAAATCCAGGGATAATGTTTAATAATGTTTAATCCAGCCCAGGCACTGCAGAGTTTTCAGAGTGAAGTTTCCACGGATTTTTCTTTGTGCTCTGTGCAGAACCACAGACGCAGGAAATTCCAGCCAGACCTGATCCCAGTGAAGCCCAGCTGCAGAGTGAATTCCAGGCACCAGGCTGGGTCCCAGGAGCATTCCCAGCTCATTCCTGGTGCGTGGCAGCAGGGTCTGACCCAGGAGGATAAAGGTGGGATTAAATCCACCAAGTCCCCTCTCCATCACCCCAAAGGACACAGCCATAAATGGGGAACAAATCGGATTTTGGGAGGGAGGGGGAGCTCACCCTGAGCTGATTAAGCCCCAGGCTCAGTCAGGACACTGGGAATACTCCCAGTGCCAGTCAGGGAACTCCAGGATGCTGGAAAAGCACCCGACATAGGCGGGGGAGGAAAGAAAGGTGACAGATTTTTCCATGAGGAAGTCAAGAAAAATGGTTTTGGGAGGGGAGGAGGGAATCAAAACTCCACCAAAACACAGCAGGAGAGGAAGAGCCTCTGCTGGGAGCAGGGAATGAGAGCAGGAGATGCTGGGAATGCCTGGGGGGAGGGAATTTTCCCTTGGGAACTGCTGCTACCCTGGGCAGCTGGAGAGAAAACCATGGGATACATCAGAAAAGCTCTGGCTGGAGGAAAGGAGTTTTCCTCTTTATTCCACAAAATCCCTGGATCCTGCAGGCCAGGGAGATCCCCAGGGTTCTCATTCCAGAGTGGTTCCCAGCACTGGAGCTGAGAACAGCACTGAAAATCAGCATTTTCCATGGATTTTCTGGGTGTTTTTCTCCTCCCTAAGAGGAGAGGCACAGCAGGGAACCTGCGGGGTTATCTCTGCTCCCACCACAACACATCCCTGATCCCCCAGAAGGAAAACCCCAGTGAATGGCAGCTCCTCCCTCTCCCAGGCTGGAGCTGAGTTTATTGGGTCCATGGTCTGTCTCTGTTCCAGGGCAACCCCTGCAGAGCCATCCTGCCTGGAAATGCACATCAGCAACGGGGAAGCAGGGGGAAAACAGAGGGGAAACCACTCCTCACCCTCCTGATTCTGAGCCTCACCTCCAGCCCCACAGCCAAGGTGCAGCCTGGGCAGCATCCCAGCAATCCCTGATCTGAAATCCAGGGCTCCAAAGAGGATTCTTCTCCAATTCCACATTTTTTCTGATGGTTTGGACAAAATACAAGGAGATGGTGACCCAAGAAGAAAGGAGTGGGTGGTTTTTGGTTGGTTTTTTGGGTTTTTTTTTGAAACTCAGTAAGAATTTGGATTAAAAATTCTGAGGGTGGGCAGGGGTTGGCAGAGCTTTGCCAGAAAAACTGTGGCTGCCCCATCCCTGGAAGAGTTCGGAGATCCAGGGCAGCCCTGGGGGGATTTCTCCCAGTCTGACAGGGAGGGAGCTGAGATCCAGGGAGGGAGCACTCACACCATTCCCTCCAGCTGGGCCAGAGCCAGGGGAGCCCTGGGGGGACCCGACAGGAGGGAGCAAATTCCTGTTGGGAAGGCTGAGCCAGGAGCTCCCTCCTGATGCTCCCTGTGCCTGGCAGGGCTCGGGCAGGGCTGGCACCGGAGCTGGGAGGGAGCAGCTGCTCCAGGCAGGAATTGTGTGACTCACAGAGCCCTGGCTGGGCGATTTTAATAAACTGCAGCGAGCTCTGACAGCCCTGGCAGCAGGGAAGGAGAGAGACTCTGGGCAGCACAGGTGATGCTGGTTTTGTCCCTTCCCTGTCCCCTTCCTGCCTCCTCCCTGGGAGCCCAGGAGAGCAGCCTGGCCCCGGGAATGCAGCAGGGAAAGCAGGAAAGCCCCAGGGATGGGGAGGCTGCAGCCCTGGGCAGGAGCTGAGCCTGCAGGGACCAAAGGGCTTCTCCCAGCTGGGAATTCTGAGCTTTGCCACACTGGACAGCAGAGATTCCCAGCCTGAACCCCCTGGCACCAACACCTGCCCAGGTGAGCCCTCAGCAAACCCCAAACCTCCCAGGCACGTCCACTGCTCTGGGAAGCCACAAAAATGAGATCCCATCACATCTGGGGCTCAGCACAAACACACCCCCAAAAGCTGCTCAGGAGAAAACCCAGACACAGAGCCCAGACAGGGCCTGGGGAGCAGAGCTGGGGCTGGAGCAGGTGGGGGCAGAGGCAATGGATGGCCCTGCCCAGGATGAGGTGGTAGAACTGGGATTCACCAGGGGATGGCCTGGCTTCCCTTTCCCACTCACCAGGCACTGGGGGGACACATTGAACATGGCCAGGGCTTGGTCAGACCCTGCAGCACTGAGGGGTGGGGGCAGCGGCAAGGGGAGCAGCTCTGGCACAGCCACAGCCTGGGATCCCCTGAATTCCACAGCCTGGGATCCCCTGAATTCCACAGCCTGGGATCCCCTGAATCCCACAGCCTGGGATCCCCTGAATTCCACAGCCTGGGATCCCCTGAAATCCCACAGCCTGGGATCCCCTGCAACCCCACAATTTGGGATCCCTCCTGCAGACCCCAGCCCTCAGGCTCTAGATGGGATTTAAGGTCCCTTCCAACCTTTTCAGATTCCCTGATCTGTTCCCTGATCTATTCCCAGCAGGAAGCATCCCAGTATCCCCAGCAGTAGGCAGGGTCACAGCAGACCCCAAACTGGGAGCAGTGGAGTTGGGTGGGGTGTGGAGCAGCCTCTGAACCCCCAGCACCCCCAGACCTGTGAGAGCAGCAGGGACTGCAGGGAGAGAACAGGAGAAGGGGATAGAAAAGCAACTAAGGATCCTGGACTGGAGCAGCTTCCCAGGGATGGCATTTCCTGGGATGTCCCTGGGGGCAAAAGGGGCAGCAGCTGACCAAGGATTCCTACTGAGACTTCACTTCCAGAGAAATCCTCCCCTGGCTGGGGCAGGGATACACATCCCAGAATAAAAACCCCTCTGGGACTGGCAAGGGACCCACCGTGCCTCGGCCTGTCCTTGCCAAGCAGATTTTGGGCTGAAATCCCAAAGTCTCCATCCAGAACAGCCCAGACAGAGAATGCTCCCCCTTACCCACCCCTGCCTGCAGCTCCAGAGGAGCCCCTGGACACTTCCCTGTCCCAATCCCTGGGGATGACAGGAGCAGACCCCGGGGGTCCCAGGGACTGCAGCCAGTCCCCTGCAGGCAGAGCTCCTGTCAGCCTCACTCAGCTCTCACTGACTGCCAGCCAGGCAGGGAGGCAGCAGCAATTCCTTGCCAAACCAGGGATAATGGCACACAACTTGGACACCAGAGTGGCATCTGCAGAGCCTCAGTGGCCCCAGGGTCCCCTCAGTGGCCACAGCCAAGGGCCACGGTCATTGAGGAGAAATTCCAGCAGCTGGCAAAACTCAGCCTCATTTGTTCCTGGATTTATTCTTCCCACAGGACAGATCTTTCAACTGATTTTTAATTTTTTTTTGCCTTCCCAAGGATTAATTGGCTCGGAGTGTTGCAGGCATTGCAGTTGGATGTGTTTGGGAAAGGAAGATGGATGAAACTCAACAGGAGCAGGGAGTGACAAACTCTGGGCAAGGGCAACGATCCCATCTCCAGCTCTGTTTTCCTTTGGGTTTTTAAGGAAGGGGCTCTTTTCAGAAAGGCTCCTGGCAGGGGGAACAGCTCAGCCTGGAACCACATCCCAAATCTCCTCAGGATTTGGCTGAGCTGAGGGTTTAAACCTTGAGAAATCTGCAGCAGAATTTGTGCCCAGGGTGATGAGGGGAAGCTGGATGAGCTCAGCCCGAGCCCAGGTGAGCCAGGGGCAGCTTTGTCCCCTTGTCCCTGTCCCCAGCACCCACAGCCCTGGCAGGGCACACGGGGGATGGAAGAGTCCCCAGGACTGGAACAGTCTGGAGCACACCCAGGGCAGGGCAGGGAGCTGGGCAGGGTCTGGAGCCCCAGCAGGGGCTGGGGGAGCTGGGCAGGGTCTGGAGCCCCAGCAGGGCTGGGGGAGCTGGGCAGGGGCTCAGCCTGGAGCACAGGAGGCTCAGGGGGCCCTGCTGGCTCTGCACAGCTCCTGACAGGAGGGGGCAGCCGGGGGGGTCGGGCTCTGGGAACAGGGACAGGAGGAGAGGGAACGGCCCCAGGCTGGGCCAGGGCACACAGCCACATCCAGGGTTGAGGTTGGATAGCTCAGAAAATGTCTCCCCTGAAAGCACTGTGCAAGGGTGGAGTGCCCATCCCTGCAGGGATTGACAGTCCCTGGGGAGGTGGCACCTGGGACACGGTCGGGGTGGCCTCGGCAGTGCTGGGGTTGGTTGGACTCCATGGGCTCAGAGAGCTTTTCCAACCTGCACAATTCCTTGATTCCAGAATACTGTTCCAATCCTGCCCAGCCTCAGGCAGGAGAGCAAATCCCATGGGAAGGGTTGGGAAGACCATGAGCAGCTCCCAGATCTGCTTGAAGACTTCCACAATCAAACCTGGGAGAGACAAATCCCTCAAAGCCTCCTCCCAGCCCAAGTGCTGACCTTCAGCACAGCTTTAATCATCCAGCTACAAAAAGCAGGGCAGAGCCACAGCTCTGGAGTGGCTCCTGGGGAGAACTGCAGGGAAAAGCTCAGGAACCTTCTCTGCCTGATGCCTCCAAAAACAATAACAACAAAAATGCACTGCAAGTCTTCTCCAGGGTTGAAGATCAGCACGAACTCCAAGATTCCAGCCTTTCAGGGGTTCCAAACCTAGCCTGGATCTATTTCCACCTCGACAAAACTGGCAAAAATCCAGGCTCTGAATCAACAACCAGGACAGGCAAACCCCTCCTTTCTGCCCAAAGAATATCCCCAGCCCTGCAGAAATTCCCTGCACATCCCATTGTCCCTGCACACCCCATTCTGCCAGCACCAGCTGTGCCATCCACGTTTCCTTAGGTGTGGGTTGGAAAAAAGACTTTACAGACCTAAGATCTTCAGTGAATTCCCCTCCTGCCTATGAGAAGGAAAAATTCCAGATGAAAAATGTTCAAAATTTTTAAAAATCCAAAAATGATCTCCCTCTAAATCCCCAAAGGATATCAGTGTATTATAAACCCAAACTCAGCCACAGAACAGCAAGGAAATGCCACTGAGCAGAGCACTGGTGCTTCCCGCCCATCAATGCTCGAGCCACCCACATTCCAGCCCCCTTCCCACCCAATTCCCATTAAAAATGCAGGGTTTGGGCGCTGAGCTCGTGGTGTTGTCACTCCACAGTCGTTCCAAGAGCTGCTAATTGCTGACAAGCTCATTACAAGATGAAAGCAGCAGGAGTGGAATGCTGGAATGTTTTCCTGCCTGTCTGCAGAGGGAACAGCTGGCCCCAAACCTTCAGCACTAATCCCATTAAACTGGAGCAGAAAATACCTCCAGCAATAAAAAATAGCCCTTTTCACTCACAGATTGGATATTCCCTCCTCCAAATCAATCAGGACTTGGTGGATTTTCAGCTGTTTCCCAGTTGTGCTCACCGGGAGATGGAGATTCAGGACCTGAGCCCAGCAAGGAGGGAAAAGGAAGAACAAGAGGAGGAAAAACAAGAGGAGATGTGGGCAAGGTCACCCCGAGGTGGGACTGGGATTCACTGCTGCCAGCTGCTGCTCTGGAGCCCTGTTATCCCAGCAAAGCCATTCCAGAAATCCAGGAACTGGATGAAGGCTGCACTACACTTTGGAAATCTTTTCCAGCCTTACTAATTTTGTGGTTTGATTTCTTTTTGCAAATTATCTCGCTCCATCCCTGCTCTTTGTTTTCCTCTGTCACAGGCAGGGGGGTCCAGCCTGTCCCAAAGTCCCCCTGCCATGGCCAGGGAGGGACAGAAGACAGAAACCATCCAAGGAACCCATCTAAACCCCACCCAAACATCACCCAACCCACTCAAACCCCATCCAAATCCATGAAACCCCACCTAACCTCACCCAAACCTCACCCAAACCCAGCAAACCCCACCTAACCCCACCCAAGCCCACCCTTGGGAAAGCCCTTGGAGTGGGGCTCCCTGGGCCAGGCTCACTCTCGGGAGGACCCCCAGTCCAGGCTCCTCCATCCCGAGGTCAAACAGCAGATCCAGGCAGTGGTAACAAAAATCCCATCAGCAAATCCCCCCCGGTCACCCCCGGGCTGAGCCCTTTGTGGGATCCCTTCCCTGCTCCATCCCAAGAGATTCCCAAACTCTGCTGACCCCGCACTGAAGTCCACAAAAACCCTTCTCCTGCTCCACCACACCCCCAGCAATTTGGTTTCCCAAGTTCCCGGACCTCCCTCCACGGCCGGCTCTGACAGGATTTGTTCCTGGCTTGGCTCTGCTTTGAGCCAGGTCCTGCAGCCTCCAGCACCTCGAACCCTGCAGAGCAAGGACAGCCCAGTGCCCTCCCCGGGGCTGCTGCTGCTGCAACGCTGAAAAAAACACCTGAAAGCACTAAATCTGCACCAATTCCTACAGCAAGGACACTCAGAGGAAATTCCAAACAATTTGCTCCAGAGGCAGAGCACAGACCACCCATGGCTCATCCCAGACCTTCCCAAAGCAGCACAGCCTCTCCTGCCATCCTGCCTCTGCTGCTTTGGAGCTTTCACAGGTAAGGGAGCAGGAATGAGCACAGGACCCCCGAGGCTGCATCCCACCGGGATTCCCGAGCCTGCAGCCAGGGTGTCTCGCATCAGAAGGGAATTGCCTTTCCCAGCCCGCAGAAAGGAGGATGAAAATCAAGTGTTCCCCTCACTAATGAGCGCTGATGGCTCCCATCGACTTCTGAGCCACACAGGCTGCCAGACGTCAAGGACTTCCTCTGGATCTTCCCTGCTCCTGTTCAGTTGCTGGGAGACTGGAGCGCTCATCCCCTCTGGCTCAGCCCCTGCTCCCAGGAGCCAGAGCTCCGGGGTGAGCCCGGCCAGCAGGGAGCTGGCAGCACTCCCTGCTCCCATGGCAAATCCAGAGGGGAGGACCCACCCGGCACTGCCACCCCAGTCAGCACCGGCTCTGCAATCCCCCAGATCCCGTGTCGGAACCCAGGCTGTGTCTGACAGCCCTGGCTGATCCCAGCTCCAGCCTGGGGCTCCAAAGCCCTGGCAGGGGGGACACAGACCCTGGCAGGGGGGTCACAGACCCTGGCAGGGGGGTCACAGACCCTGGCAGCAGCCAGGGACTCCTGTGGCTTTGAGTTTGATCCATGGAACAAATGACCACCTGTGAATGAAGAACTAAAAGTCACAAAAATTTAGATAGCATGATAGTAGTAGTTATAGAGTGAAAAGGGAATTTTTGGGGATCTTACCATAGGGGCTTAGGGGGCAAGACAGAGGGACTTAGGTGTTGTCCTGTCCTCCTTCCTTCTTCTTCCTAACCCCATCTTTTGGTGATGTTGGCACTTGGGGATTGGATTAGAGTAGAATGGAACTGTCTAACACAGGTGACAGGCATTAGATCATAATTATAAATAACTAACACGCAGTTTGTAGTATAAAAGTCAGTGCCTGTCCCTGGGGCAGGGTGTGTGCCTGGGGCTGCCCTGCTGAACAGACCTCTGCAGCCCAAACAGAAAATATCTGAGATAAGAAACAATAAAGCAACCTTGAGAACATCTGCCGAGGACTTTCCACTGATTCTTTCAGCAGCAGGGTTTGGAGACAGCAAGATTTATATATCTTGGGGTCATCCTGACCAAAGCAACCCCCGAGATTTCTGCCCAGCTCTGTTCCCTGGCCACGCTCCCCCACCCAAGGGGACGCCAAAACCCTGTGCCCTCCATCACCTGGGAGACAGGCACTGACAGCCTGGGGAGGACATCCCCACTGGAGCTCCCCTTTCCCAAGGTGGGGAGGAAACAGAGGCCAAAGGAGCAAAATCACTTCAGAAGTGGAAAGGAAGCAAAGCAAACTGTGGGATTTTCCATGGGAAGTGGCTCCCGTGCCTGAGATAACAAAGGATCAGAGGAGCTGGATCCAGGCTGGGAGAGCTGGGGGCTTCACCTGGAGAGGAGAAGCTCCAGGGAGAGCTCAGAGCCCCTCCCAGGGCCCAGAGGGGCTCCAGGAGAGCTGGAGAGGGACTGGGGCCAAGGGATGGAGGGACAGGACACAGGGAATGGCTCCCACTGCCCAGGGCAGGGATGGATGGGAGATTGGGAGGGAATTGTTCCCTGGGAGGGTGAGAGGCCCTGGCACAGGGTGCCCAGAGCAGCTGGGGCTGCCCCTGGATCCCTGGCAGTGCCCAAGCTCTTCAAACCCACACAACTTCCCTTCCCTACTAACTCCATTTCCCAATGCAGAATCCCAGAATCCCAGGATCTCTGAGTTGGAAAAGCTCTCCAGGATCACAGAGTCCCAGCTGTGCCCAATCCCCACCTTGTCCCCAGCCCAGAGCACTCAGTGCCACCTCCAGGTGCTCCTCAGACACCTCCAGGGCTGGGCACTCCAAACCTCCCTGGGCAGCCCCTGCCAAGGCCTGACCCCCCC
>VXBS01002643.1:245680-265271 GCA_013400255.1 Sitta europaea
AAAAAAAAAAAAAAAGGAAACTTTGGATATCTCATTTTCAGGGCCTTGTGTGTGTTTAAAGGAAAAACCTGGGAGAGATCAAACAAATGCCAAAGTGAGCTGAGATGTTGCTGCTCCTTTGGGAATTACGCTGGGAATCACAGCTTGAGGGAGGCAAACAGAGAGGGATTTTCCAGGGTTGCACAGAAGGATTAATTGGGGAGATTTCAGGAGCCAGATCTTGGCTGGGCTGTGGACCCTGCCCGTGGGGGGTTCCCCATCCCTGCACATCCCAAAGGATTTCATCCTCCTTCATCCCAGTTTTTGGAGGGCACACGTGGCTGATCCAGGGGCTTAGTTTGGGAATCAGCTGTGGATTGCAGGTCCTGTTCTGTGCCACACAAGGCAGGGCTCTCACATGGCCTTTAATTAGTGGGGTCTGCTTTAATTGGCATTTCCTGGCAGAGCCATTATTCCTGGCCTTCCTTAAAGGAATAAAAGGCTAATCCATAAATAAATGTGTTTATAGAGATAGATATTTAAATATCTCCTTCTTTTCCTTCTGCAGGTAGGGAAGAGGAAGGATTTGGATCTATTTTAAACTCACAGCTGGCGTCCTCCCAATTATCTCCTTTTTTCCCCCATTTTCCATTTCACTGCCGAAGCAATGAGGGAGGAAATGAAACAAATGAAAACACCTCTGGATTTGGGAAGGACGGGTTTGAACAGGAATTCTTTGGAGCAAATTAAACAGCAAAGTTCTCGTGGCCTCTTCCTAGCAAATTCTTTTGCTGCCATCAGGAATGGACATGGAAAATGCCCTGGAATTGTCCCCAGCCCATCTCCTGCTCCAATGCTCTCTGTGGATTTTGGTGGCCCCAGGGCTGGCCAGAAGCCTCCCCCCATCCCTGAGGGACCCCAAAACTCTGTCCAGGGGTTAAAAAAAAATCATGGAATGGTTTGGGTTGGAAGGGATCCTAAATCCCCCTCAGTACCTCCCCAGCCATGGCAGGGACCCCTCCCACTGTCCCAGGGTGCTCGTCCAGCCTGGCCTGGGGCACAGCCAGGGATCCAGGGGCAGCCACAGCTGCTCTGGGAATTCCAGCCCAGCCCCTTCCCTCCCCTCCCAGGGAGGAATTCCTTCCCAATCTCCCACCCCCTCTGGCAGTGGAAGCCGTTCCCTGTGTCCTTCCCTCCATCCCGGCTGGCAATGAAGGGACACAGCCAGGTGAGGTGCTTGGTGCCCAATCCCTGAGCCTTTGGGGCACTTCTCCCCTCCCCTGGCCCTGCTGGAATGATCCTGGATGCAGGCAGCCCGAGGGGAAAAGGGAGAAGAACAGCTTTAGAAGGAGCCCGGAACGTGCAGGGAAGGGGGATCCATGGGACACTTGCAGAGGCTGGGAAGTGAATCCATCTCCAGGGGGACAGAGAAGATTTGAGTGTTGAATATTGAATTTTGAATATTATCTGTTTTCTGTCTCTCAGACACACAGATTATTCCAGTTTCTTCCCTGAACCTCTGAACTTCAGAGCAGCCTTGGGGTTTCTCTGTTCCTGTTCATTTTCCTTTTTCTTTCCCCAGTTCCTGAAGGGCTGGAATTCGCTGGGAGCTCTCTGAGGGGCTGCAGGGAGGGGCAATGCTCTCCTGCTTCCCTGGGCAGTTCAGCCACACTCCAAGGCTTTTCCTGCTCCAAGGCTTCTCCTGCCCCATGTGTGGCACCACTGGAGATGTTCTGCTTTAATTAAAAAGAAATCTCAGGAAGGAGGAACCTCCTGAGCTCATTTTACTGTTCAAACCTGGCTCGTTCAGGGCTTTGGTCCTGAGGTGTGGCTGGGGGCTGATCCACATGGGATTGGACACCTCCTACACCTTCCTTTGGGATTTAGGCACCTCCTGCACCTTCATTTAAAATTGGGCATCACCTCTGGATCTGGCAGCAAGTGTGACAGTGGGAAATGTGGGAGGGAATTCCCAGCCTCCCTGTCCTGGGGGGATGGTTCTGGATACCCCATGGGAATAAGCCTGGAGTGGGCTGGAGGCTCCTCTGCCCCTCCCCTGACCCCAAACCTCACATTCCCAGGAGGAACAGCACCTGGAGAAGAGAGGGCTGGAGCTTCCCAGCAGACAGGGCCCAGCACAGGAGCCTGTGGGTCACCCTGGGACACCTGGGAGGCTCCTGCTGAATATTCCATGTCTCACCCTGTGCCTGGAGTGACAACTCCCTGCTAATTCCCCCCTTCCTGAACCATTTTCTCTCCCATTAAATTCACTGGACCTGGAAATCCAGAGGAAAATGCTCCACGTTCCGATGCTGGAGAGGATGGAAAATTCTCTCTCTCCCAGGAACTTTGGCTTCCAAAGCCAGTTTAGAGAGCAATTTCTTAATTTAAGGTTTATTCCTTGTTGTTCCAAGGAATTTGAAAGCTCTCCTGGCAGCCAGGTGGGAAAAAGCCCTTTTTCCTCAAACTTGGAGATGTTTTAAATCCGGGAGCCTGCCACATCCCTGGTTATTATGGCAGCAGGAGGGAAGTGGGAAAATGAGGTTTCAGATCCTGAAGGATGAATGGGAAGGGTCACCTCCACATCAGCCTCTGATTCCACAGCACCAGAGCCATGTTTGGAAGTTCCTTTATTCCCTGAATCTGCTGGGAAACAAATATGGAACTCCTGGGCCAGTCTGGAGTCTGCCCTTGGAGGTTTGGGCTGAATTTTTGGGATTGAACAGCCCTGGAGCAGTCCCTGGGTCAGCCCCTGAGCTGCCACTGAAACCTCCCCCTTCCCAAACCCATTTGTTCCTGGCATTTGTGGCACAGGAGTTGCAGGGAAATTTGCTGCTGCAAAAATTCCCATTTAGGGGTTGGAGTAATTGGCCCTGTGTGAGGAAACATGGAATCCTGGAATAGTTTGGGTTGAGAGGGACCTGAAAGCCCAGCCTGTCCCAAGCCCGAGGACCCCTCCCACTGTCCCAGGGTGCTCCAAGCCCACCCAGCCTGGCCTGGGACACTGGAGGAGCAGGGATAGAGATGGTTCCAGAGGGGACAGCAGGGAGGTCACCTGGAGCTGGGGGCTCTGGGGACAGGAGGGGCCCCCAAGGTCTGGGGAGGTCTCTGTGTCACGTTCCCATCATCCCTGCTCCTGCGCCCGAGGCTCTGCACGAGCACAGGGGTCACCTTGGAGGAAATCAATTAATGCAATTATTGTAAAAATCCCCAGAGCACCTGAGGGATGGGGCTGGAAGCACAAACAGCTCTGAAACTGGCCCTGCTCCCTGTGAAGGCTTGGGAGACTCCCCTTTGCAGAAACGCGTGAGAATTCAGAGCTCCTTCCCGAGGGAAGCAGCCCCTTTCTGCTCACAGCAAAACCTCCCCCTCTCCATCAAAAAAAGCTTCAATTCCTGTCAAAAATCCCTTCAAAGGATCAAATCTGACAGCCCCAAAGCTGCTCCAGTTCCTTGCAGATTCCGTGGGAATGCTGCCAGCTATTCCAGCAATTCCAGCATGGGCTCATTCAGGCAATTCCCAGAGTGGAAATCCCAGGTGACTGCAAACTCTCCACACACCAGTGGCTACTGTGGGAGAATTTGGGAATTTTTACCTCCTTCTGTGGAATTCCAGGACTGGAGGTCACAGGGTGGGTGCTGAAGCTCTGTCCCACTGATACCCCTGTTACCTTGGGCACAGGGAGTATCCACAGGGATCCAGGGAAGTGGGGCAGGCTGGAAGCAGAGGCAGGTAAGTGCCACCTGTGGAGCTGCTAAACTGAAAGGATCCAAAGAATTTTCCTTTGGCAGCCTAATGATGACAGCAGTTGTGTGGGAAGATTAATGGAGAAAAGGTTGGATAAAATAGAAGCTCCATCCCGAAGTTTTTCAGCTGCTTTTTCTCAGTTATATAATTGTAAATGACATTGATTTTTATAAAAACCTACAAACAACACCAGGAAACTTGGAATGTTTTGGGCTGGGTTCTGCTCCAGCTGCCAGCAGAGGAAATTTGGGGGGTTCTTGGATTTCAGGGCAGTTTTGGGCTGTTTTTTCAGGGATGAGAAGCAGGATTTGGCTCTCAATAGCCTTGGAATGCCACTGGAGCTGTGCAGGGAGGAGAGAAGGGGCTGAGCCAGGGAATTGTCTGGGTTTGTATCCAGCCAAAATTCCCTGTACGGGCTGTTCTTTGCTAATCAGCATCAGCATGGATCAGGATTGCACCTGTGTGGGCTCTGAGGGCTTTTCCAGCCTGTGTGATTCCAGGACCTGTGACCCCCCCAGGTGCCTCTGGCAAAGGCCCCCCTGCAGTTCCTGAGGAGCTTTGGGGATTCCTGACTCCCATCCCATGGATCCAGAGTTGGGGGCCAAGGTTAAAATCAGGGATGAGTTTTTAGTGGGAGTGGTGGGATCTGGTCCAGGGCTGGACTTGGTGACCTTCTCCAGCCTCAGTGATCCTGGGGTGGCACCTGGAGGAGCAGCAGGAGATTCCCATTGCCAGTTCATCCAGCCTGGGGGGCACTGGGGATCACCCCCAAGCCCCCTGGGCTCAGTCCCTGCTGGATGTGACCCTGGGACACAGGGAAAGGACACTGGGCAAAGATGGGAAATGCCCCTCAGAGTGCCTCAGTTTCCCTGGATACAGCAGCAGGATTCCAGGCCCAGGCTGGGACAACATCCAGGACCTGGCTCAGCCAGCCCTGGCCTTTCTCCTGCCAGGACCCAGCCCCTGGGAGCTGTTCCCTCTCCCATTCCAGCCCTCAGGACTTTTTCATGGAATCATGGAGTGGTTTGGGTGGGAAGGGACCTTAAAGCCCACCCAGAGCCCCCCCTGCCCTGGCAGGGACCCCTCCCACTGGCCCAGGCTGCTCCAGCCCCATCCAGCCTGGCCTGGGGCACTGCCAGGGATCCAGCAATGGAATAAACCTTCCCACTCTCCCAGGGAACAATTCCTTCCCAATATCCCATCAAAATTTGCCCTTTTTTACCCTTTCCTTTAATGCTTCCCTGCATTCTCCAGCCTTTGGCTTCTCTGATGGCTGACAAGGAATTTTTTTTTATTATTCAAAATTCCTGCTTTTTTCTTTAATGGAATCCCATGGGAAGGCAATAGGAAGGGAGCACCTGGATGGAAAAAGCCCAGCAGGAACTAAACTGCAGCAGGAAAAGGGTCCTCCTTCCAGGAGGGATGCTTGGACTGGCTCTACCTTGGCACAGAGATCCTGTCAGGATTTGTTTTCCTGAAGAGACATTCCCTGAAGGAATATCCTGAGTGTTCCTGGGAATGTTTGAATCCATTCTCTCCCCACTCTGAGGAAAAGGTGTTTGCTCCAGGTATGGAAGGCACAAGGGATGACATTTCCTGGTCATTTTTCTTTTCTCTCTGTGTTTCCCCCCAAAATCTCAGATACACTCATATGCAGAATTCCTCTCCCCCCTCTCTCCTCCTTTTCCTGCCCTTGGATGTGGCTGGATGAGCACACAGAGCTTCTCTGAGCTGTGGGTAATGGGCTGGATGATTCTCCATGATTTTCTCCAAGTCTTTTCCCTTCCCAAGGCTATTTCCTCTTTGGAGTTGATATTTTATAACATTTTCCCCTGAGGTATAAAAGCTCCCTGGAGAATTGGGAAAGCTTGACTGGAAATGCTCCCATCAAACCCCTCCTGATCCCTGCTCCCTGCTTTTGGGCAGTTTCCTCCTGCAGGAATTTGAGGTTTTTAGCAACTTCTCTGTGTTTTTTTTAATTTAGTCCTTAATGTTGGGAACAAGATACCCCAAGAAAGGATTTATTCCCATGCCCAGCTGTAAAATCTGGGAGTGAAGGAAGGATTTGCTCCCTTGTTCCTGCACCAGCTGTAAAATCTGGGAATGAACACGTTCCCATCTTCCTTCTTCCCTTTGTCACCATCAATTCCCTGGTGCCAGGAGCTGATGGGAGTCAGGAGGCTCCAGATAAGTGGGAATCAGAGCTGGGAATCTGTCAGGTCATGGATCACCCTCCAGAACTCCCCCTCAATCCTCCCACAAAAAGCAAGACTCTTTATTTTCCCTATGGCTACTCCCAAATATCCGTGCAGCATCTCCTGCCTTCCCATTTATCCCGTGGAAGTGGGGACACTGTAGGTCTGCCACAGCTCTGGGATGGGTGGGAAAGGACTGGGATGAAACCTTTCCACATGGACACTAAAATTCCCTCAATCCCTTCCTCCCTGGGGGTGTTTTTCCTGACAGTGGAGTTCCTTTTCTCTTTGATGTCCCATTGTGCCCTGACTCCCCAGGGAGCTGTTCCCAGAATAATTGCACAGGACAAATAATCAGGAATGCTGATTTATTTCCCTCTGCTTTTCCAGATGCAGAAGCCATGCTTCTGGAGATAATGGGAACACCTGATGCTGACCCTGGAAATGGAAGGAAGAATGACAAATATCGATCTTGGAGCCAACCTGAGGGGAAAGTGGCATGGAGAGCTTTTCCTGGGACAGAGGGGATTGTTCTCCCTGAGGGCTTGTGCAGCTTTGGGGCTGGCAATCAGTGCTGGGATGTCACCAATTCCTTGGGACCTTGCAGCTCCTTAGGGCAACAAATCAGGGAATCCCAGCCTGGTTTGGGTGGGAAAGGGCTTTAAGGATCCAGTGCCTCCCCTGCCATGGGCAGGGGCACCTCCCACTATCCCAGGGTGCTCCAAGCCCTGTCCAGCCTGGCCTTGGACATTCCAGGGATCCAGGGGCATCCCAGCCCTTCCCCACCCTCCCAGGGAGGAATTCCTTCCCAGTACCCAGGCTAACCCCCCCTTCTTTCAGTCTAAACCCATCCCCCTCTTTGTTCTTTCACTCTCTGCCCATGGAAAAATCACTTTTCCATTTTTTTTTTAAGCCCTTGAAGTCCTGGAAGACCTCAATGAGATGCAGCCAGTCCTGCTCAGTTCATCCTCCCTTTGCCTCTCCAGGTAACTTTCCTGGGATTTCCTGTTATTGCTCCTTGCTCAGCAAAATGTGGCTTTGGATGCCAGTATTCCCAGTGCTGGGATCATGCTCTCTGCCCAGTACAAACCAGTAGAGCCAGAGTGTGGGGTGCACCCAGAAATGGGAAAGGAATGAGCAGGGAGGTTTGGAAAGCAGAAGTGATAAATCAGCTACATAAATGATAAATCAGAGGGGGGGGAAGCAAGGAGTGACCTTTGGCTTGGGCAGGGCCCAGAGGCTGCTCGGGATTACAGAGTTTTTGGGAACAGCATTTATTCCCTGACCTTATTCCTGCCCTCTTCCCTAGGGATGGGTTTTATCTCAGGGAGAAGATGGGTGAGGGCAGAGGCTCAGTCTGGTTTCCTCCAGCTCCTCTGACAGGCTCACGTTCAGCACATGGGGCAGGCAGGGTCCAGCTGGGAGTTATGGAATCCTGGAATATCCAGAGCTGGAACAGACTCCAGGATCATCCAGTGCCACCCCTGGCCCTGCCCAGACCCCCCAGCAATGCCCCCTGTCCATCCTGGAGCAGTGTCCAAACTCCCCAGGAGCTCTGGCACCTCGGGGCCAGGACCATTCCCTGGGGAGCCTGGGCAGTGCCAGCACCTCTGGGGGAAGAACCTTTCCCTGAGCTCCATCCCAAATCCCCCTGGCCCAGCTGCAGCCATTCCCTGTGATTTGGACCTGATTCCCTCCCTGCTGGAGCTCCGTGGAACTCAGCTGAGCACATGGCCCAGAGCAGCTCCCTGCATCCCAAAAGGGGCACAATCAGCCTCCAGGAGCTCTGGCTGGAAATCCAGGTGGATCCAGCCCGGATTCCTCCCGGCTCAGTCTGTGCTCACACAGGTTATTGTGGAATCAGCACTCCTGGCATGGGGTGGAATCAGAATTCCTGGGTGCTCACAAACTCCAGTGGCCTCCAGGGCAAGAGTCTGAGCAGGTTCCATTTGAGAGGAAAGGGAGGCTGGGTGAGGGATTTCTCCATTGCTGGGGTGGATGCAGGTGCTGGATTCAGTGTCAGACACAGGCTGGGAAGGGTGGGCAGTGAATGTTCAGCTTTAGGCATTTTCCAGGGATGGACTTTTCAAAACTGAGAAGTGTCATTGCTGGAAAACTCCCTCTGTGTAGGGCTGGGAGGCTGGGAGGATCCCTGGAATGTTGGAGGCTCCATGGCTGCTCTGGCAGAGACAGAAGTTTTGAGGAATCCATCTAGGGTGAGCCAAGCAGGGCACAAATGGGGATTTTTCCATCTGGAACTGCTCTCCCAGGGAACCAAAGCTCTGAGACAGGAGGGGATGATCCCAGTGAACCACAAGGCAGGTAGCTAAATAATTCCAAATTATCCCTGGTTTTGGCTGCACAGGGTTGGAGCTTTGCCAGGATTTGAAGGGAAACCCAAATGGGATTCTGAAATGAGGAATTCCCCACTAGGTCTGGAATCACCAAGGGTAGGGAGAGCAGGCAGGGTGGGATGGGAATCACGTCCCATGCTGGGAATGCAGCTCCTGCACTAAAGCCACTCCCAGCCTGGAACGGGTTTGTGTCACCTGGGGAAGAGCTCCTGTGCTGCTCTGGGTGTTGGGGGCACCTGGGAGGGATCCCACTGTGTGTTTGTGTGCCACAGGCTGTAACCGTTGGCATTTGGGAAGGAATTCCTGGCTGGGAGGGTGGGGAGAGGCTGGGGTGGAATTCCCAGAGCAGCTGTGGCTGTCCCTGGATCCCTGGCAGTGCCCCAGGCCAGGCTGGATGGGGCTGGGAGCACCTCGGGAGGGGTCCCTGCCCATGGCAGGGGGGGGAATGGGGAGAGCTTTGAGCTCCCTTCCCACCCAGAGCATTCCACGAGTCTCTGGCTGTCAGAATGCCTGGCCTGGCTCTGCAGGGATTGCTGAGGGCTGAGCTCCCCAGCACTGACTCCCTGGTTCCCCAGGAAGGGAATTCCTAATCCCACCTTGCCTCGCCCATCCAGAGCACTGGGGGGAGTCCCGTGGCTTTTTCCAGCCCATCCGCAGAGGGGACCCCTCTGGGAAGGAGGGCACTGGAATTTGGGATCGCCCCCTGAGCGTCTCCCTTGGGAATCTCCCCGAGCACTGCACACAGCAGACGATCCGTTGTCTTGGATGCTTTCAGGAGCAGCTTTGCTGGTTTGGAGGATCAAATTCAGCTGTTTGCCCGGTGTTTGCCGTGTTTGCACAGAGCCCCTCAGCACTCCAGGCAGGTGCGACACCCGGTCAGAAATAATCATTAACTCCGCGTTCTTTGCAGTTTAAACATCTTAAACAAAGAGCTCCGAGTGTCCCCAAACACAGCTTCTGTGCGAGCCTGCTCCATTTGCATTCAGGCATATTCCAGGGAATCCCCAGTGAGGAGCGGGGCTGGATGAGGATTTCCCAGCCACAGAGGGAAGGGGGGCTGCTCTGGCACGGGGAAATGAAGGGGCGAGGTCAAATACCTGAATATTCCCTCCTCTGAGAGTGATGCTTGAGCGCACGGAGTTAATCAAGCCCCTCCAGTGGGGCAGGACCTGGGAATGCTCTGGCACTGGGATCGGTGGGGAGGGGGGCTGGGCCCCTCGGAAAGGCTCCGGGGGATTCCCTCCCTGCCTGGAGCCACCGCAGCTCCCTGGAAAACGGGGGGAGCTATGGCAATGGGCGAAATTAGCACTTAATTAAGAGCCCAGCTGAGAGCTGGGTGGAGTTTAAGAGCCACCCCCAGCAGTGCCTGGGGCCCGGGGGGCAGCGAGGGTTTGGGTTCCTGGGTCACTTCCAGAGGCAGCAGCATTTCCCTGCTCCTGGGATGAGCATTTTTAACCTTCCTACTCACCCCAAAGTCTCAGAATGGTCAGGGTTGGGGGAGATGTTTAAAACCTGCCTCATCCCACCCTGCCCTGGCAGGGACCCCTCCCACTGTCCCAGGTGCTCCCAGCCCTGCCCAGCCTGGCCTGGGGCACTGCCAGGGATCCAGGGGCAGCCCCAGCTGCTCTGGGAATTCCAGCCCAGCCCCTTCCCACCCCTACCAGGGAGGAATTCCTTCCCAATATCCCATCCATCCCTGCTCCCTGGCATTGGGAATCCATTCCCTGTGTCCTGTCACTACATCCTTTGGAAATTGTCTCTATCTTTCCTGCAGGTTGCCTTCAGGTCCTGGAACGTCACAATTAGGCCACTTCTGGTCCCTTCTCCAAGCTGAACAGCCTTTCCTCCTGGGAGGAGAAGGGAAGGGGGAGCTGAGCAGCCTCTCCCTGGCTGGAGGAGCCAGAACCCCAGAGTGCTTTGGGTTCCCAGGAGAAGTCCCCATGGACCAAGAACTGGCCAGTGGCACAAGGGGCTGTGTTCCCCAGGGCTGTGGGACAGGCAGAGCCCAGGCTGGGCTCACTGGGCCCTCAGGTGCCACCCACACTCCCAGATCTGTTTGAGATCAGCTTGTCCAGGCCCCAGCAGGGAGCAGGAGCTGGGGGAGGCAGGCAGAGCATCCCTGTGCATTCCTGTGCAGCTCAGCACACGGGGCAGGTGGGGTCCAGCTGGGAGTTATGGAATCCTGGAATATCCAGAGCTGGAAAAGTCCCACTGGGGTCATCCAGTCCAGATCCTGGCCCTGCCCAGACCCCCCAGCAATCCCACCCTGTCCATCCCTGGAGCAGTTCTAAACTCTCCTGCAGCTCTGGCACCTCGGGGCCGGGACCATTCCCTGGGCAGCCTGGGCAGTGCCAGCACCTCTGGGGGAAGAGCCTTTCCCTGAGATCCATCCCAACCCCCTGGCCCAGCTGCAGCCCTCCCCTGCCCCTGGCTGAGCACTTGGCAGTACCTGGCAGGGGTGAAGTGTCTGTGGCTCTGGGCAGGGTCCTCTGGCAGGAGAAGCTGCTGTGGCCATGAACACAAAGAGCTGCCCAGCCTTGGTGTGCCCAGAGCTGGCCTGGCCCCCCAGCAAAACCAGTTTGGGTCCAAACTGAGCAACAGGGGGGCTCCCAAAGAGGAGTTACTCTCCAAACCCATCTTTTGTCAGCATGAGCTGGGCTTTTAGGGTAGCTCAGGTTCTTTGCAGCCCCTGTTAGCTCAGGATGTGCTGAATCCAGGGCAAAGAGCAGAGGGGCTCCAGCCAGGCTGTGGCACAGTGGAAACATCCCTGAGAGAAGGCAGTGGCAGAACAAGCTCTGCAGCTCCAGCCCAAGCCACTCCATGGAGACTGGCTGGAGTCAGTGCCCAGTGCTTGAATTCAGCGTTTTGGGCCTTCTCAAACCCGGGATTTCCTCCCCATTCTGTGTCCCCAGGGCTGCAGGAGGAGGCGCAGCCGGGCTGAGCAGCATCGGGAGGGGATTGAGCAGAGAGAGCAGAACTGCCCCAGGGGCAGCACAGAGGGAGTCTGGGCTGTCCTGGAGTGGAACAGCTCCAGGGCAGCACCTGGGGCTGCAGGAATGGGGATGGGAGGGGCAGGAACCCCTGGAGCAGCCAGCAGAGCTCAGGGGGTCCCTGAGGGGCTCCTGAGTGATTCACTGCCACCTCTGTGGAGACAGCAACCATAACTCAGCACTGCCTTGGAAACCTTAAACTCCTTAAAGCTTCAGCTGCCCCCTGGCTTTTCTCTGGACGAGTGAGGGGAGGATCCAGGGAGGGTCTGAGAGCAGCAAGCTCCTGAGGGTCAGTCCTTGGAGCAGAATTAAATCCTGTAATAACTAACAAATCAATTTTATTAATAAACATCCATCACCTGGGCTGGAGCCTGAGCCAAAGCAGGGGTTTGGAGATCTGGGGGTGGGAAGGTGGCCCTGGGGGACCCCTGGCAGGACAGGGAGGGCCAGCTGAAGCTCTGGGCCAGGGGTGAGTTCCTTCACCTGAGTTTTGACCTGTGCCATCCCCAGGCTGTTAACTCTTTGCTAAAGTTCATCTGAGCTGAGCTATTTTAGATAAAACTGAGCCCAAAGCCCA
Source organism: Sitta europaea (assembly GCA_013400255.1). Classification (NCBI taxonomy): domain Eukaryota; kingdom Metazoa; phylum Chordata; class Aves; order Passeriformes; family Sittidae; genus Sitta; species Sitta europaea. Next base: position 257,523 of record VXBS01002643.1, read on the forward strand.
GCTCAGGAGGCAGCTGAGCCCAGCTCCTACCAACCCAACCCCACAGTTTGATAATATTGCCGTGTTTGGTGTCCGTTTTGAATTGTATCCTTTTTTCCTTCCTGAGCAGTCACTGAGTTCATTGAAATGAAATAAAACTGAGAAAAATCCATCCTTCAGATGGAACTTTCTGCTCTGGAAATGGGGAATGGGGCACTGAAGCACCTGTAAGCTCCAGAGCTGCCTCTGCTCTCCCTGCAGCAGCTGCTGGGGAGGGGGAGCTGTCAGTGCCAGCCCTTCCCTACGAGCCACTTCAGTCAGATAAATGACATTTTTAGTGGAAAAACTGAATCCAAACATCCTCAATCGGCAGGGGCTGGAACTTCATTGCCAAATCTCACTTTGACTGTGGAAATTCTGTGTTCCAGGAGGGTTTTTCCAATGGCCAGGCCTGCAGGGTTGGGGGGGTTTGGGAGGTCCCTCTGTCAGGATTTGGGCTGAGGAGCAGAAATGGGGTGCAGAGGTGAGGGGGGGCAGGCAGCCCTGGGCTTCCCAGGATCCAGCATCTCATCCCACCCTGCCCCTGGAGAAGAGCTCAGGGATGGGATAATGGGATGATGGGATGGGATAATGGGATGGGATGGGGGCTCTGGGGTGGGGTGAGTTTAATTCTGTCTGGATTGACTCAAATCTGACATTAAGTAAATCTGGCCATACAAAGCCCCTGGGCTGGGTCTGCCAAGCTAAAATCCAGCAGGGAGTTCAAGGAGCCATCCCAAATCCTGCTCTAGCAGTGCAGGGCTGGGGACTGGGATTTGCTTGGGAAGTGGCAGTGACATTTCAGGGGGACTGCTACTGGGTGTGGGAGGCTCATCCCAGCTCTCCATCCACCACTCCTGTTCCCACCCCTCAGATCTGACCCCCAGGGGACACAGCAGGAACAGGCACCCCTCAGATGGAGCTCAGGGATCACCCCCAGAGATGAGGAATCAGCTCCTGACCCCCCAGATCCCACAGGACACACTGGAGCCCTCAGTGTCAGGCACGTCCTGGGCAGTTCTTCCCTTCCCAGGCACCCAGCACCATCCTGATCCATGGGGATTGATCCCAAATCCTTTTCCCAAGCTCAAGAACGTTTTTTGGTAACCTTGAAACAGCTTCCCAGAGCAGCTGTGGCTGCCCCTGGATCCCTGGCATGCTGGACAGGGCTGGGAGCACCTGGGACAGAGGGAGGGGTCCCTGCCAGGGCAGGGGGGGCACTGGGGGGGATTTGAGGTCCCTCTAACCCAAACCATTCCATGAGTCCATGATTTTCTCATCTCCCATTATCCACTACACAGAATCAAGGAATATCCTGAGCTGGAAGGGACCCCCAGGATCATCCAGTGCCTCTCCTGGCCCTGCCCAGACCCCCCAGCAAACCCACCCTGTCCATCCTGGAGCAGTGTCCAAACTCCCCAGGAGCTCTGGCACCTCGGGGCAGGGACCATTCCCTGGGCAGCCTGGGCAGTGCCAGCACCTCTGGGGGAAGAACCTTTCCTGATCTCCATCCCAAATTCCCCTGGAACAGCTCCAGCTGTTCCCCTGTCCTCTCCCTGCTCACAAGGACAGAGATGTCACCTTGTTACAGGGAATTTCCTCATGGTTGTGAAATGTTGGACACAACCCATGAGAGCTGTAGGGAAAGCTCAGGAGAAAAATGATACTGAAATCAGCCAGAGAGAAATTTGACACAATTTGGGGCATTAAAAAGCAAAAACTCCTTAGGACAGCAACTGGACTTCTGGATCTCAACAAGAACTGTCTGGGGCTCCTCCCTCTAACAAACACCCAAGGCCTAAGAACCAGCCCTGAGATAAAGAAGAGCCAAAGGCAGCAAATCCTCTTTCCCTGGGCTGTGTTTGTGCCCACCTGGGAAAGGCAGGACTCCTGAAATCAGAGGGAAATCCCAACAAAACTCCACCAGCACTCCTGAGAGGTGAGGGGTGCAAGGGACGGATGGAGACTCAGAGCCAGCCTCCTCTTCCCTGAATCCAGAGCATTCACAGAGCCACTTCCAGGAAATTCCCAGGGTTTTCTCTAGCTGTGCACAGGAGCCCTGCCCAAACCCAGTTCGTGGTTAGCAGCAGGAGCCGGAGGCCAGCGGAGCTCCCAGGATTCCAGCAGCATTCCAGAGGCACTCCCGGCTGTGCTGGCTGTGCTGCTCCCCCAGCTCCAGGCAGTGCAGTTCTCCCCCTGCCCACGGGGAATTCTCCTGGGGATTTTCCAGGCGGTGCAGGATTCAATGTCTGCACACTGTAATTACTTTTAGTTGTTGCCTTCTCCTTTGTTGTAATTCGCTTGCTAATTATCCTCACCGAATTTTAACTCAGTTGTTCCCATTAATCTTAAATTAATTACCAGGGAGTCCAGGCTCCTTTAACACCAGGGTTGTTTTGCTTCTAATCACAGGTTTTGTGGCTTGATGCTGCTGTGCCAGGAGCAGCCATGGAAAGTCTCTGGAGAGGGGCTTTTGATGAGGGCTGGAGGACGCAGGGAATGGATCCCACTGCCAGAGGGCAGGGCTGGGTGGGAGATCGGGAAGGAATCCTTGCCTGGGAGGGTGGGCAGGGGCTGGGCTGGAATTCCCAGAGCAGCTGGGGCTGCCCCTGGATCGCTGGCAGTGTCCAAGGCCAGGCTGGGCAGGGCTGGGAGCACCTGGGACAGTGGGAGGGGTCCCTGGGTGGCACTGGGCGATCCTTAAGGCCCCTTCCAGCCTGCACACTCCATCACTCTGGGATGATTTTGGAAGAGCAGCCGGCCCTGAGGTGTCAGTGGGAGAAAACCCCTCCCTTTCATGGACCTGCAGCCCAGGGGTGGGAATATTCTCCAAGCCTCCATGAGAAGCTTTTCCACTCCTAGTCAGCGGTTCTTGCCAATATTCCTGCATAAGAGATTTCTGGAATCTCCAGGCTGGGAAAGGGAGGGTCCTGAGTCCTGGATGTGCAGGGACAGACAGAAAAAGCTCCCACAGCCAGGTAAGGACTGAGGTACCAAAGAGTCAGTGAGGCAGCTCTGGGCACTAATAAATATAAAATAAAAAATTGAAATATAAAATATGAAATATAAAACCATGGAGTGCCCGAGGCTTAAATAATATTGATTTATTTATAGACTAAGCAGGAACACAAAAGGACTGAGGGAAAGATGAGGCTTTGGCAAAGGGATAAATGAGATTTTTCCAAAGCCATCCTGAATTTTGGTTGTTTTTTTTTCCCCTGAGTTTGGGTTTTTGGTGCTCTTCCACAGCCCTTGCTGAGGGTGAGCTCAGGATCAGGAGTGTCCCAAGAATTCCTCTCATCCCAAAGCCAGATTTGTGTCTGCTGGAAGGAAACCCCTTTGTTTGGAAGGGGACATCCCTGTCCCCACAGCCTGGGGGCCACAGGACCAGCAGGATTGTGCCTGGACAAGCTCAGGATCTGAGCCTTGGGAACACACTGGGAATCTGATCCCTCTCAATCCTGCTCCAGGAAAAAGTTTTATTGTGGAGACACCTCTGGAACAAATCCTGAGGGAATTGTGTTCCTTCCAGTGTTTTCCTGAGAGTTATAAATCCATCAGGAGTGCCACCCCTGGATCAGCTGTAGGAGTTTCCTCCTTTTCCCTGAAAAGGAAAAAGGAAAAAAAAAAAAAAAAAAAAAAAAGAGAAAAAAAAAAAAAAACGCGCCCCTGGGACCACCGGCGAGGCCNGGAGCACCGGCTGTGCCGAGGATTCCTCAGCATCCCCGGGAGCTGCGATGGATGTGAGCGAGTGGAACACAACGCTCAGCTTTAGACCCCTCCGCTGCACTGCCCTGTCCCAGGAAATGCCACAGGGACGGGGATGTTCCGTTTTCCTCGGCACATCCAGCTGGGATCCCCGCTGCTGCAGGAGGGGCTGGGTCAGGAGCTGCCCGGGGGGCCGGGGCTGTGCCCACCCTGAGGGGCTGTGCCCACCCTGGAGGGGCTGTGCCCACCCTGGGGGACTGGGGCTGTGCCCACCCTGAGGGGCTGTGCCCACCCTGGAGGGGCCGGGGCTGTGCCCACCCTGGAGGGGCTGTGCCCACCCTGGGGGACTGGGGCTGTGCCCACCCTGGGGGGCTGTGCCCACCCTGGGGGACTGGGGCTGTGCCCACCCTGGAGGGGCTGTGCCCACCCTGAGGGGCTGTGCCCACCCTGGGGGCCGGGGCTGTGCCCACCCTGAGGGGCTGTGCCAGGGGTGAGAGGCTGGGGCTGTGCCCACCCTGGAGGGGCTGTGCCCACCCTGGGGGCCGGGGCTGTGCCCGGGGTGGGTCCAGTCGCTGCTGGTGTCCCAGGGGTCAGTGCTGGGCCCGTCCACTTGAATCTCTTCACTGATGATCTGCGTGGGGAATCGAGCCCACCCTCAGCCAATCTGCAGTTGCCCCCAGGCTGGGAGTGAGTGTGGATGTGCTGGAGGGCAGGAGGGCTCTGCAGAGGCGCCTGGACAGGCTGGATCCAGGGGCTGGATCCACCCAGGTGAGGTTTAACCAGACCAAGTGCTGGATCCTGCACTTTGGCCACAACAAGCCCTGCATGGCTACAGGCTGGGCACAGAGTGGCTGGAGAGCAGCCAGGCAGAAAGGGACCTGGGGCACTGCTGGACAGCAGGCTGGCCAGGAGCCAGCAGTGTGCCCAGGTGGCCCAGATGGCCACTGGCCCTGGCCTGGGTCAGGAACGGTGTGGGCAGCAGGAGCAGGGCAGGGATTCTTGCCCTGACTGGGCACTGGTGTCACCTCGAGTGCTGTGTCCAGTGCTGGCCCCAGTTTAGGGAGGCCATGGAGGGGCTGGAGCGTGTGCAGGGAAGGGGAACGGGGCTGGGGAGGGGTCTGGAACATGAGTGCTGTGAGGAGAGGCTGAGGGAGCTGGGGAGGTTTGTCCTGGGGAAGAGGAGGTGCAGGGCACACCTCCCTGACAGGAGGGTGCAGCCAGGGGGAGTGGGCTCTGCTCCCAGGTGACCACTGACAGAAAGAGAGGACACAGCCTTAGGCTGTGCCAGGGGAAGTTCAGGCTGGACATCAGGGAGAAATTGTTCACTGAAAGAGTGATTGGGCACTGGAATCAGCTGCCCAGGAGGTGCTGGAGTCACTGGAGGTGTTTAACAAAGCCTGGCTGTGGCACTCAGGCCATGCTTTAGTTCATGAGGAGGGGTTGGGGCACAGCTTGGACTTGATGGTCTCAAAGCTCTTTCCTAACCCAGCTCATTCTGTGATTCTGTCAAGTCCAACTGAATTCAGCTGAATCCCTAAACAACATTTCCAAGTACTGGTCTGGCTTCGATATTAACACTTCTGCAATTCTGGGGCTGAGGCTTAAAAACCACCAGGGGCAGCCCAAAAAAGCCCCTTTGTTTTCCCCAAAATCCCATCCCGGGTTGTAAATGAACTCCACATTGATGCTGCAGCACAAAGAGAGGCTGGAGGAGATTCCTGCTGCTCCCCACTCCCTGAAATATCCCTCAGGAAGCTGCCAGTGAGCCTCCTGTCTCCCAGGCTTCAACGAATGAGATGCTTGTTCAAAGGTGCTGCCAGAGCTGTGTGCTCTGGATTCTTAGGAAGAAAAAGAAGGGTAAATAAATCCCAAATCTGCTTCCTAAACTGGGAAAAGGCTGAGCAGGTGAGGGGAATCCTGCCCACACATCCTCCTCCCTCCTCATCCACAGGACCATGCACATCCACGGGATCCTGCACATCCATGGGATCCTGCACATCCACAGGATCCTGCAAATCCACAGGATCCAGCACATCCACAGGATCCTGCACGTCCAAAGGGCCCTGCACATCCATGGGATCCTCTGGGCTCAGAGCCTGTCCCAGAGCTCATCCCTGGAGCAGGGCTCTGTCACAGGGCTGTGTCACAGGGCTCTGTCACTGGGGCTCTGTCACAGGGCTCTGTCACAGGGCTGTCACAGGGCTGTGTCACAGGGGCTCTGTCACAGGGCTGTCACAGGGCTGTGTCACAGGGCTGTGTCACAGGGCTCTGTCACTGGGGCTCTGTCACAGGGNTGTGCTGGAGGGCAGGAGGGCTCTGCAGAGGCGCCTGGACAGGCTGGATCCAGGGGCTGGATCCACCCAGGTGAGGTTTAACCAGACCAAGTGCTGGATCCTGCACTTTGGCCACAACAAGCCCTGCATGGCTACAGGCTGGGCACAGAGTGGCTGGAGAGCAGCCAGGCAGAAAGGGACCTGGGGCACTGCTGGACAGCAGGCTGGCCAGGAGCCAGCAGTGTGCCCAGGTGGCCCAGATGGCCACTGGCCCTGGCCTGGGTCAGGAACGGTGTGGGCAGCAGGAGCAGGGCAGGGATTCTTGCCCTGACTGGGCACTGGTGTCACCTCGAGTGCTGTGTCCAGTGCTGGCCCCAGTTTAGGGAGGCCATGGAGGGGCTGGAGCGTGTGCAGGGAAGGGGAACGGGGCTGGGGAGGGGTCTGGAACATGAGTGCTGTGAGGAGAGGCTGAGGGAGCTGGGGAGGTTTGTCCTGGGGAAGAGGAGGTGCAGGGCACACCTCCCTGACAGGAGGGTGCAGCCAGGGGGAGTGGGCTCTGCTCCCAGGTGACCACTGACAGAAAGAGAGGACACAGCCTTAGGCTGTGCCAGGGGAAGTTCAGGCTGGACATCAGGGAGAAATTGTTCACTGAAAGAGTGATTGGGCACTGGAATCAGCTGCCCAGGAGGTGCTGGAGTCACTGGAGGTGTTTAACAAAGCCTGGCTGTGGCACNGGAAGAGGAGGTGCAGGGCACACCTCCCTGACAGGAGGGTGCAGCCAGGGGGAGTGGGCTCTGCTCCCAGGTGACCACTGACAGAAAGAGAGGACACAGCCTTAGGCTGTGCCAGGGGAAGTTCAGGCTGGACATCAGGGAGACTTTAGTTCATGAGGAGGGGTTGGGGCACAGCTTGGACTTGATGGTCTCAAAGCTCTTTCCTAACCCAGCTCATTCTGTGATTCTGTCAAGTCCAACTGAATTCAGCTGAATCCCTAAACAACATTTCCAAGTACTGGTCTGGCTTCGATATTAACACTTCTGCAATTCTGGGGCTGAGGCTTAAAAACCACCAGGGGCAGCCCAAAAAAGCCCCTTTGTTTTCCCCAAAATCCCATCCCGGGTTGTAAATGAACTCCACATTGATGCTGCAGCACAAAGAGAGGCTGGAGGAGATTCCTGCTGCTCCCCACTCCCTGAAATATCCCTCAGGAAGCTGCCAGTGAGCCTCCTGTCTCCCAGGCTTCAACGAATGAGATGCTTGTTCAAAGGTGCTGCCAGAGCTGTGTGCTCTGGATTCTTAGGAAGAAAAAGAAGGGTAAATAAATCCCAAATCTGCTTCCTAAACTGGGAAAAGGCTGAGCAGGTGAGGGGAATCCTGCCCACACATCCTCCTCCCTCCTCATCCACAGGACCATGCACATCCACGGGATCCTGCACATCCATGGGATCCTGCACATCCACAGGATCCTGCAAATCCACAGGATCCAGCACATCCACAGGATCCTGCACGTCCAAAGGGCCCTGCACATCCATGGGATCCTCTGGGCTCAGAGCCTGTCCCAGAGCTCATCCCTGGAGCAGGGCTCTGTCACAGGGCTGTGTCACAGGGCTCTGTCACTGGGGCTCTGTCACAGGGCTCTGTCACAGGGCTGTCACAGGGCTGTGTCACAGGGGCTCTGTCACAGGGCTGTCACAGGGCTGTGTCACAGGGCTGTGTCACAGGGCTCTGTCACTGGGGCTCTGTCACAGGG
>VXBS01002643.1:265351-290324 GCA_013400255.1 Sitta europaea
TGTCACAGGGCTGTGTCACAGGGCTCTGTCACAGGGCTGTGTCACAGGGGCTGTGTCACAGGGCTGTGTCACAGGGCTCTGTCACAGGGCTGTGTCACTGGGGCTCTGTCACAGGGCTGTGTCACTGGGTCCAAGGGAAATCCAGGTCCTGCCTGGCTCTGCCTTGGCCAAGGCAGGGCTGGAGATGTTCCTCAGGAGCAGAAGCCTCTGATTGAGCAGAGACAGGGGCACTTCCAGTGACACAGGAACAGCCAGGCTTTGTCCCTGTGCTGTCCCCTGCATCAGTTTCCCAAGGGTTTAATGTCCCCAACCCTCTTCACTGGGATCTCATCTGCTCCAGACCCTTTGCAGTGGAGCCCTGGGTGGGTTGGATGACATTACACCCGGGGTGAGGGTGGGTGACACTGAAACCCAGGGACACTTTGGGTCACGTTGAATCCCAGGCTGAGGTTGGGTCATGGAGATTTCAGGGTTTGGAGCTTTCAGGTCCCTCTCAACCTCACCCATCCCAGAATTCTGAGCCTTCCCCTGCAGCTGGGTTGGAGTTGATTTTCTCCGTCTCAAGGAAGGTTTTGGAGCTTTCTTTCCTGAGGTCTAGCTCAGGTTTTTACCATCCCACTCCCCTCATCCCAAGCCCTCTCCCAGCCCTCTCTCCTCATCCCTGCTGTTCCCTGGGTGGCTTTGGCAGCCCCTGGAGCTCTTGTCTGTGCCCATCCCTGGGTCATGCCCTGGCTGTGGGGGTGACTTTGACTCTGGCAGAGGCTCTGGCTGCAATTCCCAAGCCAGAAATAATAAATCCCTCTCCACACTGAGCCAACTAGGGAGCAAGGCTGACAGAGCCTGGCTGTCCTCATTCCCTGGAATGGGGCCTTCCACAGCTCCTGGCTCCTGGAATCTTCCAGGCTGCAAGCCTGGGCTAAAATTAACCCTCAGAAATAAATCCAGGATGCAGAGGTGGCCAAGACAGATGTGGCTCCTTGTAAATCCAAGATTTAACGCCCCCAGTGCATTCAGGTCTCCAAGAGGGAACAAGTTGGGAGGAAGTTCCTCCTCCTCATCTTGGTCATGCAAGGAACAGGATGGCTTTGATTTCTTCCGTGTCTGTCAGGGCCTTCAAGGGGATTTCATCCCAGGGGGCTGTTCCCAGACTGGTTTGCAGGAGAAAGGCTGGAAGCTCTGCTGGGAGAATGCAGGGAAATGCCTTTGTGGCTCTTGATTCCCAGTTTGTCTCTGAGACATTCCTTGCAGGAGCTCTCCAGGAGGAGGAGATGAGGTCTGAGGCCAAGAGAAGGGACAAAGGACTCCCCACCACGGGGTGGTGACACCTGCAAGGTCACAGCAGGCACTGTTTGTAACTCGTGGCTGCAGGAGCTCAGCGTGGCCTGAGTTAAACAAGGATTCACTTCCACCCAACCCCTGCCGAGGCTGAAACTCCAGCTGCAGCACAAAGGGCACAGGAATCACCTTTTCCTCCTCCTGGCCTCCTGCCTTTGAGGAATCTGAGCAGCCTGGGTCCCTGCCAGGGCTGTTCTCACCCTCAGGGACACACAGACACTCCAAAATGTGCCCTGTGAGCAGCTGGCAATCCCCCAGGGAGCCAAATCCTTTGGCATGGTCTGGACAGTGCCAAGGATCACCTCCAGCACTCCTGGGACAATTTTGTCCTCCAGAGTTTGCTTTGCTGGACCTTCAGGGCAGCCAATGCTCCTGCCAGGCCCTGGGCTCTGTTTGGTGGCTTCTCTGTGTCCCAGCAGTGGCACTGCCCTTTCAGCCTGGGTTCCAAGAGCAAGGCAAGAACTTGGAGCTTCTCCCATGGGATTGACCTGTTTGTCAATCCCATGAGATTGTCTCAGTCTGTGAGCTCCCCTGGGGCACCACAATCTGCTAAAACCCCAATGTTTTGGGGTTCTTTGTCCTAAATCCCTGCCCTTCCAGGACCTTCAGGGGCTGGAGGTCAGGCTGGGCCTGAAATATTCCCTGGACATCCAGGATGGAGTCCCACACCCCAGTGAGAGCTCCTGACTGCCCAAGGAGCACCAAGACCTCCCATGAATGGCCCAGGAGAAGGCAATCTCCCCCAGGCTCACAGGAAGAATTCCTGCTTTCCCTCCAATCTCTCTCTGATCCATAAAGAAAATGCAATTCCCAAAGCACCCCTGGGAGCAGAGCCTGCAGGGAGGGGGTGACACAGCCCAGGAAGGGAGAGGAGGAGGAAGGAGTTGCTCTGGATGGCCTTTACTACCAACACTGAGAACTAAAGGACCTGCAAAGATCAGAGCCAGAAACACAAACAACTGAATAATAGATGGAGATTCCAAGGTGCCTTGGACGTGGAGGGAACACATCCATAGCCCATGGACTCAGGGAGGAGGGGACAGGGAGCCAGAGTCCTGCAGAAATGGCTTTTCCCTGTAAAAGCAGCAGGGAGGCTGCAGCTGCTGCTCCCCCCCTGCATCCAGAGCCCCAAAGAAAATGTCTCCTGCAATAAAAATCAACCCTGGGGCTCTGAGTGCTTCTGGGTGTCCTGGGAGGCAGAGCAGGAACATTTCTCACACCAGAATGGGGAGAAGCAGGCACAGAAATCCCTGCAAAAAGTAATTCCTGACATCAAATGGATTTGCTTTGTCTGGACACAGATCCATTTTGGAATTCCATTCTCCAGCTCATCTGACAAAGGAGCTTGAACATCCCAAAAAGTGTTCCAGCACCTTTCCCCAGCAGGCAGTGTCTCTCTGGCTCTTCCTGGAGCCAACTGGTCAGAGGAGGAGTCTGTTGAGCCTGGGATTTTCAATTACTCCAGAATCCCAGAATGGGCTGGGTTGGAAGGACCTTAAGGATGATTCACTGCCCCCCTGCCCTGGCAGGGACCCTCCCACTGTCCCAGGTGCTCCCAGCCCCAGTGTCCATCCTGGCCTTGGACACAGCCAGGGATCCAGGGGCAGCCACAGCTGCTCTGGGAATTCTATTTCAGGGCCTCCCCACCCTCCCAGGGAGGAATTCCTTCCCAATATCCCATCCAGGCCTTCCCTCCTTCTGCTCAAGGCCATTCCCCCTTGTCCTTTGTCCCTCACATTTTTTTCTGCCATATTAAAACCCTTCAAAAACGTGGGAGTCTTTGGGGAATTTCCCACTCAGGACAGACAAAGCTCCAGGGACAGGAGTGGGACACAGCCCTGGAATAAACGTGGGGAATAAAGTCAGTGGAAAAAAATCCAGGATGTTTTGGCTCCTGGTAATTGGGGTGCAGCCAGAGCAAGCCCTGACTCCAGGGAAGGGATCAGCATCAGCTTCCTGCTGGAAGTGCAGGAGGAGCTGCTGCTCCCCCTGCTCCCCTGATGGCTGAGGTCAGACTTTTTAAGCTCGAATTGAGAAAAAGAGGGCAAAGGAATATTTCCTTGGGAATTTCTGTCTATTATCCTTCACCACTCCCTGAGGGCTGAAAGGAGAAGGCACCACTTTATCACTGGAACCTAAATCTTCCCTGGGCTCCCTTTATCCCTTCCCTCAAGCCTGGGAGTGAAGGGATTGCAGCAGGGGGGAGTTTCTTTCTCCAGGGCTTCCCCCAGGTGCACACTCAGCTCTTCCCTCCCTCATCCCTAATCCATGATTTATCCATCAATAAATGCAGAGTGTTTATGGGAAGGGTTTAGCTCAGGGCCTTGGCAGGAAATGGAATTCCTGGAGGCTGCTGAGGGGCAGCTGAACGGCCCCCATGCTCCAGGGCCCTGACCCCATTCCGTCTGGGAAGAGGGGGCTGAGCAATCCCACCAGGAGAGGCTGTTCCTCGTGGGAGAAGTTGTTCATCCCAGCATTAAGCAGGAGTTGCACCAGCAGCTTCTTCAGGGAGAGCTGAGTTCCTGGAAACAATGGAATGGCCTCCAAAGGGGCAGCAGTGGGGATTTTCAGGGTGTGTTTGAACACCAACACTGCCCTGAGACAGAAAAGCTTTGGATCATTTTGGTGGGAAAAGACCTGGCAGCTCAAGTGCAGCCCGTGGCTCTGAGCACCCCATGGAGAGCTCAGACACCCCAGACCTCTCTCCAGCCTGGGAATGCCTGGAAGTGCTGCTGGACCCCGTGGGGCCCATCCCAAATCCTGCAGCCCACTGCTGCTGCTGTGTGGAGGGCAGTGTGGGAGCTCACTCTGGGATGTCTCCATCCCAGGGGAGAGGATTCCCTGCTGGGCTCTCCTGCCAAGGGGTGACCGTGGGGAATTCTGGGCTGGCCTCGGCAGGGCAGGACCCCTGGACTCTGAGTTTCCAGGGATCAGGGATGGGTTGAGTGTCCCCACATGGAACAGTGGGAGAGGGAAAGGGAGGGGGCAATAGAGGGAAAAAGGGTCCTTGGAAAGCAGAAACGGGGTTGGTTTTGAAGAGCAGGAGTGGAGCTGCTGTTTGCAAGGGGCAATGCATCTCCAGGGAGAAGCTGAGCTCCCCCGTGGCTGGGAGCATGGGAGAGCAGGGAATGGGAAGGTTGTTTAATGAGGAGGTGAGGAATGCCCCGTTAGGGGTAACTCCCCCAGCCCCCAAACATCTGCAAATGGTCTGGGTGTGGTGGAGCCGAACACCAGATCCCAGCATGGGCCTTCAGGAGCCTTCTGGGGCCCTTCCAGCTCAGCCTCATCTGGGATTCTGGGATTATCCCACTGAGAACACCAGAAATCAGCTCCCTCTGCCCTGGGCAGTGGCCAAACATTACAGAATCACCCTCAGCTGGGAATAAATATGAGCAAACCTCCAGCTCCTTTCCATTTCTGAGCCTTGAAGAAGCTTTGAGGTCACCTCTGCACAATGCTGAGGGTCAGGAGCTCAGAAAAAAAGGGAAAAGCAGGAGGTCCTGTCCTACCACTGCTCCAGCAGGCAGGGATGGGCAGAGCTGACAGAATTCCAGACATGGAATGACAGAGGTTTTTGGGATGCCTCCACTGCTGCTCCTGGGCTGGTCCTGCTGGTGGTGCTGGGGATGACCAAAGCAGACTCGGCTTTCCCGCAGTTCCTGCAGCAGGACCTGCGCCCCTCCCTGCACGATTCCCGCCGCGCTGGGAGCCCGGGGCGGCGGAGAGCTCCGGCAGGCTGGAATCCCGGCCCTGCCCCTCACCGAAGGGTCCCGGGGCATCCCACAGGTTTCCCAAGGCTGTCCAGAGGATCCCGGGGAGAGGGCTCCTGCCATTCCCCCTCTGACCCCTCCTCTGCAGCCCCGTGTTCTGGAATCCACTCCCTGCTGCCGGCCCCGGCGGGTTTGGGACTCCGGGAATGGATCCTGAACCCCGCTCGCACTCCGGCGGGTTTGGGATTCTGGGAATGGATCCTGAACCCCGCTCGCACTCCGGCGGGTTTGGGATTCCGGGAATGGGTTCTGCCTCCCCCAGCCCAGCTGTGGCCGTGTGTGCTGCTCTCAGCAGCTGCGGCCCTGGGCTGTCCTTTCCATCCCGGCGGCTTTCCCTGGAGAGCCGGGAGCTGCTGGGGCCGGGACAGGAGGATCGCGACCCGCGGGGGCTCCACGGGAGCAGCGGGAGCGGGAGCGGGCACAGGGCAGGGCCGGGACGGGCCGGACACAGCGGGGCCTTGGGAGGGGCAGGGGATGGAAACGGGATGGATATGGGATGGAAACGGGATGGGTGTGGGATGGGTGTGGGATGGGTATGGGATGGATACGGGATGGATACGGGACGGGTATGGGATGGATATGGGATGGAAACGGGATGGGTGTGGGATGGGTGGGGGATGGATACGGGACAGATAAGGGATGGATATGGGATGGATAACGGATGGATCTCAGGGAAAGGTTCTTCCCCCAGAGGTGCTGGCTCTGCCCAGGCTCCCCAGGGAATGGTCCCGGCCCCGAGGTGCCAGAGCTGCAGGAGAGTTTGGAACTGCTCCAGGGATGGACAGGGTGGGATTGCTGGGGGGGCTGGGCAGGGCCAGGGGTGGGATGGACAATCCCTGTAGATCTGTTCCAGCTCAGGATGTTCCCTGATTCTCTGAACCAGGGGATGGTGAGTTCCAGCTGAGGCTCACCCTGCCCAGCTCCTGTTGTTACTCCTCCTAGATTCCCTCCTGGAGCAGCATTCCCATTCCCTGGCAGGGTTCAGCCAGGCAGGTTGTTTATTGCATCCTCTGGGCAGGCACTGCCTGGGTAGTACTCTCAAAATAATTGATTTTTTTGCTTCACTGACAATTTCAAACAAGCGAGCAAACAAGAAATTGTTTCAGGTCAACTTGAAATTCAAATATTCGAATTTTTTTTTTTTTTTGCTCATTCAGAAAGTGCAAAAAACCCCCACTTGGGGTTAAGGGGAGTATTTTATTTGTTCTAATGTGAAATATCCCATTTTCATGCCAAGTGTTTTCTATAATCACAGTGTAACTACAGCTTGAGGAGTTCTCTACCCAAAGAGTGATCTATTTGTTATGTTCTTTCCCTGGTGTTTTGTTTGTATGTGCAAGGCTGGAATCCATGTAGGGAGAATTTGCTGCTGTTAAATCTCTATTTTTAAATTTTTTTTTTTTTTTGAGACTAAAAGAATTGAGACAATGAGATTTAGTAAAATATTTCCCTCAGGTGAAGCTCTGCAAGGAGCTTTTCTCTGCTGTTCCCCACTCCCCTCACCCCTGGGCTGTGGTGCAGAGCCTGCCCTACCTGTGAGCAGAGCAGGTGAGCCCTGCCCTGGGCAGGGGGCCAGCCCAGGAGTTATTTGTGGATAAAGCAGCACAAAGTCACAGGAAACCTTTTCCTGCTGCAGGAAAGGCCTGAGAGAGCAATACTGAGATTTTGTGCGGCCTCAGCGTCACTGAAGGACTCCTGAAGGATTGGGAGATTTCCTCCAGCAGTGCTGTAAAAGTGAGGATAATTCCCAGATCCTCACGATCTCTGTAACCTCTGTAACTCAGGTTTTGGGGGAGAAAGGGTTTAATAGACATCGTCCTGATCTTCCCACTAATTCCCTGCATTTATGGGGTGTGATTTGTAGACCTTGTGCTGATTTCCCACTCATTCCCTAAATTTCGGATGCCGAGGTAACCCGGGCTGCTGCTGTTGAAGGCTTTGCAAGGATTTAACCTCAACCTCCAGGGCCCTGAGCGGCCGCTGTTCCTAGGGAGTAACCTTCCCGCATTCCCTGTGCTTCCCGCATTCCCTGTGCTTCCCGCATTCCCTGTGCTGTCACTCCAGCCCTGGCTCCCGGCACTCTTCCCGCAGGGACGAACAGGGAGCAGAAGGAGCAGCGGATTCCGAGGGGGGAGAGCAGCTGCCGGCGGAAAACGAGCTGAATCCTGCTCCTCGTGCATCCCAGGGGAGCCCGGGATGGGAGGTCCCGGCAAAGCTTTGGAGATCTCATCCAGCGCTCCTGAGCAGCGCAGTCACCCCCCAAACCCCTTGGATTCCCGGGCGGCAGCAGCCCCGCTAATTGCGCTGATTAATGAGTCTCTCACTCAGCCCTAATTGCACGAGGAGAAGCTGAGAGTTCATTTTCCCTTCCTGAGCCGCTTCCAAATGAGGCGGGCGCTGAGCAGCCCGGGCGGGGCTCATTTGCATGCGGTAATTAGCGGTGCTTCACTCACCGGTGGCTCTCCCACTTCCCAGCAGAGCCTTTGGCTCTGCCCCAGCGGCTCCCGGTCCTGCACATCCCGGGGGCTCAGCTGCACCGGGCACAGGCTCGGAGCTGCTCAGCGCTCCCCGGGGCTGCAGCGGGCTCCGGGATCGCTCCCTGCCCCATCCCCGCGTCCCTGCAGTGTCCCGGGCCAGGCTGGGGCCCGGGGCTGGGAGCCCCTGGGACAGCGGGAGCTGTCTCCCACCCCACGGCAGGGGTGGCACTGCGAGGGCTTTAGGGTCCCTTCCCACCCAAACCGTTCCAGGATTCCGTGATTTTAGGGTAAGCATTGCTGCGGGAGCCCTTTTTGGAGGCTGGAAAAGCCCATCCAAAGGCACTGCAGGACCCCGAAGGTCCTGGGCTTGTACTGAGCTACAAAAGCTGGATAGGGACTGTGGATTGGGAACAAGACTGACAGGGCATGGGATCCCACTGAGAGAGGGGAAATTTTGGTTGGATATGTGGAAAAACCCTTCCCTGTGAGGGTGGAGAGGCCCTGAATAGAATTCCCAGAGCAGCTGTGGCTGTCCCTGGGCCCCTGGCTGTGTCCCAGGCCAGGCTGGACAGGGCTGGGAGCACCTGGGGCAGTGGGAGGGTCCCTGGGGCTGCACAGGAGGGGCTTTAAGGTCCCTCCCAGGCCCCGCCATTCCATGATCCTTTAACAGACACATTTGGATGCATGATCTCCATTCCAGGTGCTCAGAGAACTCTTAATTAGATTTTCCAGCCCAGCCTAACAAAGCTGTCACCCCCGACTGAGCAGGACCAGTGAGGAGGAAAAGGGAAAGGCTGCAGGAACTCCAAGGTGAGCAAACACCTCAGGGGTTCATTCCTGCCCAAACACTGGAAAAAGTTCATTTTTTCCCCTCAGGGGTTGTGTTTCCCTTTGGATTTGGATGCTGGGACTCCTCCTGCCTCTTTCCCACAGGGTTGGAAGGGAGGGGCTGTTCTGCAGCTGGGGTCAAACTGCTCAGCCCTTGCTGGGATTTCGGCCCCAGGGATCCAAACCCAGCCCTGCAAGGGCCTTTTGTGGCTTCTGCCTCTCCCTCTGTCCCAAAAGGGAATTCCTCCTCCTGCTCCTCCTCCTCCCAAGCACGGATTACAAAGGATCAAACCTCTCCTTTATCCTTTCTAGACAGAGCTTGGCACTGACATCCCAGGGGAGGCATTTTTGGCTTCGTAAAGCTCGAGACAAAACTCCAACATCTTTGAATTTCAGCTGAAATTCTGTTTTGTTTGCTTTGTGGGAAGAACTCTCCGGATCAAATCCATCTCCATTCAGAAAGGACTTTATAGCTCCAAAGAACAACAAATGCATCCTGCAGAGAGCATTTTGACCCTCAGAGCCCAGAGCCATCACTCACAGCTCCTGGGACAGCCTGGCCCAATCCCAGCTTTTCCCAGCACCTTGGGGAAACTGAGTCCTGGATCCCTGGGTGGGGGGAGGGATTGATATTCCAGAGGAAAAGCTACATTTGGGAGACACCAGTGGGATCCCACATTGCTCACACCTCAGCCCTCAGCACTTTTTGGAAGGAATTCTGCCCATCTGCATCATTCCAGGCTTGGCTATTCCACCCCAAATCCAGGAAATGACATTTTTGCAGCAGTTTTCATGGGAAAGCCCTGGGTTTTCCTTGGTTTAGGGCCAGGTTTTCCCTTTCAAGCCTGAGCAACCTTTGCTGCAGTTGATGGGAAGCAGCTCCAGGTGCGAGAATAAAAGATGGAATTCTGCAGGAAAGAGAGAGAATGTCTGAGGTGCTGCCCCTTGCACACACACCAGCCTTGGGAATGGATCCAGGAGCACAAAATCCGAGGGAAAACTGAGACTTTTCTACATTGCAAAGCCTTGGATGGTTCCTGGGAAACTAGGAGAGTGGGAGATGTCCCTGCCCAAGGCAGAGGTGGCACTGGCTCATCCTTAAGGCCCATCCAACCCAAACCATTCCATGATTCCAGAGTTTTATGCTCAGGACAAATTGCAGCACTCACAGCCCCTCTGGGAAGGGGCTCATACAGAGCCCAGGACAAGGAATTCAGGACAAAGTTTTAGGGACAAAATCTCTGTGTGTGTGGACAATGGTAACACATTTTTTGTAAGCACATCAAGGAGGAAGACACTTTCACCACCATCATAACTAAGATAATTTTGTAATCAGCTCTCAGCTGTTGCCAATACAGCTATAAACCAATGTACTGGTTTACCCAGTTCCTAGGAAGAATTGGAGCTCTGTGGTTTAAAGCTGGTTTAGTCTCAGCTTTGCAGGTGCCTGCTGGCCCCAGAGCAGCTCGGGATCAGCACCTGGGGCTGCTCAGAGCTGCCACCACTGCTGAAATCTCATAAAAAGTTGTTGTGGGCTTGGAATTGTCAAAATTCTCATTTTGTGCCTGCTCCAGCAAAGCTGTTGCAGGAGGAGAATCCTTTCTCAGCTTCAGCAGCAGCTGTGAACTCACGGGTGGCTCCAGCACAATTAGGCTCAGTTTTAATAACCACAGGTATTTTTCCAGCAGTTGGAGCCCAGTCATGGACCAGGATCCTGCTGTAAATGTTAATGAGGAAGTGCAGGGGAAAGACAGGGAAGATAAATCCTGTAATTAATCCCTGCTCCAATCAAGCCATGACTCTGGGCTCAGGGATCAAACACTGCCTGAAATGGCTCTGGGGGCTTGGGCTTCTTTCCTTTCCACTGGAGTTCTGGAGTGCTCAGAGCAGAGGGGGCAGCCCAGGGTGACCCCTGGAATCCTGGGGGGAGCAGCCATTCCTTGGCTCAGCAATCCCAACCCCAGGGTCAGCCCGGGTGGGATCCTCCAGGAGGGATCCCCAGGGTCAGCCTGGCTTCTCTGCAGCCCCTCCCTGAGCTGCTCCCTGCAGGAGGAGCTGCTGCATCCCGGCAGGGATGCAGGGCTGAGCCAGCAGCTCTGGGGGTCCCTGAGCACAGCCCCAGGCCAGGCTCACCCTGGTGGGAGCTGTCCTGGGCAGGTCTGGGTGGCCTTTGGGGTCCCTTCTACCCAAATCAGTCTGGGATTCTGGGAAGAGCCTGAGATTCAGGTACAGCTGTCCCTGGGACAGCCTGAATCAGCAAAGGACATTTATCCCAGAATCCAGTTCTGGGAGCAGTTAAACCCTGGCCCAGGCCCAGCCTGAAGCCCGGCTCTGTCAGGATGAAATGCTGGCATCCCCATTTCCCTTCCAGAAAACTCTTTCCTAAAAGAGACTTGGCTCCTTGACAAAGTCATCCTTTCCTCCAGAAGTGGGAAATGGGAAGCTTTGGCAGTTTGGAGTCTTCTTCCCAAAAAGCTTCATTTCCAGCCATCCCAAAATTCAGCACAGTTTCTACAAAACAGGAATTCCTGACAGAAAACATTGAGCTGGGAAATTCCCATCTGCCCAGTAAATAAAGGATCTGCTAAATGTGGGGTAGGTCACTGACAGCTCCCTGGATTGGATAAGCTGGCATGTCCCTGCATCCCAGGATATGGGAAGCAAACCCACCGAGCCAAGGAAGAATGAAATCCTGAGGATTGCAGGGGGGTTTGCAGCTTCTGGCCTGCAGACAATGTCCCTGTTTGTCCCTGCTCACCCACTCCCAGCTGGAGCTTTTCCTTCTCCACACTTCCTCCTCCTCCTGCCTTGGCTCCATCTGTCCCTGGGCCTTCCCAGCAAACCCCCTCTGCCCTCCTTCCCAGCCTGGACTCCCCAACATCCCAACCAGGATTCCTCTGGCAAATGACCCTTCCTCTGCCTTTGGCACTGTTTGTGTCATGGGACTGGGGATGATGGGGACATCCCTGCCCTGAACCTCTGATTTCCTCCTCAGTGCTTTGGAAAACATCAGGGAGGGACTGTGATGCAGGAAGAGCTGGATTTGTTTGGTTTTCCACGTGAGGGTTGATTTGGGACTCCATCCATGCCCAGCCCCAGGAAACTGCTCCAGGCACCCTGCAAGGTTCAGGATTTAAAGGGAGTAGGGTTAGATGGGATATTGGGAAGGAATTCCTGCCTTTGAGGGTGGAGGGGTGCTGGAATGGAATTCCCAGAGCTGTGGCTGCCCCTGGAGCCCTGGAACTGTCCCAGGTCAGGTTGGATGGGGCTTGGAACACCCTGGGATAGTGGGAGGTGTCCCTGCCCATGGCAGGTGATGGCACTTGATTTTTAAGGCCTCTTCAACCCAAACCATTCCATGATTCCCTGATTTTATGGTTTATGTTGCTGTTGATGTCCTGTATGGAGACTGGAAAAGGCTCATCCAAAGGCTCCGCAGGATCCTGAGGGCCCTGGGATTCTCCTGACTCCCAAAGCCTGAAGAAAACTGTTGAAAACTCAGCCCTGAATTTCCTTCCACCTCCTCAGAGCTCCTCACACCTGGCAAAAATCTCCAGGAATAAAAGCAGCCTGAAATGGTTGTAATTTCCAGCAGGGATTAGAGGTGTTCCCTGCCTGACCTCGCTCCTCCGGAGGCTCCAGGCGTGTTCCAAGCCTGGTAATTCCCAAAGCTTCTTCCTGCTGCTCTGGGCAGCCAGGGGAGAGGAACAGGAATCAAATTCCTGCCAGAGAAAAGTGATTTCTTCATATTCCCTCACTCTTTACCCTGACAGCAGCTTCAGCTTGCAAAATAAAAAATGGGTATGGAAACACCTTTAATGCATTATTTGAGCGCAGCCCTTCCCTTTTGCCAAAAACCTGGAGATCAAATCCTGAGGGAGGGAGGAAGGATCTGGGGATGGAGTTCAGAGGTCCCTGCTGTGTTTAAACAGCCAGGGCTGAAAGAGCTTCATCCAAAAAAAGAGGATGAAGACACCTCTCCAGCCCCCTGAACTTGCAGTCATTGTGGGAAAAGGAACATTTTGAGGCTGGTGCTGCTGTTACCTAGCTGGAATCCAGGCTGGGACACCAAATCCATGCCCAGGGGTTGAACTGTGGTGATCCCAGCACAAACCCCAGCCCCAGAGTCCATTCCTGCTTGGAAACTTCCTCCTCAAACCCTGTGCAGGACTTGAGGATATGATTTAGCAAACCCAAGTTACTTGGAGTTAAAAGCTGTTCATTTGGTAAATCAGCATTTCCTGATGGAGAAGGAATTGTCTGAATCACCCTGGCCAGGGCAGCAATCTCTAGGACCACATTCCTGGCCTTGGAATTCCTGGCTCCTGAGCACCTCAAGCAATGGCATTGCTGCAGTTTCCTGGGAGAAGGGAATTTCGGGAAGCACAGCTCCGCGGCAGCAATCCTGCCCGGCTCGGTGTCACCCCTTTCCCAGACATTATCCCTGCCTGGAGCCCTGGACCAGCTCCCCCTCACAGCACTGCCCTCACTTTGCACACCCATTGATGCCCTGTGGGAATTTGGTCCTCCCTGGACGTGGCCCTGGAGGCTCCTCCTCTCCTCTGCCTTTGTTTCAGTGACTCAAAACTCCCGGTGGGTTTCAGAGCTGGGAGGTGGAGCCTCCCTGACCCTGCAAACAGCATTTCCAGGGGACATCCCAGAGGTTAATTCCAAGGGTTTTGCTGCCCTGGATGGATGTCATTGGAAGCTAAAGAACAGGGAGTGGTTTGGTTTGGTTTGGTTTGGTTTTACACTGAGGTGAAGTCACCTTCCCCCATCCCTGCATCCCTGCTCTTGCAACCATCTTTAAAATCTTCTGTCTTCCCAAAATAAACAGCTGGAGCTGTCACTGTGTCTGCTGTCATTTGGAAATAATGGAAAATAGAATTCCATGCAAAGATATTCCCACTTAAAGCACAGAGTCAGTAATTACTACAGCTCCAGGTTTTTTAGGGCTGCAAATCTGTCCCAGCTCAGAGCTGTTACCACTGGAACCCTGAGCAGTGCTGGGAAGGCCCTGAGGGATCCCAGTCTGCTGTGCACATTCCAAGATATTTTTGTAGGAGCAGATTGTGGGTTTGTTTATTTGGAGCTCTTTCTCCTTGCATATGTTTGACTATTTTGGGTTGAGGAGAAATTGCAGCCTCAAGACTTTGGCTGCTGATCCTGGTTACCTGAACTGAGTTCCAGAGCCTTGGAATTGTGCAGGATGGAAAAGAGCTCCAGGATCATGGAGTTCAACATTCCCCAGCAGTGCCAAGGCCACAGTGACCCCTGTCCCCAGTGCCACATCCCCAGGGCTTTAAACCCCTGCAGGGATGGGCACTGCAGCCCTCCCTGGCCACCCTTTCCAGGAGGAAATTTTCCCAATATCCCCCATGAGCCCCCCTGGCCCAGCCTGGGGCCGTTCCCTCTCCTCCTGTCCCTGTCCCTGTGCCCAGAGCCCGACCCCCCCGGCTGCCCCCTCCTGTCAGGAGCTGTGCAGAGCCAGCAGGGCCCCCTGAGCCTCCTGTGCTCCAGGCTGAGCCCCTGCCCAGCTCCCCCAGCCCTGCTGGGGCTCCAGACCCTGCCCAGCTCCCCCAGCCCTGCTGGGGCTCCATTCCCTGCCCAGCTCCCCCAGCCCTGCTGGGGCTCCAGACCTTTCCAGGAGCATCAAGAGACAGGAGTTGATCTGATTTTGTGGGAGAAGGGACAGCATCACAATTTTAGAGGAACAATTTTAGCTGGGAGGGACCTTCAGCATTCCCAGCTCAGATTTCTTCATTCAAGCAAAGGAAGAACAGAGATTTGTCCTGGGAAGTCCCTCAGCCACAAAACTTCTGTGTGTTTTATAACAATCCTAAAACCTTCAGGGGAAGACCAAATCCAGAGATATAAAATCCTACTGGAGAAAAGAGAGAAGTTCAGGGACTCCTGGAATGGTTTGGGAGAGAAGGACCTTAAAGCCCATCCAGAGCCCCCCTGCCAAGGGCAGGGACCCCTCCCACTGTCCCAGGTGCTCCCAGGCCCATCCAGCCCTCAACAATTCCAGGGATCCAGGGGCAGCCCCAGCTGCTCTGGGCACCCTGTGCCAGGGCCTCTCACCCTCCCAGGGAACAATTCCTGCCCAGTCTCCCACCCATCCCTGCCCTGGGCAGTGGGAGCCATTCCCTGTGTGCTGTCCCTCCATCCCTTGGCCCCAGTCCCTCCCCAGCTCTCCTGGAGCCCCTCTGGGCCCTGGGAGGGGCTCTGAGCTCTCCCTGGCTCTTCTCCAGGTGAACATTCCCAGCTCTCCCAGCCTTGACTTCTATTGCATTTGAAGGAAGTCAATCACTAATGAATGAGGTGCTAATTAGAAGGTTTTTCCCAGCCAGTTCAGGAATTTATGGCAGGAATGTTTCCTGTCCTTGAGGGTGACTCTGTCCCACAGGATTCCAGCAAGGAAAGGTTCCTGCTGCTGGAGAAATCCCATCAGTGAACCCCCCCCATCATGAGCCCCCGTGGGCACCACCAGGGATTGGGAAAGCATTGGGAAACTCCTCATCAGGTCCAGGACGGAGCAGTGGTGGGGCAGGGCGGGCTGGGAAGGTTTGGAAAACCTGGGTTTGTTAGGAAAGGACTACTATTGGTGACCTTGGCTCAGGACACGTGTCCTCCTGGCAGGAATTGCTCCAGGAGCTGCTCCTCCCCTCCAGGGTCATCTGGGACTCCCAGGAATCTCCCACACAGCAGGAGGAGCCTGATCCTGATCTGCCTGGCTGGGATCAGAGAGAATTCCATGGAAGGAAATGGAACAACTCAGGTACCAAACCAGTGATGAAAAGGTGGTCAGTCCCCAGGGACTCCCTGGAACAGACATTCCCATTAAACCAAGGAATTGTTTTTTTAGAAGGGTAGAAGACAATGAAATAAAGGAAGGAAACAAATGTAAAACTAAACCCCAGAGGTTCCTTGTCTCCAGAATTTTGCCAAAGAAGTCCTGATGAAATTCTAATGATATCAGTGGCTGTGGCTGTATCCAACTCCAGATTCCCTCTGTTCACAGCATCCTCTGGAATGAGGAATACTGGGAAAGCCTTTGCTTCCACAGCACCTGCAAAGGCTCCTTTGGAGGTGGGGAGGGGATTTACAGCAAACAGACCTGCCCAGCACAGGACAAGGATCATTCCCAGCCCATCCCAAAGCCTTGTCCAGGAATGCTCCATGGATGTGCCTAATTAGCACTGCAAAAATGAGATTTCTTTTAACGAGGATTCATTTCTCCCCTCTCTCCTGCTCCTTTGCCCAAGGCTGGGGAGATGCTCCCGTGTCAGGGCTGCTCCAGCCCAGGGGAGCTGTGGCTGCCTGGGAAATGCCAGAACAGCTTCCTTGGAAAAGGCTCCAGAGTGATTCCTGGGGCTTAGAACGGTGTTCCAGGAGTTATTCCTGAAGGTTTCAGGTGGAGCTGTCACTGAGGTGCACAGAGACAAATTATTAAATCAACTTTTCATTTCTTAATCTGCATTTAGGACTAATTTTGATTCCCCATGCTGCAGTGTCACCTCCCCTTCTTTCCCTCTGCTCCTGGGGAGGGATCAAACCCTTCCCAGGAGCTTNTCAGGGGAAGACCAAATCCAGAGATATAAAATCCTACTGGAGAAAAGAGAGAAGTTCAGGGACTCCTGGAATGGTTTGGGAGAGAAGGACCTTAAAGCCCATCCAGAGCCCCCCTGCCAAGGGCAGGGACCCCTCCCACTGTCCCAGGTGCTCCCAGGCCCATCCAGCCCTCAACAATTCCAGGGATCCAGGGGCAGCCCCAGCTGCTCTGGGCACCCTGTGCCAGGGCCTCTCACCCTCCCAGGGAACAATTCCTGCCCAGTCTCCCACCCATCCCTGCCCTGGGCAGTGGGAGCCATTCCCTGTGTGCTGTCCCTCCATCCCTTGGCCCCAGTCCCTCCCCAGCTCTCCTGGAGCCCCTCTGGGCCCTGGGAGGGGCTCTGAGCTCTCCCTGGCTCTTCTCCAGGTGAACATTCCCAGCTCTCCCAGCCTTGACTTCTATTGCATTTGAAGGAAGTCAATCACTAATGAATGAGGTGCTAATTAGAAGGTTTTTCCCAGCCAGTTCAGGAATTTATGGCAGGAATGTTTCCTGTCCTTGAGGGTGACTCTGTCCCACAGGATTCCAGCAAGGAAAGGTTCCTGCTGCTGGAGAAATCCCATCAGTGAACCCCCCCCATCATGAGCCCCCGTGGGCACCACCAGGGATTGGGAAAGCATTGGGAAACTCCTCATCAGGTCCAGGACGGAGCAGTGGTGGGGCAGGGCGGGCTGGGAAGGTTTGGAAAACCTGGGTTTGTTAGGAAAGGACTACTATTGGTGACCTTGGCTCAGGACACGTGTCCTCCTGGCAGGAATTGCTCCAGGAGCTGCTCCTCCCCTCCAGGGTCATCTGGGACTCCCAGGAATCTCCCACACAGCAGGAGGAGCCTGATCCTGATCTGCCTGGCTGGGATCAGAGAGAATTCCATGGAAGGAAATGGAACAACTCAGGTACCAAACCAGTGATGAAAAGGTGGTCAGTCCCCAGGGACTCCCTGGAACAGACATTCCCATTAAACCAAGGAATTGTTTTTTTAGAAGGGTAGAAGACAATGAAATAAAGGAAGGAAACAAATGTAAAACTAAACCCCAGAGGTTCCTTGTCTCCAGAATTTTGCCAAAGAAGTCCTGATGAAATTCTAATGATATCAGTGGCTGTGGCTGTATCCAACTCCAGATTCCCTCTGTTCACAGCATCCTCTGGAATGAGGAATACTGGGAAAGCCTTTGCTTCCACAGCACCTGCAAAGGCTCCTTTGGAGGTGGGGAGGGGATTTACAGCAAACAGACCTGCCCAGCACAGGACAAGGATCATTCCCAGCCCATCCCAAAGCCTTGTCCAGGAATGCTCCATGGATGTGCCTAATTAGCACTGCAAAAATGAGATTTCTTTTAACGAGGATTCATTTCTCCCCTCTCTCCTGCTCCTTTGCCCAAGGCTGGGGAGATGCTCCCGTGTCAGGGCTGCTCCAGCCCAGGGGAGCTGTGGCTGCCTGGGAAATGCCAGAACAGCTTCCTTGGAAAAGGCTCCAGAGTGATTCCTGGGGCTTAGAACGGTGTTCCAGGAGTTATTCCTGAAGGTTTCAGGTGGAGCTGTCACTGAGGTGCACAGAGACAAATTATTAAATCAACTTTTCATTTCTTAATCTGCATTTAGGACTAATTTTGATTCCCCATGCTGCAGTGTCACCTCCCCTTCTTTCCCTCTGCTCCTGGGGAGGGATCAAACCCTTCCCAGGAGCTTTCTAGCTTCCAAAGCTGGGATTTTTAGCTGCAGAAATTTCCCTTTCTTGTGTTTTAATCTCATGTCCAGGATGGGTTTAAAGAGTCTGTTAAAGGTTGGGGGTTTTTTTTTGGGTGTGTTTTTTTTTTTGATGAAGACTTTTTTTTTCCTACAGGAAACTTATTTTGAAAGGGAAAAGTCCACAAAGAAGTTCCTGCTTTTCTCCATTTCAGTTCATTTTTAGGACTGATTTTTCCACCACAAATGGAAATTCACAGCCAGAGAGCATCTTCCCTCTGATCTGTCCTAAACCTGCCTAGAAAAATGATCAAGGAGTTGTGGAATGGGTTGGATTGGAAGGAACCTCAAAGCCCACCCAGTGCCCGCCCTGCCCTGGCAGGGACAGCTCCCACTGTCCCAGGGGCTCCCAGCCCTGTCCAGCCTGGCCTGGGGCACTGCCAGGGATCCGGGGGCAGCCCCAGCTGCTCTGGGCACCCAGTGCCAGGGCCTCTCACCCTCACAGGGAACAATTCCTGCCCAATCTCCCACCCATCCCTGCCCTGGGCAGTGGGAGCCATTCCCTGTGTGCTGTCCCTCCATCCCTTGGCCCCAGCCCCTCTCCAGCTCTCCTGGAGCCCCTCTGGGCCCTGCCAGGGGCTCTGAGCTCTCCCTGGATTTTTTCCTCTCCAGGTGAACCCCCCAGCTCTCCCAGCCTGGATCCTGAGGGGCTCCAGCCCTGGAGCAGCTCCATGGCTCCTCTGGAGTCACTCCAGCAGCTCCATGTCCTTCTGGACCTTGGCAAGTGTCACCTCAAGAACTTGCAATGATGTCCCTCATGACAGTGACCCCATTCCTGACTTCTTCCCCCAATAAAACAAACTAAAATAAGGAATCAAAGCCCTGCCTGGCAGCTCAGGGTGCCCAGGGAATGGGATCTGTCCCCAAGGCTCCTCTGGGATGCAGATTCCTGCTCCAGGAACTGCCAGGACTGAGGCAGGAATGTGGGAACAACATATCACATGCCAGCTTGGAAGGGAAGGGATTTGCTGCTCAGGAAGGATTAAGTTTATGAGTCATCCAAAGCTCAAATGAAATGCAGGGAGAAGGATTTTGGAGAGAACATTGCAGGGAAGGAGATTAGGAAAGAGGGAATCTATCCCAAATTCTCCCAAAGGTAGGGAGCACATCCTTAGTTCTTATTTAATGTCCCCATTCCTTGTGTCAGTGGCTCAGTGAAAGATTAACTGGAGGCCCTGTCCATCTGCCCATGGAAAAGAAGCTGGAAAAGCTCCACAGGGAAGTCACAGGGACAGAATTAACAATGGCTGCTTTCCTTGCACCTGCTGCAGTTGGAGGAAACAAATGCTGGCCTACTTTCTGGGAAACTCGGCAGGTAACCAATCCCTCCCTCTGGCAAACAATCCATCCAGGCTTCTGGGAGCAGTGGAAGTGTTGCCTCTTCCAGAGCCTGGAAAGGCTCAGCTGTCCAGAAACCCCCCATGTGCCACAGGGGCTGGGGTCCCCATAAACGCTGCCCTTTCTGAACTCCAGTGCCATCCAAAGTGAGAAATTCCCTGACCAACAGCTCAGGGTCTCTGGGCTGCTCTCCAGAGCTGCTGGATTGAGGCTCTGCCAGGGCAGCTCCTGGGGAGGACATCCCATCCCCTTGGCCTGGGCTTGGCTCTCCCTGGGTCTGCCTGGACCAGGCACAAAGGGGACCTGAGGCCCCAGGCAGGAGGAGAGGCAGAAGGGAGGGATTTATCCATGGAAAGTGAAATTCTCAGAGTGAATTTTTCCTCAGTTTTTCATGGATTTAGTCCTTCCTGAGGGTGTTCCAACCATGTCCTGATTGATGCTGTTCCCACAAAGCTGGAGTTGGCCTTGGTGAACAGCCCCAGCCTCATCCCAAGTGCTGAGATTCCCAAAGGGTGCCTGAGCACATCCCAACCCCACTCTGAGTGGATTTGTACAAAATTCCCATTAAGACAAACCCAAACCTGACAGAAACATCCAACTCTGCCATTTTCTCCCACCCTCATTAAGCCAGAGTTTATTCCATGTAATCTCCACTGACAGGCAGGAATCCCTGAATCCCAACAATCCTTGAGCCTGCCTGAAGTTCAGTTTGAAAACCCTCAGCAAGGATTAAGTGACCAAAAAATGTGTTCCCCTCTCCAGGGCTGGCTCTGTTTCACTCGGACAGATTCACCAAAAGCTCCTTAAATTGGGCACAGCATCTTTAATAACCATTCCCAATATCCATTCCCAACAACCATTCCCAAGCACCATTCCCAATATCCATTCCCAATATCCATTCCCAATAACCATTCCCAATACCCATTCCCAATATCCATTCCCAAGCACCATTCCCAAGCACCATTCCCAATATCCATTCCCAATAACCATTCCCAATATCCATTCCCAATATCCATTCCCAATATCCATTCCCAAGCACCATTCCCAATAACCATTCCCAATAACCATTCCCAATATCCATTCCCAAGCACCACTCCCAATATCCATTCCCAAGCACCCTCTCCTCTCTCCGGTGCCGGGCAGAGCTGGCCCCTGGCTCAGCAGACATGCTGGAAGTGCTCCCAGTACTCAGGGGAGCCCTGAGCAGCTCAGATCAGCCTGAAACATCCACGGAGAGCTGAGCCAAGGGAAGAGCTGGGGACCACAGGGATGCTCCCTGGACCTCTCCATCCCGATGAAGCCCCTGGTTTGATGCCATTGAATGAATTCGGGTTGTGGTTGTGTCTTTGGGGCCTCGGTGCTGGGTCTGTCACCTGTCCCAGGTGTTCATGTGAGGCTCTGGTCTGTCCTGCTGGGAAAGACTTGTGTTGTATCCTGATTTTCACAGCACCTGGAGACTTGGAGTCCATCATTCCCAGGGCAGCTCCCTCACCAAAATGGGCTTGGGCAGTTGGGATCTGGGTTCAGGAGCCCACTGAAAGGAATTCCCACAGCACCAGGGGTCTCCTGGTCATTCTCACTAACTTTGAATCCCTCTTCAACTTCAGAATGTGGAAAAAAAATTAATTCGCAATCTCCTCCTGTTTTATTTATTTGGGAATCGAAAATCCCCCCTGGCCATTCACAGGAATTGTTTCATTCCAGGGAAATGCAGCCCCTCATTTGGCCTGAAATGACTTTTGCTTTTTTCTGTCCCATCCAGAAGAGGCAGTGAACCAAAAAATTGGTTCTTCCTCTCCTTGTTCTCCTTCTCCGAAGGCAGAGCATCCTGTTGTGATTCCAGCTCAGGAAACATCCTGGGGCTTTCTCCTGCTTTTCCTCATGCCCTGCCCTCACTGCATGAGCCATTTCCATCAAACCCTGCCATGGGATCCAGCCTCCCTTCAGGGACCCCCTGCCTCTGGGGGTTCCTTTGGGGGTTCCTTTTCCTCAGCTTGGGGCTGCAGGAGCAGCTCTGGGAGCTGCCTGGGAATGCCCCTGCCCTTTGGCACTGTGGGAAGCACTGGGCTGAGCCCTTTCCAGAGCCTTTGCTCACCCCCAAAGGCAAAACTCCAGGAGCTGAGGGCTGGGAAAGAGCCTGGAGTTGGGAATGGGACAGAGCCCTGGGGATGGAGAATGGGACAGAGCCCTGGGAATTGGGACTGGGACAGAGCCCTGGGAATGGAGAATGGGACAGAGCCCTGGGAATTGGGAATGGGACAGAGCCCTGGGAATGGAGAATGGGACAGAGCCCTGGGAATGGGGAATGGGACAGAGCCCTGGGAATCGGGAATGGGACAGAGCCCTGGGAATGGGGAATGGGACAGGGCCCTGGGGATCAGGAATGGGACAGAGCCCTGGGAATGGGGAATGGGACAGAGCCCTGGGAATGGAGAATGGGACAGAGCCCTGGGGATGGAGAATGGGACAGAGCCCTGGGAATGGGGAATGGGACAGAGCCCTGGGAATGGGGAATGGGACAGAGCCCTGGGAATTGGGAGTGGGACAGAGCCCTGGGAATCAGGAATGGGACAGAGCCCTGGGGATCAGGAATGGGACAGGGCCCTGGGAATGGGACAGGGCCCTGGGGATCAGGAATGAGACAGGGCCCTGGGGATCAGCCCTGTCCCCTCTCTCCCCTGGATCAGATGTCATCCAACTGATCCAACTCCCAGCAGTTCCAAGTCACTGCCCTCTGACCTGCTCCTCTTTCCCAGACCTTTTTCTTCCTGAGAGCAACTCTCAGATCCCAAATCCTCCACAACCAGGTCCCAAATCTTCAGGAACTGAAAGCCAGAACTTTTTTCCTGTCTCTGGGATAACTGGTGTCACTTTTCCTGAGAAAAAAATAAAGTAAGGAGCCCATGGCTTCCAAATAGAACTTTTCTGTTTTGCAGAACTTAAGGAAATGAACTTTTCCATCCAGAACAATCCCATTTGGACTAAAATTGGGGAAGTTTTTGTGTTTCCAAGGTTTTGTCCCCTCAGTCCCAAGAAAAGCTGTGTCACTGGATTTAAACCAACCCAATCTCCCTGTTCCCACCTCATCCCCCCTTCCCATCTTCCTATGTGATGTCTCTAAGAATGGGCAACTCCAACTTTGGGATTAATCCTCATGGACCTCAAACAGTCCCTGATGAGAAAAGTTAATGTAAAATATGGAACCGTGGAATGGTTTGGGCTGAAGGGACCTTAAAGCCCAGCCAGTGGCACCTTCCACTGTCCCAGGGTGCTCCCAGCCCTGTCCAGCCTGACCCTCCCCAGAGTCACCTCAGGGGGGGATTGTGGGAGCAAAACCCAGGGGATCAGGAGATCTTTGTGAATTCCCTCCAAACCACTCCAACAGCAGTCAAAGGGGATTTTGCTGCCCCTTCCACTTCCAGCTTTCCTTACAATTCCATTTGATTGCTGCTGTGCAAGTGAAGAGAATTCCCTCAAAACCCTGGGTTTAACTCAAAGTTAGGGAATGTTTTCTGAATATTCCACTGAGGGCCAAAGCTGGGGCCCTTTTGTGGACATTGAAAAGCCAGAGTCACTCCTGGGTCCCCAGAATAGCCTCCCAAAGAATGGAATTTTGGGAATTTTTCCTGCTATATTGAGCTAACCAATGTCTGAATATACAGATGAAGATTCCTGCAAAAGCTGAGGATTTGAAAGGAGCAATTCAGGAAAGATTTATGGATCCTCTCCAAAGCCATCAGCAAATGATTTACTAAACAAAACTGGGGCTGAGTTCCTCATGGATGTAACTCCAAGCATGGAATGTGCCTCGTGCTCCATATTTCATCTCTGGGACATAAAGTGCATTTGCTGCAATAAAGAGAAGATATAAATGTTAAATAAATTCCCTTTTCTCCCTTCTCCCCACGTGAGGGTTGTGTTTGAGGATTCTGCAGGGTGGTGATGGATGCAGCTGGGCTGGCAGTTCTGCTCACACCTGCTCAGGGCTGGGCAAATTTGCTTTCCAGGAGGCTGGGCCTGAGCAAATTTACCTTGGAGTCCATTAAAACTGAGTGGGAATTCAGGTTTGAAACCTTCAGCAATTTCAGAGCTTTTGGGGAGAAGGATTGTGGAATCTTTTGGGGCAGAGCTCCTGACCCACTGGAGCCAGGAGGAGGAAGGTGGGAAGGGTTTTATCCTGGTGCTGGGTTTGGAGAGCTGGACCTGCAGCTTCGGGTCTGAAGGGAGCAGGTTTGTTGGAAAAATAAAAAAAAATCCAATAAAAATGATGGAAACGTGTCTTGTCCACACATCCCCCCAGCACTGCACACATTCACAGAAGCCCTGAGGTTGGAAAATCCCTCCAGGACCATCAGCCTGTGCCCAATCCCCACCTTGTCCCAGCCCTGAGCACTCAGTGCCACCTCCAGGAGTTCCTTGGTCCCTCCAGGGCTGGGCACTCCAAACCTCCCTGGGCAGCCCCTGCCAAGGCCTGACCCCCCCTCCCCATGGGGAAATTCCTCCTGGTGTCCCCCCTGAGCCCCCCTGGCCCAGCCTGGGGCCGTTCCCTCTCCTCCTGTCCCTGTCCCTGTGCCCAGAGCCCGACCCCCCCCCCAGCTCCACATCCCCATCAGGAATTCAGCCCCTCCCTGAAGCTCAGATCTGACCAGGGCTCAGCTGTTCCTCACACTGGCACTGAAAATCTGCATTTTGCCCATTCTGCCACTGCCCCATGAAGGGATTTGCACAATACCCAACCTAAACCCCCCTGGTGTAACCTGAGGCCATTTCCTCTAATCCTAAACGTTCCCAAGCCCCTCCTGTCAGGTGACAGCGGCTTCTTCCTTGCCAGGGAAGGAATTGGTGTCCTTGGATTTGGCCTCATCCCGTCTCCAGCCTCTCCCAGAGCTGTTCCTGCCACCCTGGCCGCCCATCTCCCATCTCCTCCAAGTCCATGCAGGAATTCACAGTGTGTCAGGCTTTGGAGCTTTCCCTCTGTGAGCACTCAGGGCCAAGAACCCTCAAGGAAAGTTTAATTTTAGCCTGTGGACACCAAAAATATCTCAGTGGGTGAGAGACAAAGGAAAAATAAGAGACAAAACCCAAAGGTCATCATTATCTGCAAAAAACCTTCAGGTGACACCAGCACTGGCTGTGAAGTGACACCCAGGGGGCTGCAGGGAGCAGGGAAAGATCCCTTTGCAAAGAGGGGTCTCCTGGAATAAATCATGTATTTCCACCTTTTCCTGGTCACCTGGAATAAGCATTGGATTTCCACCTTTCCTTGGCAATGGAGTTGCAGGTGCCAACAGACACTGGGCCCTGCTCTGCTCATGGTCCCACACAGGGATTTTGGGGGGATTTGTGGGGGGATTTGTGGGGGGATTTGTGGGCTCCCATGGTTGAAGGGAGCCACAGATGCCCCCTGCTCCCTGCTGGGTCTGCCCTAAAGATCCTCATTGTCTTTCCCACAGCACAGGGAGAGGGGTAACGCCGATGGTTGTGCAGCTGGGGGGTTTGACAAACACCCCCAGGAGCCAGCTGAGGGCAGAGCCGGTGGCCCTGGGTGGGATTCAGGCAGAGCCCTCACACCCTGACCCTCACCTGGGCTCCCTTCACACCCTGACCCTCACCTGGGCTCCCCTCACACCCTGACCCTCACCTGGGCTCCCCTCACACCCTGACCCTGTGCCGGGCTCGGTCCCTCCTCTCCCCGGCCGTGCAGCAGCACCTGGCTGCCTCGCCCAGGCTCTCGCCAGGGCTCTCTCTGCACTGAGACTCCCGGGAAAGCACCTGGGAAAGGGAACCTGAGCCCCAAGGTTGGAGCTGACTCCCTGCAGCCTCACTGCCCTCACTGCCCTCCTGCCCTCACTGCTCTCACTGTCCTC
>VXBS01002643.1:291204-311226 GCA_013400255.1 Sitta europaea
TCACTGCCCTCACTGCTCTCACTGCTCTCAGTCCTCACTGCCCTCACTGCCCTCCTGCCCTCACTGCTCTCACTGCTCTCACTGCTCTCACAGCCCTCACTGCTCTCACTGCCCTCCTGCTCTCACTGCCCTCACTGCTCTCACAGCCCCGTTAAAAGGCACCAGGGAGGCTCCCGGGCCAACTGGCAGCGTTGGAAGCCCAGGCTCTTGCTATTCCTGCAGCNCTCCTCTTCCCAACAAAACCAACCCCGAGGCAGCATGGTGCAAACCCAAGGGGAAAGGGGGGATCTGGGTGGGTAAAAGGGAAAGGCTTGGGAGAAGTCAGGAGATTGGGAAAGGGCTTCTTGCCTTGGCAGCAGGAACCTCTGGAGTGCTGGGGGCAGCAAATGGGAGGGGGGGAGGCTGGGGGTCGGGGAGGTGNGGGTGGGGGGGGGGGGGGGGGGGGGGGGGGGGAGGTGGCTCAGGGGTCCTGGCTGGAGGAGGAGGAGGAGGAGGAGGTGGGGATGTGACACCTGAGTGACAGTGCCAAGGTGGCTCTGGGGCACCCAGAGTGGACAGGAATTCATATCCCAATGGGAACGAGACAGGGTTTGGGTGCTGCAGCTGCAAAATCAGATTCCTATTTCCACAGATCAGCTCTAAACTCTGGGGAAATGTTTCTCCCTCTTGTCGCTGAGCTTTCAAACACAAAGAAATTCCTGGATGCAGCTGGAAATAAATTTCTCTGCACTTCAGATAATCAGGTTTGCAGTGCAGGGCTCTGCAGGGGATGGATTTTGGGACCAGGATTTGGGGATTTTCTGGACCTTCAGAGCCTGTGGAAGGTTTGCAGTGAAAGCCCTGCTGAGGCACAGCAGTTTTGAGGAGCATTTTCCAGGAGAGGAGCAGACAGCTGCCCCAGGCCATGCCCTGAGATGCAGAGAGAATGCAAAGCAGGAGGGAGAGGCTGGAAAATAGATTTCCTTCCCTCCCTGTGCCCAAGAACGATGGGGCACAGCCCCTTCAGCTGCACCAGAGGTGAAAAGAGTGACATTTGCACCCACACTGGGTCTGTCTGGGGCTTCTTTTATGCCTTTGCATCCTTTGCAGGGGAACATTGCCCTTCCCAACCTTCCAACCCTGACTTTCATTCCAGCTCAGGAGGTTTTGAAAATCCAGCCCAAAACCTTCAGTCAGGGGCTGATGGAGGCAAGAGAGGAAAAGATGGAAAAAACCAGGGGATGGGAAAACGTGCCTCGTGTTTGCTGTGCTCTCCTGAGCAAAGCCAGGGCCGTGTCTCAGAGCAGAAGTGAGCACGAAGGGGGGCAGGGAGGGCAGGGGAAGGTTCTGGATCTGCTGGGGCTGGCAGGGTGCCCCAGCCCGGCTCTGCCCCCTGGGATGGGACCGGATCCAGCTGGAACACGTTCCCTGCAGCCTTGGATGGCTGGCTGGGAATGGAACCCTGCTCCTGCAGGGGAGATCCCAGGAGAGCCTTTCTCTCCTGGCAGGGGGAGTTGTGGCGTTTGTGACGGGACTGCTGGGGCAGGAATCCCTGGGAAGCAGCTGGATCCTCCCTCTCCCACCTCCAGGGATTTTCCATCCCACTGCAGCCCAGCTCGCCCAGCTCCCCCTGCAAAGGGAACTCAGGGAAGGGGAACAAATCCCGGTCTGTGCTCCCACCCCGGAGCCAGAGCAGCTGCACCTGGAGCAAAAATAATCCTCAGAGCCTGGTTTTACATCAGGAAATGCTCAGGGGCTTCACCTCCTCCTGCCCTGCTGCTGCCAAGGTTTCCTGGGGTGGGAATGCTGCAGGAGCAGCTCCAGTGCAACATCAAATGTTTGGTGCTGGGCTGGAAACCCAGCTGGGATCCCAGGGCAGCTTTTTCCTCAGGATCTGCTGAAAAAAAAAAAAAAAAAAAAGGACTGGAAATGCTGGGAATGATCATCTGGAGAGAAAAAGGATCCAGGGAGACTCAGAGCCCCTGGCAGGGCCCAGAGGGGCTC
Organism: Sitta europaea; assembly: GCA_013400255.1. Classification (NCBI taxonomy): domain Eukaryota; kingdom Metazoa; phylum Chordata; class Aves; order Passeriformes; family Sittidae; genus Sitta; species Sitta europaea. Next base: position 293,188 of record VXBS01002643.1, read on the forward strand.
CAGGAGAGCTGGAGAGGGACTGGGGACAAGGGATGGAGGGACAGCACCCAGGGAATGGCTCCCACTGCCCAGGGCAGGGCTGGGTGGGAGACTGGGCAGGAATTGTTCCCTGTGAGGGTGAGAGGCCCTGGCACAGGGTGCCCAGAGCAGCTGGGGCTGCCCCTGGAGCCCTGGCAGTGCCCAGGCCAGGCTAGACAGGGCTGGGAGCCCCTGGGACAGTGGGAGGGGTCCCTGCCAGGGCAGGGGGGGCACTGGGTGGGTTTAAAGTCCTTTCCAACCCATTCCATAAATCCCCAATTCCATGATTTAAAAACTCTGCAGGGGATTTAAACCCAGCTTCCAGGCAGGCTGGAGATGCCTGAGCCCAGCAGAACAATCCAGGGGCTGCATCCCCAGGGCCTGGAGCCTCTGCAGGCTCCGTTTGGCAGCAGAAATGTCCACTGAGGAGGAACATCAGGAATGTCTGGATGCAGTTAAAGTGTTTTAACAGGTTTCCCCCCAACTTGGATTTGCCCAAGGCTGACAGATTTTCCTTTCTTGTCAGACACAGGGATAACAAGGAACCCTGAGGGAGAGGAGCCTGCAGCCCAGGACTGCAGCCAGGGCTCTCCTGGGCTCATCCCAGGAAATCTCCAGGGTAAGTCTGTTTTTTCCAGGCCTGGTGATTGCCTTTCTCTCTTATAGTGAAACTGAAAATGCAGTTTTGCTTTTTTTTCCCCATGAAAAAAAGATGATTTCTGCATTCTCTTATGTCCCACATTTTCTGCAGCACATCCCATCCCAGGAGCCTCTCAAGAAGAGATCCGTGGCCAGCAGAGCCCTGGGAGCACCAACCCAGGCCTCATCCCCCTTCCCTCTGCTCTCCTGGCTGGGATTGACTCAAACACAGTTTTGCTGTGATTGCTTTAATTTTGCTTCCAGCCAGGGCAGATGAGAGCCCTTCCCCAGAGGCTCTGACAGGCTGGGAATGCAGCCTGGGAGCTCCAGCAGCGGCTCCATCTGAACTCAGCCTGCACTGGGCACTCGTGCTTGAGGGCCACCATCTCCTCCTGTTTTGCTCTTTTATTATTTATTTCGTGGTTTCCAGCCCCAGGGGTGAGCTGGGGGCTGTTTGTTGTTTGTGTCAGGGGCGTGATTGGGGTGGGTTTTTTACACTTTTCCTCTCTGGTTTTCCCCAATGAGGTGCCTCTTATCCAAAAAAAGAGCTGTTCCCAGCACTCAGGATTTATTTATTCTGAATCCTTTGAGTCAATACTCCAATACAGCTGGAGCACGAGGTCATCCTTAATATTTTTCACCTTTTCTTGCAGAGGGAGAATGAAACAGCAATCAAATATTTATTTTAGATCCCAGCAGTCTCAGCTTTACCAGGGCCTTTCAGAGCGTTTCCAAATAAACTCCCAGATATTTTGTTGGATTTTTTTTTCCCTCCTACTTGGAAAAACACAGGCATCTGCAGCCCTTTCACTGGGGCACTTCCCAAGCTGTTCCTGCCTGTTTTCTGTGTGTATTTTCTCTCCCTGGAAAGTTTGGGAGCAATGAGGGTGTTTAAACCCTCCCTCGCTCCCTGCCCCTCTCCCAGCCCACCTTCCCACAAACCACTCAGGGAGTGCTGGGGGCTCAACCCCGATCCTGTGGCTGTGCTGAGGGAATTCAGGGGGCTTTATCACCATTCCAGCCTGGAATTTGTGGATAATTGCTGAGGATCTGCAGCTCGGTGTAGATTGTGTGGAGATAAACAGTGACCAGGCAGAGGGAGCCTCCCCCTGCCCCCGCTCCCCTGGCCAGGCTCTGAGGGATTTGAGGATGTTCATAACCCATCATTTCCCCCAAATCCTGCCCTCCCTGGCTCCAGTGCAATCCTGATCCAACACCACCCCCGGGCATGGCTCCTGCCAGGCTGGGACCGCCGGGACTCAGCAGTTGGGGGTGGAGGGCTCAGGGAAATTCAGCCTCTCAAATAAACGCAGAAGTGCAGCCAGGGGGGCCCTGCTGGACCAGGCTGCTCCCCGGGAAGCTCCAGTTGTATCCCATGGAAACAGGGAATAACCTGAGCTGGAAGAGACCCACCAGGGCATCATCCTCTGGAATCACATCCATGTGTTCCCAGTCCTAATTCTGAGCCCCCCTCAGCCTTTTTTGGCAGGAAAGCCAAGCAGGAGGGACAGACATTTTTCAGAGCCCGTTTTGCTGTGAATTCCTGCAGAACCCAGCTCAGGATCATCCCCTGCTCACACAGTTCCTGCTGAATTTCCTGCTGAAATCCAGAGGATGTTTTCCTCCCTCCAACCTCCCTCTTGGCTCAAATCCTGACACTGAGCAGGAAAGATTTTGACAACCTCAGGCTGGAGGAGATGGAGCAGCAGCAGGAGAAGCAGGATCCATCCCAGTTCTGGAGAACTGGAACATGCTGGGAACAGCCACATTTTCCTCAGATTTTCTTTATTGTCTTTACTGCTTGTTTAGAAAATAATAATAAGGAAAAATATCAGTTCCAGCTGAGAATTCCCAGGTGCCAGGGTAGGTTTGCTGGGAAGCTGGATACAACAGCCCTGCAGGGTTCAGTGATTTCCCTGAGCAGGGAGGGACTCAGGGGGGCTCAGGAGCTGGGATTTGGGGGAGTTTCAATGAACAAGGAGACAAATCCAGCCCCTCCAAACCTTTTTGTCCTCTGCTAAATATTGCCCTTGAATTCCCTGCCATGCACTCAGCCAGGGAAGAGCTGATGATCCAAGATGTAAACATTTTATTCCCTGGCTCCAAAGCTGAGCACAGCTTTAACCCTTGCCCAGCTAACCTCAGCAGCTGTCAGGGAAGCTTTTATGGAGTGCAGGGGCAGGATCCCAGCCCTGCTGGAGTCAGTGGGATTTTGTCATTCCAGGGGCATCTGGGGATAAGAGATGAGGGAGGCAGCAAGGCCAGGGAGATAATGGTTATCAGAGAGAGTCCCTGCTGTCAGCCCCAGACATTCACCCTGCCCTTACAACCTGCCCAGCTGGGAGAATTCATTGCTCAATTCTGTCCTCCAAAAGTGGGCAAGGACAGGAGCAGGAGGCTCTGATGGGGCTGGGAAGGGTTTGGAGGGGCCAGGTCCTGCCTGAGCAGGGCTGCTGGGAGTGTCAGTGGGAATCAGCTGGGATTCAGCTCAGCCCAAAGCAGGTGGTTCCCACCCCAAATTCCACCAAGCCCCTGAGCAGCTGAGATCACCTGACACAGCTGCAGTGGGGGACTCTGAGGTGGCTCTGACCCTTGGAGGGGACAGAAACAAACCTGAGGGTCAGTAGAGAGCTCGTAGCCACTTGAATTTGTCACTCCCTTTTCCCTCTGGAGCCACCTGTGGGTGAAGGGGCTGTGGCAGTGATCATCCAACCAACTACTTGGACAAGCAGTTTTTGGGCTTGACCAGAAGCCACCACATGGAATTTACCCCTGGATAGAGGGTGATACTGTTGCTTCCCCCTTTCCCAGGATTTTGAGGCTTTCCAGCCCTCAGCAGCTCCTGTGTGTGCATATTTGGAATCTTCCCCCTGTGCTGAGAGCACAAAGGATGAAAAATGAGCAGTCACAGCACTTAATTCACTCCCAATCATCATTAATAGAAGGAAGGAGAGAAAAATGCCCTCATACAAATGAAGCCACTGTTTGTTAATCTTTCTGGGCATGCTAGGAAAGCAGCTGTTGATTACTCTCAATGAGTGCAGGAGTATTTTTGACCTGAAGGATTTCCTGCTCATTGTGTAGCCTCTGTCTCAAGCACTGGTCCTCTCCATGTCCTCTCCAGATTCCTTGAAGGAATTCAGCCCAAGCCAGGACTAATCTCGTTTTGTTTACTTGGCCAGTTAGGGGCAAGTTAATGAAGCATCGGGTGGAAAGGAGCTCCTGTGTTGTTGCCACAGCAGCAATTACAGATCTCTTGAAAGGAGCTGAGGCAGTTAATTGAAATCTTCTTTCGATATAAAACAAAAGCAGAGCTGTCTGAGCTGGGCTGAGGAGCTCCTGGTTTTGTGGGAAACCTTTCCTGGCAGCAGAGTGGGGTGAGCTCACCCTTCATCCCCTCCTGGGGAAGGGAGGGCAGGGGCTGGGAAGGCAGCAGGGCTGGGGCAGGCAGGTCCTGGGAAGGGATGGATGTGCTGCTGCCTGGAGCTGCTGGCCCCTGCCTCGTGGCCGTGGGGCTGAGGAGCAGCTCAGGGACAAACCCAGGCTGTGCCAAACCCTGTCCTGGCCTCTCTGTGAGGGACAATGGATCAAGGGGGGGAACCTGGAGAGCTTTGCTCTATTGTCTCTGCAGCCCCCTGGTGCCTCTGGCACTGCCCTGACAGGGACTGTCCCCCCTGCCCCACTCAGGTGAGCCCCCACCTGCAGAGCACAGCACAGGAGGGACCTGGAGCTGCTGCAGAGAGCCCAGAGGAGGCTCCAGGAGGATCCCAGGGATGGGGCAGCTCTGCTGGGAGGAAAGGCTGGGAGAGCTGGGATTGCTCAGCCTGGAGAGGAGAGCAGGGGTGAGCTCAGTGTGGCCTTGCAGGGCCTGAGGGAAACAACAGGAAACGTGGAGAGAGAAAATGCACAAGGGATGGAGGGACAGGACACAGGGAATGGCTTCAAACTGCCAGAGGGCAGGGCTGGGTGGGAGATTGGGAGGGAATTCCTCCCTGTGAGGGTGAGAGGCCCTGGCACAGGGTGCCCAGAGCAGCTGTGGCTGCCCCTGGATCCCTGGCAGTGCCCAGGCCAGGCTGGACAGGGCTGGGAGCCCCTGGGACAGTGGGAGGGGTCCCTGCCAGGGGAGGGGGGTCACTGGGTGGGCTTTAATGTTCTTTCTGACCCAACCCATTCTGTGAAATCAGCACAACCTCCCCCCTCTGGAGCCTTTGGGCTCAGCCCTGCTCCCCTTCCTGGGTGCTGCTCAGCTGCTCTGAGTTCACTGCTCCCACAAAATGCTCTTTGAAATTGGAAGTTGAGCTTTCACATCAGGGCCTTCCAGGTGAACCAGTCTTATGGGATCATTTTAATTAGGAAAAAATCCAAGACATTACAGAAACTCAAAAAGTTAACTTGGAAAAGAAAGGCATCACCTGCAGAGGTGGAAGGACTGAGGTACCAGGGCAGGGGCTGGGTTGGGATGTGCTGAGGGAAGAAATCACCTGGAATTTAAGAGATTCCCTAAAAGCTGCTCCAAATACCAGAATTGTGCAGTGCAAGTTTCTCCTGTGCCTATCGAACTTCTGCTGCTGATTTGGCTGCTGGTGCCAGGTTTGAGGAACAGCACATGGGAGCCTCTCCAGCCTGGGGGGATTTTACAGCCAGCACTGAAGAGTTTTCCAGAGAATCCCCCAAAATGCTGAGTGAGGCAGTAAGAGGATCAAACTGGCTCCTTTTAGACATGAAAGGTGCTTTGCCCCACCTGGAACAATTGCAGAATTCTTTGTAGGGATTGGCACCAGAAAATTTCCCCCTGCAGGAGGCTTTGGAACAGATGAAAAAGTTCCACTGTCAGCCCTAAATGGGGATTTTTGCTTCCCTCAGCAAAGTCCCCCCAGAGCAGCTTCCCAGGGTCACTCAGAGCAGGCTGGGCATTTGTTCCCCAAGAAACTTCCCACAGCTGCCTGGGGCTGCTGGGGATTTCTCTGCTCTGGCTGAGCCTGGCTCAGGAAGGAGGGAAGAGCTTTTCTCTTTACAAAGCACCAAGGACCCAGCAGGCAGAGGGGCTCTTTGGGGTATTTTCGATTTTCAGGTCAATGCTGTTGATGGGAGCTGTTTGGGCAGGGTGGCTTCTGGGACTGAGCTTTAGCCCAAAGTCCTTGAACTTTGTCTGAGCCACCAGAGCTTCAAAAACAACATTGGTAAAACCATGGAGTCATGGAATGATTCAGGTTGGAAAAGACCTTTAAGATCATGGAGTCAACATCCCCCAGCAGTGCCAAGGCCACCTCTGTCCCCAAGTGCCACATCCACAGGGCTTTAAATCCCTCCTGGGGTGGGCACTCCAGCCCTGCCCTGGGCAGCCCTCTCCATGAACAAATGTTCTCAGTTCCCACCCTGAGCCCCCCTGGCCCAGCCTGGGGCCGTTCCCTCTCCTCCTGTCCCTGTCCCTGTGCCCAGAGCCCGACCCCCACCCCAGCTCCACATCCCCATCAGGAATTCAGCCCCTCCCTGAAGCTCAGATCTGACCAGGGCTCAGCTGTTCCTCACACTGGCACTGAAAATCTGCATTTTGCCCATTCTGCCACTGCCCCATGAAGGGATTTGCACAATACCCAACCTAAACCCCCCTGGTGTAACCTGAGGCCATTTCCTCTAATCCTAAACGTTCCCAAGCCCCTCCTGTCAGGTGACAGCGGCTTCTTCCTTGCCAGGGAAGGAATTGGTGTCCTTGGATTTGGCCTCATCCCGTCTCCAGCCTCTCCCAGAGCTGTTGTGCCACCCTGTCAGGAGCTGTGCAGAGCCACAGGGTCCCCCCTGAGCCTCCTTGGCTCCAGCTGAGCCCCTGCCCAGCTCCCCCAGCTCTGCTCCAATCCTTTCTTTCCCTTCCAGGATGATTCCTTTGCTCTTGCAAAACCTTCTCAATATTTTATGCCTCTTCAAAAGTTCTCTCCCTGCAGCTGAGCAGCCCAACTTTGGGAAGAGAAAACCAGCAGAGATTCTGAATCTCCACCAGCACAAAACACTGAATTAAACCCAAACCCTGCATTAGGCAAAGCAGGAGCCAGGAAGTGCCATCAGGCCCAGTGACTTCATCTGCAGCCCTTTGTCCCTGCTCCTGAAAATACTCATTAATTACATCATCAAGGCTATTTTTGCCCCATGCTCTCTGACTCACAGCTCAGGATGGAGCTGCCCTGGGCAGGACGAGGCTGCTGCCTACAGGATTCTCTTGCATTAGGGGAAGAAAAAAAAAGAAAGAGACAACAAGAAAAGAAACAATAAAGCCATATTTTAAATGGAGAAGATATTTTTGAGCAGAGGCAGACAATTCTCCCCTGCTTCCTACATTATAAATGTCCTTTCCGTGCCGAGTGGATGGGGAAATAATGGCCTGAGTGGTTCACTTTTATCTGGCAGGTTTTGTTTTCAGGGATGGGGAGAAAGGAATTCATTTTTAACCTAAAGAGATAAAGAGAGGTTGCAGAGTCTGGATCAAAAGCTGTGGCAAAGCAGATTTGCAGAGCGTGGCCATGGGAATGACCCCCTCAGTTGCTGTGTCCTCTGCATTTGTCACTCCCGTGCCTGGGCAGGGCGTGACACACTGTGGGGATCTGGGGAGTGCCCTGGGGCCTCAGCTGGGGCTGTCACCTGCACGGGCACTGTGCCAAGCACGGAGGTGAATCCTGGTTTTCAGCATCCCCCCTCTCCCTAAGGACCAAACCTCCCACGGAATGTTCATAATCCTTTTCTTCTGCTGGAAAATGGAGTGTAAATGAAATTTCCACTTGCTCCACAAAGCCTTTATTGATGTTGATGAATTTCTTGGGGAGTTTAAGCCTCCCTAAACCAAATATTCATTTTCCTTTCCGTTGTTCATTCTTATTCGGGTACTGAGGGAAAAACTTCTTTGATGGAAACTTGGGGCTTAAGGCAGCTCCAAGTACAGAACCTGCTCCCTGAATCTTCCCATCTCCCAGGAAAGCATCCACAGTCCCCAGCCTCTTCATATCCCTGGGGTCTGACTCCACTGGCTCCACCTGGATCCCTCCCAGACCACGACCTGATCCCACTCTCACCTCATCCCTGCTCTACATCCTTGTTTTCCATAGAAACTCCCATTTTCCCCAGTTGCCTCCAGCCATCCAGCTCACACAGGGAGCTTCTGGATCAATCTCAGGTGCCTCCTGAACACCCTGAGAAACCAGGAAATGAGATGTTCCTGCTGCTGGATTTTATTCCTCTGGCAGGAATCGATCCCCTCTTTCCTTTCCCCTCCCCATTCTCAACAGAGCTTGAAATGAATTCACTGCTCTGTCATCCATCAGATCCCCTCTCCGTGTCCCGATGAATGCCCAGGGATCAGAGCCCTCCTGGGGCCCAGCACAGGGCTCTCCATGCTCTCTGCCTCTCCCAGCTCCTCAGAAACAGCTCATCCTACAGCTTGGAGCTTCCAAACCAGCCCGGTGGCGTCTCGGGGGAGACCTCCTGCCCTAAGAGCCTTTGGGGGCAGCCAAGAGCTTCCCTGGGGACAACCAGCACCAGCCTGGGCTCTCCAGGGCCTCAGGGCTCTTCCCATCCAGGCTCTGGATGCTGCCAGAGTCCCCCCACAGCTCCCACCTTGGTCCCTGTGCCCCAGGGAAGGCAGTGGGACAGGGACACAGCTCGGCTCTGCCCAGGAAAAGCCAGCAGCCTCAGGGGTTACTGAGAGCCCATCCAGGCAGGACCCTGAGGGACAAACCACACACAGAAGAGCAAAGGTTTCAGATCCTGTCCATGCACATTTATCTTGCCTCCAGCAGAAATTGAAAAGCAACATCACCAAACTTATCCCATCCCGGATAGGATGTCAGAGGTGGCCAAAAGGCAAATTTGAAAGAAGTTAATATTTCTTTTTTTTTTTCCTTTTGCTTGTTGGTTTTTGTCCAAATTGGACTGAAACCAGCAGCATCTTTTTAAATTTATCCCTGAGTAGAAACTCCCCCGGTTTTGCAGCTGCTCCCAAGAAACCACTTCAGCTTCCCTGAGGATGGGGGTGGGAAAGGCTGTGAGTGGCCCTGGAAAGCTGCTGGGGAATCAAGGAATATCCTGAGCTGGGAAGACCCACGAGGATCATCCAGTGCCTCTCCTGGCCCTGCCCAGACCCCCCAGCAATCCCACCCTGTCCATCCCTGGAGTGGTGCCCAAACTCCCCAGGAGCTCTGGCACCTCGGGGCAGGGACAATTCCCTGGGGAGCCTGGGCAGAGCCAGCACCCTCTGGGGGAAGAACCTTTCCTGATCTCCATCCCAAATTCCCCTGGAACAGCTCCAGCTGTTCCCCTGTCCTCTCCCTGCTCACAAGGACAGAGATGTCACCTTGTTACAGGGAATTTCCTCATGGTTGTGAAATGTTGGACACGACCCATGAGAGCTGTAGGAAAAGCTCAGGAGAAAAGTGATACTGAAATCAGCTAGAGAGAAACTCCCTGACACAGTTTTGTGTATTAAAAAGGCTTCCCTTGGGTGCTGTCTCTGGTCACCAGAGCAGAAATCAGTGCCTGAAGGCTCTGGGAACACAGAAAAGGAGACAGATTCAGTGGATGCTGCAGATCCTGAGGACATCCAGGAAGAGAAAAGGAATGGGGGCAGGGGGTCACTAATGATCAGCTCTGGCAGGGCTGGACACATTCCCAGGTGGCACCTCCTGTTCTTGGAGCTCCCTGGGGGAGTGGCAGTGCCATCCTCCTGTGCCAGGCTGGGGGCAGAGAAGGGATTGCTGCTCCAGCACTCTTCCTGATGCCTTCCCAATTAAAGATGTTGGGAGAGATTCATTAACTGGCCTGTTTTAAGCTGCACTTGCAGCTGCAGGCATTTCGCAGCACCTGGGAAGGAAACCCAGGCCCTCCTTGCCTTCTCTGGATCCCACTAAGGCTCCCCACTCCCACCAGTCCTGGATAATTCCCTGCTACTCTTTGGTCATTCCCAAGCCCGATTTGAACTTGGCAGGATGTTTCCTTCAGGTCACCTGTGCCTTGTGGAGTCACCAAAGCCAGAACCAGCACCTCCTGGAGGAGCCCTGGGAAGGCATCTCCTCCTCCTCCTCCTCCTCCCCAAAATCCCTGTGCTGCTTAAATCCTGTGGATCCAGCCCCAGTGTGTGAGCATTGTTAGGGATAAATGGATTTCTTTCAGTGCTTTTGTATTCCAAGGGGGAGCTGGAGGGGCAGCCTGGGGAGGAGCTGGGGGAATGAGGGGACACAGGCAAAGGGGATCAGGGAGTGATCCCTGCTGTGAGGAGAGGGGGATGTCCCCAAAACCTCTTCAGGTCACAGAGGGCCACAATAATCTGTGTTTAACAGGAGCTGTTCCTGAGGCTCCTGAGCCTCTCCTGATGCTCCCTGCAGGGCCTGGAAAAGAGCAGAGCTGGGATTGACCCAAGGAGAAGCTGAGCTCTGTCCCAGGAACAGCTCTGCCACAGGGACCTGGGACAAAACTGGTGGGAATTCAGCAAATCCAACACAATTCCTGCTCCTGCAGTGCTGGAGAGGGATCTGAGCAGGGATCAGGCCAAAGGCTGCACTTGGCTTTGGTTTCAGCATCTTCATTTCTTTTTCTTAATCTAAATAAACTCTATTTTTTTTTTGATCAGTGAGCCCCTGATTCAGTGCCCAGAGAGTCTTATTTTAAAATCTTAAATACCTGGACTGTGGCAACATTTTTATTGAAACAAATTTTGAGCCAAGCAGGGCTTCAGCTCTGCCTCTTATTGGGGTCACAAGCTGGTATTGTTTGGTGCTGACAAAAAACAAGAAAAGGAAAATTCCCTTACAAATTCCTGGTGGTCACAGCCTTCATTTCCAGTCCATGCCTGATTTATTACCTCACACATCCCCATCAGGCAGTGCCAAGGGGAATCCCTGGCTCTGAAATGATTAAAGAGAGGCTAAATGTGGATTAAAGGAGTTCTGAGCACATCCCTGTTTCCCCCTTTCCCAAATTCCTGCTCCAAGCTGAGATGCTGCTGGACACCTTCAGTCCTTGGAGCTGTGGCACAGCCTGGGAGCCGGGGCTGGCTGGTGACATTGCTGAGCACTGCCAGCCTTCCTGGGATGGAGTTTTCCACGTGGAGCTGGAATTCTGCAGCACTCCAGCAGTAACACAGAACTGGGTTGAGCATTGCTGTAAAATTTAATGTCCCATCCAGAGCCTGGGTGCTGGAGGAGGGAGGCAGCCTCGGGAGCCCCAGGTGATTCAGTGGCCTGAACACACAAAGCCATGGGCCCCAGTGAGCAGAAACGAGCTCAGGAACACTCAGGCCATTGCATTGCCATTGTGTCTGTGTTCTCCACACAAACACAGCCCAAACACTTGTTTGGAAAAAATGTAAATGCCTGTCTGGGCTGGAGAGGCAGCGAGGCTGAGTAAGGATCTGAAACATCATTTTGGGATTTCCAGGTGAGTGCTGCTTCCTTCCCTCAGCCAGACTGTCCCCAAAGCCTGGGGAGGAGCAGGGGAACTGGGATCCCGTGGGATCTGGCAGCTGAATCAGGGAAATCAGGCTCAGTTTCCCTCACAGACTGCCTGCATGGGTTGGCAGTGGGTGTTTGATCCCTGGCTGAACCTTTACAGGCTGGGCTCTGATGAACTCTGCAGGGGGATCCGAGTGGATTAGCCCACCCAGCTGGAACATTTCTCTGGGCACTCAGCCCCAGGACTGCCTTTCATGGAATCGTGGAATGGTTTGGGTTGGAAGGGACTCTAAACCTACCCAGTGCCATGGGCAGGGACGCCCCCACTACCCCAGGGTGCTCCAAGCCCCCTCCAGCCTGGCCTTTCCAAACTGATCCAATTCCTCATTCAGCAGCTCAAAACCCCCAGCCTGAGGCCTTTCCAGACAGAGTTTGTCCCTTTATTTTGGTTTGGTGCCCCTTTAAACAACAACCGTTGGGCTCCTGGGTTTGGGGAAGGTCTCATCCAGAAAGGTGTGGGGTCATGGAGAGTCTCCAGCAAGGAAGTCTAAAAGGGAATTACTGAATTTAGGAGAGACTGAAACCTCTCCATGCCCTCTATCCAAATCACCAATCCCCCCACCCTGGGTGAACATTCCCCAGGCTCCTGCTGGGAGCACTGAGAGGAATTGGACCTGCTGCTACAACCTGTAATGGAACTGGATTTCTGGAAAAAATCCTTCTTTTTCCAAAATGGGAAGCTCTAATGAGGGAAGAGTCATCCTTGGAAGTGGAAATAATCCGTGCTCTAAATGGGGCACTTAAATTCAGCTTTTGTTGGATTTAACTCAGGGTTTGTGCCGTTGTTTTAAAGGAACACAGTGGGGTGTAATAGGAATTTCAATAATATGGAAGGGGATCCATGTTTTAGGGGTATTTTCATATTTATAGATTACATTTGCTTATTCAAATCCTCCTGCTTCAGCGTTGGAGAGCGAAGCATTTCCAGGAGAGGGTTCTGACATTTCCAAAATGAAATTTCTGCTTGGGGAAGGATTTCTGATTTTCTCTGTTCATTCTGGTGTGGAAGGAAAATGAATTCCAAAAGGCTGAGGCTCCCAAAGGACAAGAATTGTGTGTTGCCTTTCCTTTTGTGCCTCTGCCCTTTTCCATAGGCTCCAGGGGAGGTGTGGGCAAGGCTTGGAGGAGAATTTTGGGGGGATAACCCGGAGCCCTGGGAGAGGTTTGCATTGTGTTCCATGGGAAATGGAATTCCCTTTCTGTGAGAAAGGGCAGCCTGGGCATCTCTGGCTCTCATTCCCACCTTCCAGTGCGGCTCCAGGTGTCCATCCAGGCGAGGACAATGACCCTGGGCTGCTCCCTGCCCGGCTCGCTCCGGGGTTCCAGCCACTCTTGGGGCTGGGCGTGCGGAGGGCAACGAGGACAGCGCCGACTTTTCCTGCTGCTGCTGCTGGCACCGGCATGGGATCGGAACCTCTGGCTGCTGCCACGGAGCTGTGCCACCCTCTGCCGGGGAGCGGGGCAGGGCTGGCCCCGAGCGCTCCCGGGGCGCGCCAGAGCATCCTCCCCTCCCGACCCTCCGGGGGCCGGGGGGCTCGGCCGGGCTGGACCTGCCCGGGGCTCCAGGGGTCACCTCCTGCTCATCCAGGCCGGGCTGGACCTGCCCGGGGCTCCAGGGGTCACCCTCTGCTCATCCAGGCCGGGCTGGACCTGCCCGGGGCTCCAGGGGTCGCCTCCTGCTCATCCAGGCCGGGCTGGACCTGCCTGGCAGCTTGGGAGCCTTTGGGGTTTGGAGCAGCGAGGAAGGGAGATCCTGCCCCCCAGCCCAGCAGGAATGCCACGGCTTTGGGGCTCAGTGGTTACAGGAGCTGCCCCCTCAGCCCTTGAGTGACCAGGGACTGGAGCTGGGTCCCCACAGAGCCCATTCCATGCCTGAACCCCATCCCAAAGGATCCCAGCTCCCTCAGGCCTCCTTTGCTATGCTGCCTCTTCCAAAGAGCCCCCTCCCCCCATCCCTTTCCCTGCTCTCCTCATCCAGAGCCAGAGATGTCACCAGTCCCTAGGACACATTAATTCCTCTTCTGGATCTATTTATGTGGAAAAAATAACAGGAACGAGCTGGATGTGGGATGCCGTGATGGAGGTGGCTGGGCTGTAACTCAGGCTGCTCTGAGATGCTTTTCAATTCCTCTGGAATAGATGGGATATCTGAATTCCAGGTTATTTCCATGGTTGGAATGTCACATCTCTCTGCAGGAAGTGCTCCGTGGCTTCCACAAAACCCAGCTCAGGATTTTAGAAGGGAACAATTTTTGTAAATCACTTCTTTATCCTGATTTACCCCAGGCAAATTTTTGATTTCCTTTTTTCATGAGCAGCAAACTGAATTAGAGAATCTGGAAGAAAACACAGAAAATCCAATGGAGCAGGGAATGGATGTGCTGCTTGCTGGAAATGGGAGTAATGGGAATAATGGAAATAGTGGGAATAATGAGAATAATGGGAATAATGGGAATTGGCCCCAGCATTCAGGAGCTAATGGAGGTCCCAGTCCTGCTGGAAGGGAGAGCTCATTTGTGTTTATCCATTTGCTGGGTGTTTTGTGAGATTTTGGAGTGGTTTATATTCCTGATTTCCCTTTGTATCCCAAAGCTTAACAAGCAAATGAGAAACATGAAGGAAGGGAGAATAACTCAGTCATGGATTTGGGATTTCAGCTGTTCAGGCTCCCAAAAAAAAGATGCAGGAGAGGAAAACAATCCCTCTCTTTTCTTGCCTGAGGGCAGGAGCTGCTTGAGGGTAATTTCTATGATTTTCCTTGATAGAAAAAAGGGACATTTCCTCATTTCTGAGCCCAAAAACCTGCTGCTTATTCTGGCTGTCTCTGAGTCACCTCAGTGTGCACCTGGATCCTCCTGGAGCTGCCAAACCTTTTCCTTCCCCTGCTCTGAGTTATTCCCACAAGCTAAAACAACACAAGGCAGGTGTTACCCAGCTCTTCATCACAGCTGTTCCAGGAAAGCCTCAGGATTCTTTCCCCAGAATCAGTGTTGTGTTTAGAGTTGGAGGAAAAGGGCTGCACAGAGAGCTCCTGCTCCTGGGAATTGCCTTTTCCAGCCCCTGTGGCCCATCCTTAAAAATGAGCTTTGGGATTAAACCAGGAGCAGTTGGATTCATTCCTAACAAGGGAGGTTTTGGTTGGACATTGGGGAAACTCTTTTGTGATGGGGCTGGTGCAATGCTGGAATCATTGCCTGGGAATGGGGGAGCAACCTGCACATGCAGGAGCTGTGCAGGATGGACTGGGATGAGCATCCCTCAGGAAGGAGCAGCCTGGATGAGCCTTTCCCTGGCAAAGCAAAGGCCACTGAGACCCCTCTCCTCCAGGATTTTCTGTTATTTTAATGCCTTTTGTGATAAACCAGTGGGGATGTCCTTTATGGGATGGATACCCAGGGATGTTCTTTATGGGATGGGATACCCAGGGATGTCCTTTATGGGATGGATACCCAGGGATGTCCTTTATCCTTGACCCTGCCCCTGACTTCCCAACACCAGGCCAGGCCTGGCTGAGCCATATCCAGCCTTTCCCCATGGAGCAGAACACCACAAACTTCACATTTTTCCTCTGTGCTTACAATTTATTCAGCAGATCCTTGTCTGCTCCCCTACTCCCATGTCCTGCTTCCCTAAATTCAGTCACCAGAGAAGAATCTCAGTCCCAGTCACTGCCCCTTCCCTGGGTGTTTGTGGGCAAAGGCAAACCCACCAAGCAGCACAATTCCCATCTTCATATTTTTGCTGAGATAATCCCTCCTGCCCCCTCTCCTTTGTGTTCCTCTACAGGGATGCTCCATCATCTGCTCCTCAGCCTCGGGAGGGGATTCATCCCCCAGCACTGCAGTAGTAATAATAATAATAATAATAATAACAACAACAACAACAACAACAACAACAATAATTCACACTCAAGCACTGCAAGAAGAACTTTGTAGGTTTCCAAATGCTTGTCCCTGATCTTGGGGCACAGAAATGAAGTTGCAGTAGAAATTCCCATGGCAGAGGTGGCACTGGGTGGGCTTTGAGGTCCCTCTGAGGGATTCCTGACTGGCAGTGAGCACAGGCTCAGCTTTGGCTCCTGCACTGTGATCCCAACCATGTCCAAACAATTCCCAGCCATTGGAAAAAGCAGGTGACTCATTATTATCATTTAATTTCCCCCTCCCTTGTCACTCCTGATCCAGCTCAGCACGCAGTTGGTGTTTCTGGACTGAGCCTTTGTTGTCACTTCCTTGGAACAGCCACTCCTGAAATGCCTTCATTGCTTTGACATTTCTCAGCTGCTTTCTGCATCTCCCAAGAACTTCTTCAGCTCTCCTGGAGTTGTGTGATCACAGAAAATATCCACAGCTTTAATTCCTTTATTCACATCCTCCTTGTGATCAAGGAGCTGAAAACCTCTTTGTTTTGAGCAGAGCTGCTGGTGAAATGTTCCCTCCCACCCTTCTCTCACTGTGCAGTTTTGTCTTTTTGTTCAGAGTTATTTGGGTTTTGACTTCAGGGTTTTTTTACAGTGACTGAAGAACACAGGAAGAGCTGGTACCTTCCTGGAAAAACATGGGAAAATCCAAAGCTTATTTTCTATTTCCAAAGTTTCAGGTTCACTTGGGGTTCTTTGGTCTGTCCTGGCTTTGAACTCCACTCACTTCACAGACAAGTTTAATTTTAGAGTCTCATGCTATACATGTGTTCCAAATCCCTGTTCCTTCTCCAGAAGATTGCAACTGGACCATAGAGAGCCCATTTGCATGTGGAGATGTTTGGAACCAGACCTTTGAATTGGGGTGTTTTACAAATGGACTGAGGGTCCCAAATTGAGTAGATTTCCACGGAATCACAGAATCCCAGGATGGTNCTGCTGCTGCCCCAGCCTGACCCGCAGCCCTGGCCAAGCCCTGGGCCAGTGCCCTGTGAGGGCGGGCACAGCCCTGGCACGGCTGCTCCCCTGCAGGCTCAGGGCACCGCTGGTGCCGATGAACTCCCCGGTTTCTATGGCTACGAGGAACGGCAGAGGGAGAGCTCCGAGCGCCCCAGCAGCAGAGCTCGGGCGATCCCTGAGCCCGCCCGCCCCCAATCCAAGGGATGCTGGGGCTGGGGTGACCCAGCAGCCTGGAGCCTCGGGCACGGCAAGGGCTCCACAGCTGCCCGGGTCAGGCTGTGCCAGGACAGGAGCCCTGTGCAGGAGGGAACGGGACTGGAGATGCAGGAGCTGCTTTGGGCTGCAGGGAGGGACCTGGGGCAGCTCTGGGGACAAGCTCAGCATCCCCCAGCCCGGTCCTGAACATCAGCACAGCACAGGGGACGTGGAAAAGGCTTCTCTTTAGCGAGGAAAAAGGGAAATGAAAAGCAAAGCTGGGATCCCCTGCCAGGAGAAGCCGAGCAGCCCCCGCTGCTCCGAGACTTTGGGGATCAAAGGGCCCTTCCCAGGCCCTTTCTTCTCCTTCCCAAAGTCAGGCACTGTCCAAGGCTGACAATGTGCAGACATTGAAACTGCCAGACAAAGGGAGCAGCCAGGCTCAGGCATCTGATTCATCCTGACATTATAAATCCAAAGGTTGGAATTGTTGTTTCTCCCGCCTGGAAAGCCCTGGGTCTGAAATCCGTGGAGTTTTTTCCCACTTGTTACATTTCCATTAATAAGGAAGTACAATGGGCTGGGCAAACGTTGCTTTTCTGAGCTCTCAGACCCCAGGGATGGATCCCAACTCCCCTGCTCCTGGCTGGGCCCCCAGGGATGGAACCCAAATTCCCTTCTCCTCACTGGGCCATTCCCAGCACTGCCTGCCCCCGATGGCAGCCAGGCTCAGGCTAAGGCAGGGACACTAGGGCTCTGATAATGTTTCCTGATCTTTTCTATGAATATTCTGGGCATGGAAAAGCAGGTTTTGGCAAACAAGAACTGCATATGAAACACCCTGGATCCCATTCCAGGACTCCCTGGCACTGAAGTCGCCCTGCCTGGATGATGGATGGACTGGGGTGAGGCTGAGCTCAGGCTTGGCTCAGCCAGTCCCCTCCTCTTAGCACAACTTAAATTCCAGCTTAAGACTGAGCTGAAGAACTGCTTTTAGCAGTCTGAACAGGAACCTCAGCTCTCAGAGAGCTGATCCCAAAGTCAGCAGAACCTGACTTTTTGTTGAGTTAGCAATAAAGTCTAGTTTTATTTCCAGGGAGAGTTTGAAAGATGAGGTCCTGTCAGCCTTGGCAGTGCCCTGGGGAGGCTCTGCTGCCACTTGGTGAGGGCAGCAGAGCTTTATATCCCCTGCTCTGGCCAAGCTCCCACTTGGGCTCCCTCCAGCACCATTCCCCAGGGCAGAAATCCTAGCCCAGGGGCAGCTGCAGCTCAGGTCCAGCAGCTGGGCTTTGGAGAACTCCAGAGGCAGGAGGTCATGGTGGAAATACAGGGAATTAATAGAAAGGTGTTGAATTTTTCAGGTGACCACCCTAAGCCCCGCTGAGAAATGCCAGAGGTTCCTTTGGAGGGATTGGCAGCACTGCCAATGTCACTGTTAAAGCAAGGCTCTGCTCCAAGGCTAAGCCTGAGCACCCAGATAAGCCAGACTGTTCCCCCCCAGGGCTGGAACAGGGTGATCTTTAAGGTCCCTTCTGACCCAAATCAGGCTGGGATTCCATGGGTTTATTTTTATATTCCCACTGTTGTATTTTATTTCATTTCTGGGTTGGTTTCCTGCCCATTCCCTGAGCTGAGTCAGGGAGCACCCACAGAATCAGAACTTGGAGGAATGGGATCACCTCATGCAGATCTTTTCAGCCAAGCTCAGGGACTTTCCCATTTTTCTTTCTCGCAATAATTCTCATTTCCCAACTTGTATTTTCCCTCTTATGGGTTTAACTCTTTAGGTCTGTGGAAACAATCTGGGGGTGGGGGGGGGGG
>VXBS01002643.1:311535-338734 GCA_013400255.1 Sitta europaea
CCCCCTGCCATGGGAAGGGACATTTTCCACTGGACCAGGATGCTCCAGACCCCATCCTGCCTCTCCCAGGCTGGTCTGGTGAGGAGCAGATGTTCCTGTCCCAGCAGCGATGGTGCCAACCCACCAGAGATTGCTGTGTTGTGACCATCGTGCTGATTTCTGGATGTCACCATGGTGTCCCATCAGCTCCAGCTGGGAGCAGACCCCCCCCNGGAAAAAGGGAAATGAAAAGCAAAGCTGGGATCCCCTGCCAGGAGAAGCCGAGCAGCCCCCGCTGCTCCGAGACTTTGGGGATCAAAGGGCCCTTCCCAGGCCCTTTCTTCTCCTTCCCAAAGTCAGGCACTGTCCAAGGCTGACAATGTGCAGACATTGAAACTGCCAGACAAAGGGAGCAGCCAGGCTCAGGCATCTGATTCATCCTGACATTATAAATCCAAAGGTTGGAATTGTTGTTTCTCCCGCCTGGAAAGCCCTGGGTCTGAAATCCGTGGAGTTTTTTCCCACTTGTTACATTTCCATTAATAAGGAAGTACAATGGGCTGGGCAAACGTTGCTTTTCTGAGCTCTCAGACCCCAGGGATGGATCCCAACTCCCCTGCTCCTGGCTGGGCCCCCAGGGATGGAACCCAAATTCCCTTCTCCTCACTGGGCCATTCCCAGCACTGCCTGCCCCCGATGGCAGCCAGGCTCAGGCTAAGGCAGGGACACTAGGGCTCTGATAATGTTTCCTGATCTTTTCTATGAATATTCTGGGCATGGAAAAGCAGGTTTTGGCAAACAAGAACTGCATATGAAACACCCTGGATCCCATTCCAGGACTCCCTGGCACTGAAGTCGCCCTGCCTGGATGATGGATGGACTGGGGTGAGGCTGAGCTCAGGCTTGGCTCAGCCAGTCCCCTCCTCTTAGCACAACTTAAATTCCAGCTTAAGACTGAGCTGAAGAACTGCTTTTAGCAGTCTGAACAGGAACCTCAGCTCTCAGAGAGCTGATCCCAAAGTCAGCAGAACCTGACTTTTTGTTGAGTTAGCAATAAAGTCTAGTTTTATTTCCAGGGAGAGTTTGAAAGATGAGGTCCTGTCAGCCTTGGCAGTGCCCTGGGGAGGCTCTGCTGCCACTTGGTGAGGGCAGCAGAGCTTTATATCCCCTGCTCTGGCCAAGCTCCCACTTGGGCTCCCTCCAGCACCATTCCCCAGGGCAGAAATCCTAGCCCAGGGGCAGCTGCAGCTCAGGTCCAGCAGCTGGGCTTTGGAGAACTCCAGAGGCAGGAGGTCATGGTGGAAATACAGGGAATTAATAGAAAGGTGTTGAATTTTTCAGGTGACCACCCTAAGCCCCGCTGAGAAATGCCAGAGGTTCCTTTGGAGGGATTGGCAGCACTGCCAATGTCACTGTTAAAGCAAGGCTCTGCTCCAAGGCTAAGCCTGAGCACCCAGATAAGCCAGACTGTTCCCCCCCAGGGCTGGAACAGGGTGATCTTTAAGGTCCCTTCTGACCCAAATCAGGCTGGGATTCCATGGGTTTATTTTTATATTCCCACTGTTGTATTTTATTTCATTTCTGGGTTGGTTTCCTGCCCATTCCCTGAGCTGAGTCAGGGAGCACCCACAGAATCAGAACTTGGAGGAATGGGATCACCTCATGCAGATCTTTTCAGCCAAGCTCAGGGACTTTCCCATTTTTCTTTCTCGCAATAATTCTCATTTCCCAACTTGTATTTTCCCTCTTATGGGTTTAACTCTTTAGGTCTGTGGAAACAATCTGGGGGTGGGGGGGGGGGGGCAGGGAGAGCAGGAAAAAAATAAATCCCAGGATGTGCAATAAACCCTTTGCCAATGATGGTTCCTTCCTTTGTCTCATCCTTCACCTGCCCCTGCCATGCTCCATTCAAGAGTCACTCTCTTAAACTTTCTGAGGTGAGGAATTAGAGAGAAAATTCCAACTCTTCTCCAAATGCAAACCCTGAGCACGATAAAACCCCAGCTGCATTTCTTGCATCGATTGGAAGGTGTTTACTTTGAGCACTGAACAAATGTCTCTGCACACATCAATATTGGGATCAGGCTCAGAAATGTCGTCTCTATTTCATAACATGGGAAGCAGAGACTTTTGGGAATGCTCAGCCCTTCATTCATCCCAGCCCCTGTTTGTTTTGTTCTCTGCCCTCTCTGGGAAGAGGCTCCAAGGCTCTGCTATTTCAGTCCCAGAGTTCTGAGTTTGCTGCCAGGGAATTCGGACAGAGCCAGCAGCACCAACCCTGGCAGAGGCACTTCCAGGGGTTGGGGATTTGGGATTTGGGATTTGGGAGGGTCCAGGACACTTTCACCTGGGGCATCCATGGATGACTTGTCTCAGAGAACCCATGGGGCTGGGTTCTTCCTGGCTCTGGGAACCGTGGCCCAGCATCCCAAAGCAAGAGCTCACATTTATCTCCAGTCAGCAAAGGAGATGGAGGCTCTAAAATTTAAGTGGCTGAATTTGTGGTCAGGACATCAAAGAGGCACTTCAGGAGCTGCTCGAGCTCCAGTGGCTCCTCCTTTCAGAGCAGTTTCTCTTCAAGGTCCCGTTGCTTTTCCCCCATTCCACCCTGATATCCTGAAGCTCTCCTTGTTCTCTAGCATCAGACCTGAAGAGCCACTGCTGCAGGTGAGGTGGGTTTGGGCACAGTGTTTAAACACAAGGAACAAACTCTGGTCACCCTCAGGGCTGGCCTGGGATACCTGGTCACTGGCAGAGCCCCAGACTTCCCCAGATGGTTCAGACTGATACTTTCACAAAATCCTGGAATGGTTTGGGTGGGAAAGGACCTTAAATCCCTTCCAAATGACACCTTCTGCTGTCCCAGGCTGCTCCAAGCCCTGTCCAGCCTGGCCTGGGGCACTGCCAGGGATCCAGGGGCAGCCCCAGCTGCTCTGGGCACCCTGTGCCAGGGCCTCTCACCCTCCCAGGGAACAATTCCTGCCCAATCTCCCACCCATCCCTGCCCTCTGGCAGTGGGAGCCATTCCCTGTGTGCTGTCCCTCCATCCCTTGTCCCCAGTCCCTCCCCAGCTCTCCTGGAGCCCCTCTGGGCCCTGCCAGGGGCTCTGAGTCTCCCTGGAGCTTCTGCTCTCCAGGTTAGCACCCCCAGCTCTCCCAGCCCGGATCCAGAGGGGCTCCAGCCCTGCAGCAGCTCCGTGGCTCCTCTGGAGTCACTCCAGCAGCTCCATGTCCTTTTTGCCACAACTTTTCCTCAGACACCTGAGGAAAGCAGGCAGCACCATCCCCTTTTCAGAAATGACCCCCAGTCTGGTGCTTTAGGACCTGGATAATTCCTGCTCTCCTAAATGCCCCCCACTAAAGTTACCACTGCCTTTTCCCCAGCCTTGTTGTGAAGTGCCTGAAGCAGCTCCATGAAATTCCTGGGACTGAGTGCAGCCCAGGCTCAGGCAGGCATCAATGATGGACGTGCTGGAGCAGAAAGGGAAAGCTCCCTGCTGCCTTCAGGAGCTGTCAGCCAGAAAGGAAGGAGCACATGATCCATTTTGGGCACAAACCCATCTCCTAGGCCAAGAAAGAAAGCAAATATGGTAATTCGTAAAAAAAGGGGGTAGGCAAGGAGGAGGACTCGGGTTTATTTCTTGCCTTGCCTCGAGAGAGAAGTGCCAGCTTTCATCTTCTCTCCCTGCTGCTTTTCCTGGTGTTTCTCTGCCCTCCTTTTCCGAGCTCCTGAGGAGCTGGAGCAGCTCCCAGGTGCCAGCTGTGCTGTGTGCCAGGGGAGCAGGGATGCAGGGATGCAGGAGCTGCAGTCAGACCCCGAGCAGAGCTGGGACACTGCAGTGACACCCAGGGCTGCCTCTGCCCCGGGCCCTGCTCTGCCTCCTCCCCGCTCCTCAGGGGCTCAGCTCAGCAGTGGGAGTCAGAAAACCCCAACAGGACCCAGTTCCAGCCTTGGGCAGGCAGGATTTTCCAAACCAGAAACCTGGAGAGCTCCAGATCCCACGGGATGTGGCTCAGGCCAGGCTTCCCCTCCTCTCATCAGTTCAGGGTCACAGGAGCACCCCAGGACATGGATTTATCACATATTCCTCATATCCAGAGAGACAAGGACAGCATTCCAAGGTTACATTACACTCCTTATCCACTTTATATTCCTTAGAAAACAAATGGATTCAATGACCAACAAACAACACTGGAAGCTTGCTATTAATTGATCATGTCTGTTATCCAGGGATGCTAAAAGCAGGCAGAAGAAAGTACTTTTAGGAATTGAGGAGGAGCCTTCCTGAGCCAATTGCTGCAGTTGGAGCTCACCTCTGATGGTGGCTCTGGGAGTTGAGCTCTATTTTTATGAAAGTTTCAAGACTCCAAGGCATGTGATGAGGTTCAGCTTCCAGCTCAGTAACTTCAGTGCTGCTGATAAAACTTAAAAATAACACCTCCCCTCCAGCTCCCAAACTCCCCAAATCAGTTACAAAGGAGAATCTGACAAATTTTCCATTTAAAAGGCAGATGCTTCCAAAGGCAAGCTCCAGATCTTGGGGAAAGTGGCTCTGAAGTTTTGGGGAATGCAGAACTTCCTGGTGGCTCTTGGGGAGGGCATTTCAGGCTCTTTCCCTCAGCAGCAGAGTAGCAAAATTTTTCCAGGAATCTGGGCTGGTGGAGGGTGACGATTCTAGGAGGGAGTTGTGTGATGGAGGCAGAGCTCAAAGAGGAGTTCTGGCTGTTTGGACTTGACAGCACTGCTGGGAAAGGGATTTTATTCCATCACGGATTCCTTCAGACTGGCCAGGCCATTCCCCACAGCTGGGGCTTCAACAGCTCTTCCCATTGCTGGAGAACGGAGCCAAAATCCCCTGATCTTCAGGAGGGAAGCTGAGAGATTCCAGGTCCAGCTCTTCAGTACATCAGAAAGCTGGGAGGGACTGGACGTGCCACAGAATCCCAGACTGGTTTAGGTTGGAAAGGACTTTAAACCCCATCCAGTGCCACCCTTTTATCCAAGCAAAATGACAATACTATTAATAATATTATAATTAATATCAGCTTGCTAATGACAAATAAATGTTCCAATGCAATCCCAAGCAATTCCCCTGATCAATGGGTTATTGATTTCTCCTGTTATTGATGTCCCTTGGTTTTACTGATGATTTTTTCAACATGTGAAGAACATTTCAGGAATGTTCATTTTTCACAGTCACCCACAACCACTTTTAGGTGTTTTTTTTTTTTTTTTTATGTTAAGCTGAAAGCAAATTCCAGCTTCCACTTCCAGCACTGAGCCCTGGCTTTCTGAGGCACAAAATCCCTGAAACCTTTCAGGGATTTCCAAGGTCTGGCTTTGCCTCCAAGACATGGCCCTGGCTCAAAAATCCCATTGTTCCAGCTGGAAGGAAAACCCCGAAAATCTGTGGTCTCTGATGGCGCTGGGCAGGTTTAACAAACGCTGAGCTCTTGACATCAAAGCCTCCCAGAGTGAGGGGAGCTGGGAGGGAGCTGGGAGGGAGCTGGGAAGTGCTGGGCAGCAGCAGCCCGGGCTCAGGGAGGGCAGGCAGAGGCACGGCTGAGCCTGGCACGGCTGAGCCTGGCACAGCTGAGCCTGGTATGGCTGAGCCTGGCACAGCTGAGCCTGGTATGGCTGAGCCTGGCACGGCTGAGCCTGGCACAGCTGAGCCTGGTATGGCTGAGCCTGGCACGGCTGAGCCTGGCACGGCTGAGCCTGGCACAGCTGAGCCTGGCACGGCTGAGCCTGGTATGGCTGAGCCTGGCACGGCTGAGCCTCCTTTCTCCACCATCCCCCAAAGGGAACGGCCCAGCTGCTCCAGCCTCGAGCCCCTGTGCTGGAAAACTCCAGTGCTGCAGCTTCTGGGCTGAGCTCTGCCCCATCCATCCCTGCAGTGCCACAGAGTCCTCCAGCCAGGGAATAACCCATTCCAAGACCTGGCTCAACAGGGATGCAATAACACATTCCCAAAGTCCAGCTCATGGCTGCACTCGCAGCCCGGGAACCCTTCCTGGATGAAGTGTCCACAGCCTCATCCCTGGGAATTGGGCTGCTCCCGTTTTGCCTCCTGGCCGTGGCCTTTTCCCACTCGTTCATGTCCTTTTATCACCTGGCCATGATCTTTTCCCACCTGGATATGTCCTTTTATGACCTGATCATGTTCTTTTTCTGCCTGGCCACATCCTTTCCCCCCTGGCCATGTTCTTTTAGTGCCTATCCATGTCCTTTTATCACCTGTCCATAGCCTTTTCCCACCTCCCCACATCCTTTACCTGACAGATCCTTGGCTGTGATTGCCACTGGAGACAAAATGATGTGGCACCTGCTCCCAACAATTCCCCCACCTTGTTCGTGATCACTGAACTCATCCCTGCTTCTCCACTGGGAAAGGGGAAAAACAAGGAGCTGATTCGGCTTGGTGTATCCGTGCAAACAAAGCATCAGCTGGAGCCACCCCCAGGCAGGGAGGAGCAGGAATTCCCGGCCATGGAAGGCTCTCAGTCAGTGCCAGAGGGGCGGAGGAGGGAGCTGCGACTGAAATTGTCAGCAGAGAGTGGTTGGTGCCACTCTGCTCCTCTTGCAGTGCAGCTCCTTCCCCATTTCCACTCACACTCCAGCTCAAAAATAGCGGAGTCCCCGACCCTGGCAGAGAGGTGCCACCCTCAGGAGCTGCATTCACTCGGCTGCACAGCGTGGGAATGTCACCTGAGCTGGAGGATCCTCTGGAGAGGCTCAGGACTGGCCCCAGAGGAACCTCCAGAGTCTGACCCTTTCCCAGCTCCACGGGCTCCCCCCTCTGCTCCCATTCCTGCTTTCTTAGAGGTGGAAAGGTCCTAAATATTCCCATAACAGAGAAGCTCCACAACCTCTCCATAAGAGGGAAGCTCCACCTGCAGGTTCAGTGTTTGAACCCCTGCTCCTCTTTCCAGAGGGAGCTGAAATGCCACCAGAATTGGGAGGTGTTCCCATTCCAGGAGTTCTCTTTTCATGACATCAGCTCTCCCATCCCAGGCCATGTTTGTTCCCTTCTCCTCCCATCCCACACTGCCCTGCCGGGCACTGAGCCTGTTTCCTGGCAGCCAGGTGCTGGGATACCTCAGGAGCAGGGATATCTCTGGAACAGGGATATCTCTGGAGCTGGGATATCTCTGGAGCTGGGATATCTCTGGAGCTGGGCTGGCTCTGGAGCAGGGATATCTCTGGAGCTGGGCTGGCTCTGGGGCAGGGATGGCAGAGGGCTGGAGGCAGAGAGCTCCTGCCACCTGTGCTCACAGAGCAGTGGCAAATGAGGGCTGAAGCTTTGCTGGGAGCGAGGTCAGCTCCTGGCACTGCAGCCAGCAGAGCAGGGAGGCAGGGGAGCACCTGGAGGTGTCAGACGAGGAGCAGCTCCTGAGCCAGGCTGTGAGAGACAAACACCAGCCAAGGAGAGTGAAAGGAGACGTGGGGTTCTGCTGCAGGTTAATTAACCTGGGAGGTCATCAGCACCTGGCTGAGCTCTCTGCACCAGCTCATTACGAGCTTTCTGACAAATTGATTCCTTTTTGTGCTCTCTGTCTTCCCAGAGTGTGAGAAAGGCTCCTGGCTGGGGTGGGAGCTGTGCTGGCAGCTCTGTCCAGCCCTGGCACTGCCCTGGCTGGGGCTGGGTCCGTGCTGGCAGCTCTGTCCAGCCCTGGCACTGCCCAGAGTCCTGCCAGGTCAGGGGAGGGTCGGGGGACGAGGGCAGGGCTGAGCAGCAGCGCTGGGGACAAAGGGCTCTGTTCAATCCCGGTAAATGAGCTCTTCATTAGCAGCTCTAATTGTTGATGAGGAGCAGAGAGGGGACTCCAGCCAGACAAATGCACTTCCATGGTCCTGAGTCTTTCCCAGTGTCTTCATGCAGGATTTCCCCACTCCGGCTCTCAGCCTGGGGACAGCAGGAGGAGCAGGGAACCGGAATCTTCCTGAGCTGGGCTCATCCTCTCCTCCCCTCAGGCTCAAATGTCCCCTGCCTTTGCTTTCTTTCTTTGCTGAAGCTCTGTTGCCCCCCTGGTGTCCCTCCGGAGGATCCTGCCTCTGGCATTCCCATTCCGGGTGCAGCCCAGCTCTGATGGTTCCCCAGGCACGAGCCCAGTTCGCTGTTTTATGTCTCGTTTGTCAAGGGCTTTTTCTCCCTTTAATCTCTGTAATTAAAGCCCGCAGCTGCCACAGCTCCAGGAGCAACAGGAGGAGCAGCATCCAAGCACCCCCCGCATTCCCACCTCCCTCCCCTGCCCTGCCTCCCGTTGTTGATGCTCTCAGGTGCCACACTCCAGCTGGGTGGTGGGACTTGTGAGGGAAACACCAGACCTGGTGCTGGGCTCAGCCGATTCCCGGGAATTCGCTGGTGCGGCGCAGACGCCGCGGAGCCCAGGGACGAGGGCTGAAGGCAGGGAAATGTTTCCTTTCTGCTCTGATGAGCTCATTGGTGCCAGGATGTGTCATTGCCCCAGCAGCACAAACCCCGTCCTTCTCAGCCCCCAGCAGCTGCTGCACATCAGCAGCACAGCAAAGGAAGAGGTGATGGAGGAGAGGAGCTGGAACTGCCCTGACAGGGAGGCAGCGATTTCATGGAAGTGCTCCTGTGGTCTGGAGCTGCTCTCGGGCCAGATGAGATCACTCATTCTGTTCTCCCACTCCTTAATGAACTCGGTGCTAATCAGTGCAGGGAGGGAGGCACCATCCCCTCTGCACGGTTCAGAATCCAGCAGTGACAGCCACGGCTCCAGCTCGGGAAGCACAGGGAGACTGCAGCTCTTCCCAGGAAAGCACGGGGCCAGGGACACGCAGTAATTCCACTCTCATTTTATGATGGAGCTGTTCCCTCAT
This sequence comes from Sitta europaea, assembly GCA_013400255.1. Taxonomy (NCBI): domain Eukaryota; kingdom Metazoa; phylum Chordata; class Aves; order Passeriformes; family Sittidae; genus Sitta; species Sitta europaea. The sequence continues at coordinate 320,362 of VXBS01002643.1, forward strand.
GTCTGCATTCTTCCAGATGGAGGAATGCCAGGCAGGGATGGGATCCAGGGCCCCATGGCCCAGGAAATGCGGGAATGGAAGCAGACCCAGGGAACAGGAGCTGTGATGCTGCTGAGGATGGCCAGGGCCAGGAAGATGACCCAAGGGTGGGAAACCTCTGCCATGGAGCCAGGCTGGAAGAGCTGGGGGGTTCACCTGGAGAGCAGAAGCTCCAGGGAGAGCTCAGAGCCCCTCCCAGGTCCCAGAGGGGCTCCAGGAGAGCTGGAGAGGGGCTGGGGACAAGGGATGGAGGGACAGGACACAGGGAATGGCTGCCACTGCCAGAGGGCAGGGCTGGGTGGGAGATTGGGAGGGAATTGTTCCCTGGGAGGGGGAGAGGCCCTGGCACAGGGTGCCCAGAGCAGCTGGGGCTGCCCCTGGATCCCTGGCAGTGCCCAGGCCAGGCTGGACAGGGCTGGGAGCACCTGGGACAGTGGGAGGGGTCCCTGCCCATGGCACCTTAAGGTCCCTTCCCACCCAAACAACTCCAGGATTCCACGATTTCTCCTCTAATCCTCTGGGTGATGAGCCAAAGAATGCTGAGCAGGATCCACCTTTTCCAGGTGTTCCCACACCAGCAGCTCATGAGAGATTCCTGCCCCTCAGAGGTATTTCAGAGTCTGGGGGTTTCTGCCCTCCACATCTCTGGGGCACATACTCTGCCCTGGGCTGCACTCTCTGAGCTCTGGGTGGGTTTGAGAATATTTTGTTTGAACGTCCTGCAAATGCAGACAGGGAGACAGGGAAAAGCATTCCCTGGAGTGAGCAGAGGGAGCAGGGATGAAGAGGGTGTGATGGAAAAACGTGGCTGGAGCTGGCTCTGTTAAAGGCCTGAACATTGCTGCAGTTCTGATCCTCCTTTCCCTGCCTGCACTCCGATTTCTCCAGGACTGAAGGATAAAGCTGAAGTTTTTCAGGTCCCTGTATCACTGAGGGGTCCCAGGGGAAATGCCCAAGGAGGGGAGCTGCTCTCCCAGGAAAGATCTTTCCTGATGATTGGGGGAGTGCAGGAGCCCCATCCTCAGCAAGGACCCCAAAAGCATAAACATTTTTGGTGATAACTCAACCAAACCAAACCATCTCCATTTTCAGAGGCACTATTTCTCTATTTTGTACATATTTTTAAGAAGAACAGAAGAACACCCATTTGCAGCAAAGGAGAAACCACTTCTGGAAAAGTCCTAATTCACACCCTCACACACCCCCTCCCCAGTTAGCTTGGCATCAGCCTTAAGCTTCTAAACATTTTGGTTATTTCCTGCCTCGAACCAGCTCCAGCCCTTTTGATCCTGACTCTTAGGTGTGGAAGTGTCCCCACCCAAAGAAGTTCCTCCTCCTGTGTCCCTTGGCCCCTGCTGATTCTCCTTCCATCCCTTTATTACACACCTGGCTCTGGAGCTGCCACAGGGCCATTCCAGGAAATGTTTCCCAAGGCAGACAAATGTATTTGTGTCTTCCTGGAGCAGCCCAGGGAGCAGGGAGGGGAGGAGGAAATCAGCTGCTGGAGGGAAGTTTGGAGCTTTCCCTTCCTGCAGAGACGTCACTGCAATCCTGCCTGGTGTGCTGGAAATCTGTGCTGGCACTGAGGGGGCTGGCTCAGGTCCTGCAGCTTTATTTACAGAAATGATCTAATTTCAACCTCAGGGTTTCCTCTGGGCAGGAGAAAAAGAACTGAGTGCTGCTGTGAAGGAGCAAAGGAGCTGAGCAGCCCAGAGAGTTCTAGGGTGGCATTCTGGGTTGGAAAATGGGGTTAATTGAGAAACAAGGCTTGGTAAAGCTGTGCCTTTGCCCTTCGGCTGAAGTGGGGCTTGGATCTCCTCCTTTCCTGGAAATGGATGTGTGGGAAGGAAATGTTTCTACTTTTTAGCAAAACCCCTCCAGAAATAAATAAAATAATCAGTAAATTGGAGAGGCTTTATTCCAGCCTTCAAAAATCCAGAGTGTTGGAATTTTCTGCTTCAAACCACTTAAGATGTTTCTTGATTAAAATTCTGTTTCCTTTTCAGCACAAAAATTCTGGATTTCTAAATGCTTTCATTGTAAAGGCAGCTCCACTGTGCTCCCTCTTAGGGTTTTTGGTGCAAAGGATCCCAGAATCCCAGGCATGGCAGGGAATTTAAAGATCTCCTGGTTCCAGCCCCTGGCAGGGACCCCTCCCACTGTCCCAGGTGCTCCCAGCCCTGCCCAGCCTGGCCTGGGGCACTGCCAGGGATCCAGGGGCAGCCCCAGCTGCTCTGGGCACCCTGTGCCAGGGCCTCTCACCCTCACAGCCAGGAATTTCTTCCCAGTACCCAGCCTAAATTTCCTCTCTCTCAGTCTGAACCCTTTCCCCTGTCTTGTCTCTCCTGTTCCCAATGCAGATTCCATTCCCAGTTCTCCTGTAACCCCTCCAGACACTGGAATTTTGCCAGGAGGACCCTACACAACTTCTCCTTCTCCAGGCTGAGCAGCCCCATCCTTCTCAGCCCGAGTTCTGCTCTTTAGGCAGCATCATTCCAGACCAATTTAATTGAATGTTAATGAGCAAATGAATTGTGCCAAGCTCTGAGAGCGGGCACTGAGCCCTGCATGTGTCAGCTGACATTTCCAAATATTCATTGGGATCTTTAAAAGCCCCATCAAACCCTGGCATGGGAATTTCAGAGTGGGTTTGTTCAGCTGGGATCCTGGAGCCCATGGACAGGTAACAGGTGACCAGACAAGGGAATCACCTGGGCTGGTGCCAGTGGAATTCAGGTTGGGAATTTTTTTGGAAAATTTCTTCACGTGGGAGAGTGGTTAAACCCTGAAAAGGCTGCCTAGGGAGTCCCCAGCCCCTGGAAGTGTCCAAAACTCAACAGATGTGGCACTTCATGATGTGGTTTAGTGGGAATGGTGGGATTCAGCCCAAAGTTGGACTTCATAAACTCAGAGGCTTTTCCAGCCTTAATGATTCCATGATTCTCCTCAGCCTCAATACACAAGATCTTTTATCCACTGAAATCTGTTCTGCTCCACTCTTTTTCCCCCAAGATTCCCCTTTCTCCCCACTCCACTCATCCCTCCCCAACCTCTCCTTCCAGCCCAGCTCCAGATCTCCTACAGGGACCTGCCCCTTCCTGAGGGACAGAGGAATAACAGCAGGGCTTTGGTGTCCACAGGGACAAAGAGCTGGAATAGGTGCAAGGAGCCCAGGGACCCAGTGCTGCCCCAGAGCATCAATTCTCTCTCAGTCAAGGGTTCTCTGAGCTGAAAAGAACTCCATGTGCAGGAACAACTTCACAACATCAAAATCCAGTTAAAGGATGGGAAGGAGAAAATAAAACCTTGGCCAGACACAGACTTTAACTCAGTGCTGTCTTCATGCCCATTCTCCTCACACATATCCATAGATCTTAATTTACTGCCACTAAAAGCCTTTTAGGAAAAGGAAAAGTCCTTCCAGGCTCTTTGTCTATTTGTGATAAGGCCATGAGCATCTACATTAGCAAAATCAAAAAAAAAAGAAAAGTTTTAACATTATTTTAATTAAAATGTGATCGTACAATTGTTTAAGGAGATAAAAATAATTCTCATTCATTTTAATTAGGCTTCATTTTTGCATGCCTGGAGCATCTCCTGTGCTGGGGCTCTGGAACAGTCCTGACTCCTCCTGCCTCTCCCATCCTCTCATCCCATGTAGCCCCTTATCCCTGACCCTGCCAAGGAGGCAGGGATGGGAATGTGGGGAATGGGCAAAGCAGCCTAAAAAGAGAGAATTCCTGTGCCTTGGAGAATCAGAGCTCTCAGTGTTTGTGGAAGGTGTCCCTGCCCATGGTGGGGGGTGGAACAAAATCATCATCAAAGTCCCTTCCAACCCCAACCATTCTGGGACTCTGTGAAAAAGAAAAAACTGGGAGCTCCATGTCTGGGCATGAAGGATTTGGGTGTAGCTGTGGAAGAGCAAAGGGGCTGAGCAGCTTCCAAGGGTTCCTAGGATGGCACTTTGGGGGATGGAAAATTATTTTAATTTATAAACAAGACTGAGAAAGCTGAGGGAGCTGAGAGAGGAGAGGAGAGGGAGATGAGAGAGTAGAGGGAGGGAGATGAGGGAGGGAGGATGCTGAGAGAGCTGAGAATGCTGAGAGAGCTGTGGGAGCTGAAGGAGCTGGGGGAGCTGAGAGCTGTCAGCTCTGCTGTCTGCTGCCATCACAATCTGTTCCTGCTTCACAGCAAACAGAGCAGGGAAAGGGAAGGGTTTGGACAATGCAGCCAGGCAGTGTGAGAAAAACTGGGAATATCTCCACAGTCCCTGTGCTGACTGGGGCACTGGGAAGGAGCAGGGAAGGAACAGGACTGGGGACATACGTGGTGGAGAGAGACTTTTCATGCAAACACTGTTCAAGGAGGGGAAAAGGAATGCTCACATGTGCTCAGCCAACTTTGTGCCAGCTCAGGGATATGGATCAGCCTGTGGGCTCTGGGATCAGCCTGTGCCTCAGGGGTTTGGCCAAGAGCATCACAGAGAGGCCACAGGACGGGTCTGCTTTATCACAGAGCTTGTGCTGGAGGGTATTCCTTGGGCTGGGATCGAGGTTGATGCACTGTGGATGATAAAAGAGCAATTTCCAAAAAGCTCAGGTGCAATGCAGGGAGCCCAGGCTGGGCTCCAGTCTAGACCTGTTTCTACCTGGGAGCTGAACACCCGAGTTCAGGTGGGGGGGATGGTGTCAGGGCAGGGTCTCAAGGGTCCCACTGTCCCAAGGTCCCCCACACTGGAAGGTACCAGAGGCACAAAAGCTTTTGCAAACGTGGCATCTCCTCCTAAATTCCTGTTGCTGAGCTGAGCTCCTCCAGGCTGGAATCTCCCTGAGTCCCCCCCAGCTGCAGGGCATGGCTCCAGCAGCAGCCACAGCCCCACTGGGGTGCCCTGGCCAAGGCAGGACCATCTCCCCTCATAAATCACCCCAACATTCACTTTAATTGGACACAGAGGTAATAACCCCCCTCCCTGTGCTGGTGGCTGATTTTGTAGCTCCCATTCCCAGAGGATCCATTAGAGGCATTGCAGGAGACAATGAAGCAATAATTCCTCCTCCAGGTGCTGTCCTCCCCTGACATTCTCATTTCCTTCTGCTCCCCACACCAAGACAAAATCCTGATGGCTTTGCTGATATCAGGGGAGCAGCAGAACTGCAAACTCCCCCTCCCATACTGATTTAATTTCTCAAATTGTTCTCCCCATTGCAAATATTTTCTGCTTTGTAACAGCTGAGGTTTGAAAACAATGCTGTGTGCACAGATACAGAGCCCTTCTCTTGTTTGCTTTGATTCCTCTGGAGAAAATAGAACTGATTCATTTTTTCATTGCATATAAATTCACCAACTGTTTGACTCTTCTTTTTTTAATCATTGTGGCACAAACAACCCACAGTTTAATTTTTACAAGTTTCTTCATTACTCAGACCTGCTAACCGGGACATGTGAGCACCAAGGTGCTCTTCAGTTGTTTACTGAGTGTTCATTTTCCCTAGAATTCCTCATCCATCTCTTGGTATAATTTCTGCTTCTCAATGTGATGTCTCAAGCATTTCTTTGACAAGAGAAGGTCAGAAAATTAGTGGTGAATAATTACAATTCAATTGAATTGTCCTTATTTTCCAAAGTAACTTTGTTCTGTAGCCAGAGTCCTTACAGAGCTTCTCTTTCCATGAGTAGCAGCTGCTCCCTTGGGAGAGAGATTTATTCCAATTTATTCCCTGCTCAGAGTGGTGGGGTAACCCTTGGTAGGGAAGTCTCTCCCCACCCCACACCTTCAGGGAAATTCCAAAATAGTTTGGGTGGAAAGGACCTCAAAGCCCACCCAGTGCCAACCCTGCCATGGCAGGGACCCCTCCCACTGTCCCAGGCTGCTCCAAACCCCATCCAGCCTGGCCTGGGCACTTCCAGGGGTCCAGGGGCAGCCACAGCTGTGCCAGGCTCTCCCCACCCTCACAGGGAACAATTCCTGCCCAATCTCCCACCCAGCCCTGCTCTGGGCACCCTGTGCCAGGATCTCTCACCCTCACAGGGAACAATTTCTCCCTGGTGTCTGTTCCCCTCTTCTCCTTCTCTCCCAAAGCACGGAGCTGCTGTGCCCCATTCCCTGGTGGGATGCAGGCAGATCCCAATCCCCAGCCCTGCCCACAGACACAGAAATCCCCTTTTTCCTCCTCCCCATGGGAAGAGTCCCCGATCCACCGAAGCAGGAATGGCTTCAAAACAGGGATCGCTTCTGCGAAGTGCTGAGAGGCTTTACAGGTCCATTTTCACTCCCTGCCGAGGTGAGGACAGGACCCTTCCAGCCTCAGAAAGCTGCCAGGGATGGAGCTGTTCCCTGAGCAGAGGCCCCAGGGTCCCTGCCCTGCACATCCTTAACAAACCCTCCCGCACTGCTCACACCCTGTCCTGACCTTGGCAGGGTAAATCTACAGCAACCTTCCCACAAGTTAATCCAAATCCCCAAAACTTCACAAAAAAAAACTCCTTTCTCTTTTTAAAAGCCTGATGTTGGAAAGGAAGAAACAAGAAACTCCTATAAATATGACTCTTTAGCCAAAGGTGCTCAGAATGCAGACACTAGAAGAGACACCGAAATGAAAGCAGTGTTTGTTTGAATGTTTATAGAACAGCTTTGGCTGACCAAGGGTCTTTCTCTCTTTGTTAGGAATAGAATTTCCAAGCAGACACACCAAAGCCAGAACAGACCCTTCTTCCCTGGCCTGGCAGGAAATGCCCCCCAATGAGAATTAGAGATCAGAATGGAGTAAAACATGGGAATGGAGCAATTCCTACAGGATGTGTGTAAATGCAGAAAATTTGTATCTGTTACTAGATTGGTTACTGAGAAAGTAGAATATTCAGCATAGAAAGTGAGATAAGTCATTGTTAAAGGAGAGCTTGCTCTTTTACTGTCTTACTCTCTTGCTCCGTTCTCCTCTCTTATGCTCTTGTGCTCTCCACTCTCTTGCTCTCTTTGTTCTCCAGCCTGCTCTGAGCTAACTCTGAGCTGGGCTCTTCCACCCACCCCCTATGGAATAAACTCCAAAACTTCACCTCAGAGATCTCGCCTGAGCTCTGTGCCCGCCGTTCTGGCACAGAACTGCTCCCACAGCCTCACTCATCAAAGCACCTCTCAGTGGGCAATAAAAGCGTTGGTGAAAGCTGCCACCGAGCCCCGAGAGCTCCAGAGCTTGGAAAGTCTCCTGCAGGATGGTCTGGCAGGGAATGCTTCCCTCGGGATACTCCTTCCCTGGGGCTGGTCCCCGAGCTGTGACAGGCACTGAGTCACCCGAGGGGCGGGGATCCTCCCCCTGCACCGAGATGGACCCGTGGGCTCGGCCAGGGGCTCTCATGGAGCATCACCGGGGTGAGCAGGGAAGATCCTGGCAGCCTTTAAAGCAAAGGTGCTGGAACTGAGGCCGCCCCTGTGCTGGGAAATCCCTGTGGCCCCCGAGAGCAGCTGTGACTGTGACCCTCAGCACCCTCCTGAGTGAATTCCCCAGCAAGAAAAGAGATGGACTTTGGTGAAGCCACTTTGGAAGTGTTATAAATGCATATTATGTTGGCTTTTTGCAAGTATTAAAATGAATATTATAAGTATAATAGCTTTTGCTATAGTTTTAGAATTTAAGTGTAGTATGTTTTAACTGCCTAAATAAATAAAATAGCTTCCAGGTGAGGCCCAGGCTACAATGAACATTCCCGTCTGTAAAAAAAAAAGACCAAAGCCCAAATCATAAGATAACAAGAAAAAATTTAAAACTGAAGAACACATACTCTAAAAAAGCAGACCCAAAGAACAGCCGTGCAAAACTATTGCTAGAAAAGTTTGAATATGCATAAAGTCCATCCATGAAGAACGATATAAAAAGAGCAGTTCCAAGACACCAGGCGTGCTCTTGGCAAAGCACCAAGGCACAGAGCTGTTTAACCTTTGCTTTATTTTCTCTGTCTCTTATTGTCTCTATTAAACTTTTAAAAATTTTACCAAGAGAGTAAACCTGGTTTTTCACAGAAGTGTCCAAAGCCGGGCTAGTGGTGGCTCTGGGCAGCCTGGCACACTGGGAGGTGTTCCTGCCCAAGACACTGGGTGGGCTTTGAGGCCCCTCCCAACTCAAACCAGACAGGGGTTTTATGATTTCACAATAATTCTGTGATTTCTGGAGGCAGAAGGGGGATAAAATCATGTCTTCTCTTTTTCCATAAACTGTCATCCAAAGTGAGGGGGCAGCTTTTCAGCTCCCGTGGGCTGCCCTGGCAGCAGGCAGGGGCTGGAGGAGCTTTACCTAGGACACAGGGTTTGGGGACTCTTGGGATGAGTTTGGGGACCTTTGGGGTGCAGTTTGGTTGGCTAAGCAAAAGGCAGGGATTCCCCCGGCACGGACCCATCCCGAGCCTGTCCTGCCCCCGCTGTGCGAGCCGGGGTCAGCGCCGCGGCTCCTCTCCTGAACGAGCAGCACCTGGAGCCTCAAACCCTCCCCACAGCGCAGAGGGGGCTTCTCCCTCTTCCCTCTGGGAGCCCCCCGGAGAAGCAGGGCGGCTCCAGGCAGAGGTTGTGCCCGCGGAGGGGCCGGCTCGCTGCGCTCGGAGCCGCCCGGGGGTCTCTTCCCAGGTGACTCCGAAGTGTCCCCATCGCTCGCCGTGCCAGCCCGGGCTCTCCCGGCCGGGTTTGTCACGCAGGGGGGCAGAGATCAGCGCTGCTGTCACCCTCTGGAAGCGACAAGCAGGGACAGACATCCCCGGGAGCCTCCCGGCTGTGCTGGGATCACTACGGGACCAGCCCCATCTTTCCTGGGCACATTCGCCTTCCTGAAGAGCACAGTGCTGGGGCAATTCAGGACTCGCTGATGGTTATTACAGAGATTATTCCAGAGGGTGTTGAAGTTCCCGTTTCTCCGGGAATAATGGCTCACGTTCCCCAGCAGCCGGGGAGCCCTGCCAGTCTCCCGGGAGCGATGAGTTAAGCACAGGAAAAAGGCCATCAGGAGATTTGTGCTGGGGTTTGCAGTGGTTTGAGTGAGAGGAGTCGGTTCTGGCTTTTATCACTGAGGCAGGCGGGGAGCGGGACTGGGTTTGCACAGAATGAGCTGTTCATGGACAAAGGATCAAAACCTGATTGCCATTGAGACAGAATTCAGGGGAGCTGCAGCCAGGCCTGGGAGCCTTTGGATGATAGGAGCTCATTCTGCAGCCTGGGCTGGGAGCCCCACTTTGCCATGGAGGAACAGCATCGATGAGTCCATTGCACACAAGGAATCACAGAAAATCCGAGTGGAAAGGGACCTCAGGGATCAGACAGTCCCACCTCTGGCCCTGCATAAACCCCCCAGCGATCCCTCCCTGGGCATCCCTGGGGCGCTGTCCAAAGCCCCCTGGAGCTCCGGCAGCCTCGGGCCGGGACCATTCCCCGGTGTGTGCCTGAGCACCTCTGGAGAAGGAACTGACTCATGTGGGAAAGGGATAAACCGAGGCACAGAGCGAGCCCGAGCGGGAGCCCTGCTCACGGGGAGCCGCAGCTGGTCCCTGCCGGGAGATGCCCCGGTGTTACCGGCCCTGCACAGCCCGGCCCCGGGACAGAGCCGGGCACGGAGCCCCGGGACAGAGCCGGGCACGGAGCCCCGGGGCAGGGCTGGGCTCGGAGCCCCGGGGCAGGGCTGGGCTCAGATTCCCGGGGCAGGGCTGGGCTCAGATTCCCGGGGCAGAGCCGGGCTCAGATTCCCGGGACAGAGCCGGGCTCAGATTCCCGGGGCAGAGCCGGGCTCAGAGCCCCGGGACAGAGCCGGGCTCAGAGCCCCGGGACAGAGCCGGGCTCAGCAGCTGCTGCCCGCAGCCCTCCCTGTGGGAGGCAGCCCCGCGGTGCCCATCAGCTCTGCCGCCGAGCACACACTGCAATGTTTTCCCAGTCTGTCAGATTAGTCAGTGCTCATTTATTATCCAGGAGAGGAGCTGCTCTCCAGCACAGCTCAGGCCACCGAGCTGAGGGGACTGACCCTGCCACTGCCAGGGCTAATGAAGCCTTAAAACTCCTGTCGGCCAACATCTTCTGTCAGAAAATAATTCACCCTCAGATTTTGACTAATTACAGGAGTTCAGAATGGCTGGGCTGGCTCTGATCCTAGGCCTGGCTGCAAGGAAAATCTTCTCTCCAGCTCCAGGCAGTCAGGGAGACTGGAGAAAGGATTCAACCCCTCTGGACATCGGCTGGGGAGGTGGAACAGCTTTGGGGTTGATGTTGTGTCCCTGAGGAACCCTGAGGACTGAGGGGTCTTCACGGGGTTCTTCAAGGCTCAAGATTCATCTAAAAATAAATGAATCCTGTAAAATCTCAGGGAATGGGTTCCAGGTCATTCCCAACTTCCCCATTCATGCTCTCCCAGGAATGGGGCAGCGCTTGACTTGGAAGCTCCCGTTTCTCTGCCTGTGCATGCCCAGGGCTGAGAGGGAGGAATGGAAATCAGAGGAAGGTTTTGTGTTTGTATTTCTGAATTTGTGACTCTGAGGCATGAGCTGGTGACCCCAGGGATGTGAGCAGCATTTCCTGTGTGGAATATTGGCTGTGGGCAGAGCCTCTGAGTGGGGAATGTCCTTGGGTTTGGTGCCTGCCCAGCACTTGCAGGGTGGCTGTTTTCAGCTACAAAAAACATCTCTATCAGAGCCCCCAGAGCTGCATTCCCACCCTGGCACACCCTGCCTACCTCCCCTGAGCTTGCCCAAAGCTCATCTTCCTTAACAAACCTGTTTTAGCAGGAGGCAGGGAGAGCGTTGCAGTGGATTTGGGGGAATGGACTGACAGAATCAAAGGAAACCCCAAACACCTTCTGCCAAAGTGTGTTTGGCTTCCCCCAGAGCAGTGGGGATTTCCTTCCTTTGGAAAATTGACTTGTCATCACAATCATTCGTTTTCAACCCCACATACTCCTTTTGTCTGTGTCAGGAAAATACTGGATTTCAGCAAAGACTCTAAGGAAATATTGTGAAGGGAGAGTGGGAAAATATTTGGGACCTTTTTGCCACAGAAACAACAAAACATTCCAGGCTTGAGTAGCACTTTGGTCCATTCCAATGCCCCCTGGCTCTGGGGCTGCTTCCCAGCACAATCTGAGTGCATCCAGGGACTGCTCCCAGCTGAGCACTTCCTGAGGCGCTTGTGGCACCATCCCAGCGATTTCCCTGCCCTGGCTTAAGCTCAGCTCAGCCAGGGCTCTGCACTTCCCCACTGATTCCGTCTCTTAAGACAAATCCTTTCCCTTCACATCCTCCAGATGCACAACCCACTGGGAAATTGTACTGGTTAAAGACTTTGGGGTTGGAGTCCCTTTATTCCTGCAGGTTCTTTACTCCTGCAGGTTCCCAGGGAGGTCAGAGCCCCCCTGTTACTCCCAGAGCCTCTGCACAGTTTTGTGAGGATGAGTAGTCTGGAAAAACCCTGGGATGGAAACCAGGAGTGAGGGAACCCCGAGGGGGTTGGAACAACTGGGAATTTTCAGTGATGGGGATCAAAGGCTCAGCAGGGATCATCAAGAATCCCAGAATTCCAGAATAGTTTGGGTTGGGAGGGACCTTAAATCCCACCCAGTGCCACCCCTGCCCTGGCTGGGACCCCTCCCACTGGCCCAGGTGCTCCCAGCCCTGTCCAGCCTGGCCTGGGGCACTGCCAGGGATCCAGGGGCAGCCACGGCAGCTCTGGGCACCCTGTGCCAGGGCCTCTCACCCTCACAGGGAACAATTCCCTCCCAGTCTCCCATCCAGCCCTGCCCTCTGGCAGTGGGAGCCATTCCCTGTGTGCTGTCCCTCCAACCCAAATCCTTCTCCAGCTCTCCTGGAGCCCCTTCAGGCTCTAGAAGGTCACAATAAAGTCACCCCACAGAAGTGACATGAGAGAAGGAAAGAGAGGTGGGGTGAACTGCAGAAACTATTTTGGGATGGCTGTGGGATACAGGTAGAGGATGCATTTTCTGGGGGCAATGGGCAGGAAAGCATTTGGCAATAAAGCTTTCCTGGCTCCTCCCTCCATAGCCCACAGTTCCCTTCCCAGCTCCTTCAACGTCCTCCCTCCGGCACTGCCCCCCTTGCACCCCTCATGTGCCACATCTGCAGTGCCTGCACAGAGCCAGCATGAGATTCCCAAATTCCAGGGAGCTCCCAGCAGTGCCAAATTCCAGCACACACCAAATCTGGGGGGATGCTCCCTGGCCCCTTAGCAAGAGCTCAAAAATTCTTTAATGGGATCTGGCAGAATAAACCCCAACCATGTGTCAATAATTATCTTTTTTCCAGGCACACGTGGTCTTGTTGTCCCTTTCTTCCTGCGTGAGGTGACCCCCAGGACACTGCCCATTGTCTCTGTCAGGGAAAGGCAAGTGAGCCTTAGCCCAGGCAGGCTTAACTCAGAGCACTCCCAAACTGTGCTGGCTGAATTTTCTGAGGTTGGCTCCTGCAGCACGAGCCTATCTGGAATGCAAAGCAACCCTGGGCTCGTGTGGAGCACTGAGGAGTCTGGGCAGGAAGGGAAGATCCATGGAATCCCCTCTGAAATCGGATGGAAGAATCTCGTGGACTGCAGGGTGAGCATCGGTGAGTGAGCAGGGGCAGCAACTCCCCTTGGTGGTTAAACCTTCCCTGGGACAGGGAATGGCTCAAGCAGGGATGGAATTCAAAGGCAGAGCTGGAGTTTGGCTCCTCTTCCTGAGCTTTCTGATCCCAGATGCTTCCCGCGTTGCCATGGAAATAACGCGAAGCCCGAGCTGTGCCTCCCGCGCTCTCGGATTTGCAGTCCAGCTGGGGAGGCGCCCCCACCCCCTCGGCCCTGGCCACCTCTGACCAGCCCCCGGGCTGCTTTGGATGGATTTTCCTTTGGCTTTTCCCTAACAAACCACAGAACTCCTGCCTTGCTCCCCCGAGGGAACCCTGCCCTACCCTGCAGTTTATGGAGGCATTTCTCAGCCCTGCTTAGGGACGTGTTTAAGGCTCCATTATTCTTATTTATTGTTGGGTCTTGGAAGTCCTTCCCAGGCAGAGCCAGTGCTTTATGTGCCTGGGATCAGGGTGAGTTCTCCCTCTCCAGTGGTGCCTGCAATCCGTGACCAAGTCCTGCAGAATGGGAGATACTGGACCTGCAAATTGCATTTTAATGTGACAGCGACTTTAGATCACATTTAATTCCCAGCATTTTTCATTTCCAAGTTGTTCCCTTTTCTCCAGAACCACGCTCAGCTCAGGGAACTCTTGCTTAGCTTGCAGGAAGGAAAATTGTGGTTCTGTTCAGAAGTACAAGCCCCAAACTCTCAACAACCCTGAATCATTGGATGCACTCCCTGCATCCCTTCATATCTGATGTCAAAGAGTTATGAGCCAGGGAGGATCTGCTATCCCTGACCAGGAAAGGATTTTTAGCCAGTGTTGCTGTGGCTTCAGTGCCTGCAAGGAGGAAAGGATCCCAAAATCAGCAGATGAACCATCCCTCACAACTCCATGTGTGTGCCCTGTCCCTGTGTCCACATCCTGGAGAACATGGAACAGGGATTTGGCACTGGATCCACTGCCTTAGGAAGGTGTGTGAGGCCAGACAGGGACTGAGCTTCACCCAAACCTGAAAAGAACCTGAATTTAATGGTTAATGGTCAACAAGACAGCAGAAGTCAGAATAACTCCAGACAGTCAATGGATGGTTTGGGTTGGAACAACCATCCAGCTTCACCCCCTGCCATGGGCAGGAACAGCTCCCCAGCAGCTGCCAGTGCTGAAGGATTGTGTGGAAAACTGGACATTCCCACCTGGGCTGGATGGTGAAGTGGGGCCTCTCTGAGCTGCAGTGTCAGTCCAAGACAGAGCTTAGGCCTGATCTGATTTGACACTTCTCATATTTCAGAGTGGAATCTCCAGGAAGTTCAGATGAACATCCTCTGATACCTGGTGAATATTCTGACTGTATCATTCCCTGGCTGGGGAAAGTTACTGCTCCCCTTGGGTCCTGGGGAGGTGTTTGTGGCCACAGCTAACAAATATCCAATGTGACTTCACAAAAGGAACTTAAAATACTCAGTATGAGTTCACGAATATTCAATTCGACTTTATAGATATGCAATGTGGTTGCAGTGTGATTTCACCGTGCCCTTGCTCTCTTGTTACACTGTAGAGGAATCCCAGCTCAGCCCGGGTGTGCCCCTGCCCTCAGCTGGGCTGGTCCCTCTCCAAGGCTGCAGCCCCCCGGTGTGGGGTGGATGGATTTAGGGAAGGCTGGATGCTGCAGCCCCAGAGATTCACGAGTTTCTCTTTGGCACAGAGCAGATGCTGTGTGTGAGTCCAGCCAGGACAGACAGAGCACAGAGCTGCCCAGGGGCACCTGCACTCAACCCTGACTCATTGCCCTCCTTGAGTCTGCACCAGATTTTATCCAGTCCAGTTTCCCATCTCTGGAGCCCTGCACTGCTGCACTGGGAAAAGGGCAGAGGGCCCAGGGAACAGCCCTGGGCAGGGGCTGAGGGGATGCTCCAGGCCCTGCCCCTGCTGCCACAGCTTCTCCTGCTCTAATCCTTGCAAAGAACTCCTTTGGGAGCTCTGGGGGTCCTGCTGGGGTCTGTTAACCTGGATCCCAGGTGCTCAGGGCTTTGGAAATGCCAGGAGAGGACAAAGCCCTCTGTGCAAAGGGGAGCCAGGTGGGTGACATTGGGATTCAGCAGGTGGGTGGCACTGGGATGGAGCAGGTGGGTGATACTGGGTGATACTGGGATGGAGCAGGTGGGTGGCACTGGGATGGAGCAGGTGGGTGATACTGGGATGGAGCAGGTGGGTGACTGGGTGATACTGGGATGGAGCAGGTGGGTGGCACTGGGATTCAGCAGGTGGGTGGCACTGGGAGGGAGCAGCTTTGGCAGCTCCCAGTGACCCAGAGCCACCCAGGGCAGGGCACAGCCCTGTGCTCTCTGGGAGCTGCAGTGACCCAGCTGTGGCACAGCACCGGGGTCACAGCTCACAGCTCTGTAACCCTGTGGTAGATCCGGCCCTGTGGAGCTACTCCAGACCCAGGTGGGGACAGCTGAGGAGAATCTGGGCTCCAGGGCTGCCTGCACCACCCCTGCCATGGGTTGCTGTGAATTAGGGCAGCAGTGTGTCATGATCAGGGGTTCCCAGGAGGGTTTGTGGGGTGGGATGGGACACAGAGCCTCCACAGTGTGGTAGGGATCCAGCTGTGGATTTGAATCAAAGTGAGACTCCCATGAAGGTCATGCAATGCCAGACTGGTTTGGGTGGAAAGGACCTGAAAATCACCCAGTTCCACTCCTGTTATCTGGACACCTCCCACTGTCCCAGGGGCTCCCAGCCCTGTCCAGCCTGGCCTGGGGCACTGCCAGGGACCCAGGGGCAGCCCCAGCTGCTCTGGGCACCCTGTGCTGCCCTCCCAGCCAGGATTTCCTTCCCAGTATCCCTCTAAACATCCTCTCCTTCCCAGTATCCCTCTAAACCTCCTCTCTGTCAGTTTGAAGCCATTGCCCTTTGTCCTGTCTCCTGGGAATTGTCTCTCCCAGCCCTGTGGCACCATGACCCTGACCCCTTTTCCTCTGTGGCCCCAGGGACTCCAGTGCTGGCACTCCTGCTTTACACCTTGGTGAAGGCAAAAGGAATTTGGCTCAAGACTCAGTAAATATTCATGTTTCTGGGAGGACCAGGGACTAACTCCTGAGTGGAAAACCTTGTTAGGAAATGAACCTGAGAGCCTCCATTGCTGGGGGGAACAGGGTTTGGAAAGGATCTCTTCCTTAATTTTTGCTGGAGCACCCAGGGAATCAGACAGAGCTTCCAATCCAACCCTGCCTGGAGGATTCAGCCCATCCATCAGTGGGTTCATTCCAAGTGCTATTCAGAGTTAATTAAATTGTGCTTGTTTCTGAATGAGAGAGAGCTGCCTCTTCCATGGACTTACCTGATCCATTGATTCTGGAAATAATCAGGCAACATTTTCCCTACTCTTACATTCCTCACAATATTTCTTTTGCTTAGAGAAAATTCCTGGGCCACGAGCTCCTGACAGCAGAGTCAGAGGTTCAGATTTCCAACCCCTTCAGGCACAAACCCTGCTCCAAGGGTCTGTGTGAGCCCCATCCCCCCTCCCAGCAGTGCAACCACCTCCTACAAACACAGGCCACAGAATTCCTCTGGAACAGCTTCAGCAGTGGCTTAAAAAAACCAGATCCAACTGGTCTATCTTCTTTTGATACCTTGTATCATGGGGCCTTGCTGTGTGTCAGAGCCTGACAACAGCTGCTGGACACTTTGGGATTCAAGCTTGAGGAACTTTGGTCATGTGGGGAAGAGTTTTGGACTCATTCCCCACATTTTTCCTGACTTCAGACTCATTCCCCAAGTTTTCCCCCATTTTGGACACATTGCCCATGTTTTTCCCTGGAGGAGGGAGGTGCTTTCCCCTTCCTGGTGTGAGCTCTGGGGCTCTCAGTGCTGGCACATCCCAGGACAGGGATCCTGGGAAGGGTGATCGTCCCGTTGGGAAGGACAGGGCTGGGCCAGGACTGATGCTGCCCCTCCCATCAGTCTCCCAGATGAATTCATCCAGGCCCACCAGCAGAATTCCCTGCTGGACAGCCCAGAGGCTGCCAGGGGATGGGTGGGAATCAACGCCTGGCCAGCCCTGGCGCTGCCCCTCGGGTGGTCCCTGTGAGGAGCCAGGACTCACCTGGGCTGCAGTGCCAAGGGAAGCACTGCCATTTATTGGCATTCCCACCGTGGAGAAACCCCTTGGAGCAGGGCTTCAACCCACTGTGGGGTATTTTAACAAAGGTAATTAAAAGGAGCTCTTTAGCAGGAGACAATCTCAGCAAGGCTTAATTAAAATACTGCTGGCCCTGCTTAACTTGCTCAGCTTCTCCTAAGAGCTGATGAAATGCAAAGCTTTGCTTCTGTTTTCATCTGGGAGAGAGTTCATTAATGGACTTTTGTGCACTGGATTTAGCCAAGTGCTCAGAAACAGAATAAATTGATTTTCGGTAATTGAGGACCAATATTTTTGGCTCAAATCCAATATCAGGAAAAAAGCCTTAAAAAACCCACAAAACAGGAGAAATGGGAGGTCCATGAGTAAAAGAAATGTTGGGGCTTTTCTTCTATGAATAAAATCAGAGCATTCTGGGGGCAAGCAGCCACTTCCCTCAATTTTTACCTAAAAAACAAAAAGCAAAATGTTTGGTCAGTCCTTCCACAGGAGTTTTGGGTGGAGAAATACCCAGGGCAAGGATTTTCTCTGGATTTTGTTCTCTAGCTTTAGTGCTGGGGATATGACCCCTCTGTTCCTGCAGGAGTGGCTGCTTCTGGAGCAGAACACTTCAATCTTGGGCTAAAAATACAACTCTCAATACGAGCAGGTGATTGTGATTGCTGTGCCAGTGGTTTCTGGGAAGCTGCAGAACTCCTCAGGCCTTGGGTGAGACTCAGATTTAAAAAGTGGATCTGGGCTCGGATTAGAAATCAAATCCTGCCTGGAGACTGCCTGTATTCCAGAGGTGCTCCTGGGCTGGATTCTTTGAGGATTCTCTTCTTCCCCCACTGAATAAGCCAATCCATCTTCTTGGGTATTTCTCCCACTAAACCATAACAGAATTATATATATAAAAAAAATCCTTTGGGTTGGATACAGTGGGGTGATGCTCCTGGGACCTGCTGGGATTTGACAACCCTGGAAATCCTGAGAGGGAAGGGACCCCCTGGATCATCCAGCCCCACTCCTGGCCCTGCCCAGACCCCCAGCAATCCCACCCTGTCCATCCCTGGAGCAGTTCCAAATGCTCCTGGAGCTCTGGCAGCCTCAGGGCAGGCACCATTCCCTGGCAGCCTGGGCAGTGCCAGCACCTCTGGGGGAAGAGCCTTGCCCTGAGCTCCATCCTGAGCCTGCCCTGGCCCACCTGCAGCCATTCCCTGGCTCCTGTCCCTGGTCAAGTTTTGAATTTTTAATCTCTGGGTCAAATTTCCTGAAGTTGTGCAGCACATGCAGAGGGAATGAGGAGAACCCACAGCCCCTCCCAATGTGCTCAGCCCCAGCCCCAGCACCCGAGCCCCCCAGCACCCCCTGCCCCACATCCAGCCTTGCCTGCAGCACGGGTGGGGAGGGGTCACAGGGGGCTGGGGCTGCTCTGGCCGCCCCCTGCACCAGCCTGGGCTCTCCTGGCTGGGGTTTGGAGGTGCCAAACCTGCCCAGGAGCCGGGCACAGCACCCCCTCTGCTGAGCCCACCCTGGCAGCCACACCAAGGTTTGCTCTTACAGCAGCATCCATCCCCAGCACATCCCCAGCACATCCCCAGCACATTCCCAGCACATCCCCAGCACATC